>CM060830.1:88972500-89572500 GCA_030762175.1 Metallyticus violacea | reverse complement strand
ATTTTGAGAAATGCCTGCTAATATATTCTACCTGAATTCCGGGAATGAAACTGCACAAAACATGCCCGCCTACGCTGTATATAAAATTATAGAGAACAACGCAGATGATATGCCTTCTCTGTCCTTCAATGCAATGCAGCATCATTACGACTCTGTATCCGGCAATCTGAAAGGATGAAAATAATTTGCACTCTTCCCTGTTCCTGCTCTAACTTTCAATAGAATGGAAAAAGAAAACAGCAAGAAAATATTACGCTGATGGGTGTTATTCCTGCAGTTACTTTTTATTACAAAATAACAGTTAAAATATTCCGTTTTATAAGTGCTTCTAAAAAAGCATTATTCCCCAGTAGCTCTTAAATAATATTAAATACAGTTACACAGAAATAAAGGAAATCGTATCTCATATTGTATTTGTAATATTGAATATTATTCCGTAACACCTTATATATAAACTTTATTTAATATAAGGTAATTTAATAACTCTTAAATGAACCAGTAAAACGAATGTTGACCTCTTCAAATCTTATTGTAGTAATGGGCTTTTATAATAACGGCATGAGCCAAAACTGTAGTGGGTCTGTTTATGGGGATCGGGAGAGGCGGGGCTTCAGAATTTGAAATTGAAAGGTTTTAAATATTTAGATAGTTCTCAATAAATTAATCAAATTTCCTTTAATCCTATTTTCAAAATTACATTTTAAGACGTTAAAAAGACACCCTATAGATAAAATAAATATTAATAAAGCAAGGCCCTAGTTTACAACATTTTTGAATGCAATAAGAAAATTCCATCAACTTCTAAACATTTAGCAACATAGTACCTGAGGTTTTCTCTAACATTTTCCAATATGCATGGAATAATGGTGCCACAACTTTCGCTTATTGGATGCTTCATATTGTCTTTTGTTGAGGGTGTTGTAGACACGAATTTTTGTTTAACATAGCTGCATATTTTGAGGGTTAAAGATCTGGGAGTGGGATACTATACAACAGGCCCAATACGTCCCATGTATTTGTCTTCTAATAATTCTAAATTATTAAACGTAAAACTAGCTGGTATCCTTTTATCCCAAGAATATTTTCCAACAGTGCGGGTATTTCATTCCTGATAGATATCAAAAATTTAGATTTACCTTTTCTTTACATTGATTCTCACGAATTGTATTGAGTGTGGTTCAAAACATACTATACCTGCTACAAATTTAATTTCAGAGAAATATTGAACAAAATTAGCTTAATTTGTTGAGGAATATTTAAATATCTTAACATTATATCATCGTTCCATTTAAAATTCCAAAGTTCCCCTTCCCCCAGAGCTCTATAAACTTTAGTATTATGGTGAATAGGGTGCAGTTTTCACTGAAATCTAATCTGGTATCAAAATGTTCATCAGCAAGCAATTCTTGAACGCTGCAATTAGTACAGTATGATCAGTGATACTTTCACCGTGGCGAGGGGTTGGTAAGTAATGAGTCCCTTAAATTGATGTGTGCGTTGTTGTATGGTTGCTTTGTTTTATTGTTTTACCCTCCCACAACCCAACTAACGAGCGGCGCGTTCACACTCCGGAAGGAAGGAAAAAAAACTGGTCGCACTGTATGATTACTGTGTAAACGCTTTCAAAAAATGTTATGATATCCCAAGTAATTTGCGATCACAGTTTGTGATTTTTGGAGCTGCATTGGAAACATGTCGGCTGCCAATGAAGATCGAGCCTGTCATTTTCTCATTTCGTGTATAGAAGGCTTGGCCTATTTGCTGATGGATTCTTTTTGCATTCTGGTCAAATCAGCCACTGAACGTAAAGATAAGAGAAATCGAGCACACAAAATATCTTTTTCCTGCTGTCATTTTCAGAAAATGCAACATATAGCAAAAACATTACATTAAATATATTGATAGCAGAAGTATAACTGTCCATAGAGCTCCCCTCTTACGGTGTAATTTTGAAGATGGTTAACACCTAAAGTATAGTGGCTTCCTTTTAAAACCGCGGACGTACTGATGATAACTTTTTTGAATGATTTATTTATGGGCGCTCTTTAACAGCTCAGGTCATCAGCGTCCCATTTAACTCAGGGCGTGAAACGGCCGACAAATTTTCCTCAGAGGCCTGTCTTTCAGGTTTGAGGTTCTTTTTCGTGCCGTAAATGTACGACACGGGACCCACGGCTTTACTTCCCTTCCGAAGGAAGCCATACTTAGGATTTTTACGCTCCGAAAAAATCCATCGGTCCTGGCCGGGTTCGAACCCGCGATCTTGGGTTTAGGAGGCAAGTATGGTAACCACTACACCACCAGGACCAACTGAGATGATAACATTGGAGTGTTTAATGTAGAATATTATCATTTTGTTTCTAAGCTAAGGGTCCGAGATGCCCTCTGCACTTTTGTTTATTTAACATATTTAGACATATTAGATAGTAAGCATAATTTAAGATTATATTACTATGAAATTATAACTATGCCATGGTAATATTAGCATGAAAGATTGGTAGCATTGTCTAGCAAAGTTATTCTTTTGGATCATTGTTTATAGGCCGTTATACGCTCGTTTCCTGTGAAATTTAATTTACTTGATGTTGACCAACGGAGAGAGAATATTTGCACCGAAAACATTTTACAAAAGGGGTGCTATTGTCGTTATTAATTCACTGAATGAACATTTCAACGTTGTATATGTTTTCTAACAGAAGCGCAGTTCATCTGCGTTTTTTTACCATCCGCATACATATAGCAAACCCGTGGAAACAAATACATTTACAATGATGGTCACATATACCGCAGTAGTTTAATAAAGCTTGCATTTTATAGTTCTGCTAACTTGTAAAGGATAAATTTTCCTTTCTTATATAGTTTATTAAATTACATTTGTTTAAAAAAAATGTACTAATCGTGTTTTAAAACAATGGGTATATTTTACATTTGATTTTTTCACTTAAGCAAATATTTAATTAACATACTGCTCAAGACAATTATAGAAACAAAACTTTCAACACATGTACTGCCGCCGCAGTTGAGTTTAGAGTGCAAATATTATTTTACAGAAAGTTTAAATATTTATTTAACAGCAGTGTACATCTTTATTTCCCATTTGACACAAGGATGCGGTAAGTTGGAGTTACAGACAATGTTGAAAACTAAAGTGATGTACAATGATTAGCGCTGTGTGAAACTGACACGTGGTGTCTATAGGTGAGTGGTTTACTCTTTAGGCATCTCTGAGAAACAAACTGTTCGAGCCGTCACATTGCTGCAGAATACATGAAGGTAGGTCCTAACCATTTTCTAGGTATGAAAAGACAAAAATTCTATTTCACTTTTGAATATAGTTACCCTTTATTGCAATATACTTCTCACATCTTTGAATTAACATTTCAACCCCCCCCCCCCAAATAGTCAGAAGCTTTACCTTCAAAATGGGCATAAACAGCATCCACCACTTCTTCGTCACACTTAAATTTCCTTCCTCGAAGGTACTTCCTGAGTTCTGAGAAGAGGAAATAGTCACTGGAAACTAGATCTGGACTGTAGGGTGGAAGGTTGATCTCCTTGAAGCCACATTTCTTCACAACTTCCTTTGTAACAAGAGTTGTGTGCACAGTCGCGTTGTCGTGAAGAAAGCGCACACCACCACTCAGCTTTCCTCTCTTTTCTCTTTGATGGAAGCACGCAGTCTGTGCAGTACACCAGCATAGTACTCTCCATTTACTGTGGTGTTCCTCTCCTGCAAGTCAATGAAATGTATTCCTTCACAGTCCCAAAAGATTGTGGCCATGAGCTTCTTGGTTAATTGAGTGATCTTGTCTTTTAGAGGCGGTGCTTCGCCAGGTTTACCCCACTCCACTGATTCTCTTTAGAACAAGGGGTCATAGTAGAGGATTCATTTCCTGTAACAACAGTTTGCACAACTTCTCCCTTTAGGCCACGACAGAGCTCAAAAATGCCTAACTCGTTGCTGCTTTTGAACTGAGGAAAGAAGTCTATGCACCCATTTTGCACTAACCTTATTTATGTTTAAATGTTCGTGGGTCCGTGTCGTACATTCACGAAATGTAAAAGAACCTCAAGCCTGAAAAAGGGGACCTCCGAGAAAAATTAGTCGGCCGTTTCACGCCCTGAATTGAATGGGACGCTGATGACCTGAGATGTTAAAGAGCATCCATAAATAACCCCCCCCCCCAAAAAAAAAAGATCTCCAATATATCAACAACATGGAGTTACGTTGTAATGGAGTTTGAAACAGTTTAAAAATTAAAAATTTGATGATGCAATATGTATGGTACGTCAACTATTTTGTAATATAATTCGTGCTAAATAAATAAATATTGTGTACGTTGGCAATATAACAAGTGCTTAATAATAATAGTTCGCTAATTGTGAAACAATGCAAATATGTTAATTGTAATGTTGTAAGTGTTTGATGGAAATAAATTTATATTCATAACTTGCATTAGACTTATACTAATATCTTTTTTCCGAAAGAAGTGTTTGATAACATGTGCAGTGCGCAACATTGTATGCGGCCGTTTTCATCTCCAGCATAGTAAAACAAAATGTATAAACTTGTTTGTGCTGGGCATGGAAAGATTTTGAAGATTTTGCAGAGCATGTAAGAAGGTACAACAGTAAAATTGAGTTTATGTGCTGACACAACACACACACACACACTGATATATATATATATATATATATATATATATATATATATATATATATATAAATTAACACTAATAATAAAAGTAGATAAAGATAAAACACAGAGAAAGAGTCACACTTAAAATTGCTATATTTCGAACTGGAGTTCTTCAATGGCAAGAAGTACCTTTATCTAAGTGGTTTATCCATTTCTACTTTTAATATTACTGTTAATTTGTTACATTGTTTATAGTGTTAGTTTATTTTTATTTTTATTATATATAGTGACAAGCTGGATGTCCTGCTTGCGAGCTACCTTATGTCATAAATATTAGAGGATCCTTATATTTAATTTACAGTGCCAAAGAGCAGCATACATTATCCTGGATTAACATATAGGGTTTTAGTTGTAAGCTTTGCCTGCTACCTGTTTATGTATGTCTCAACTATTAGGCGTATCGCACCCTGAAGCCCCCGTACTTCATCTGTATTTTCCTCTCTCTTTCTTGTCCTTGAACAGCGCTTTCTGAACGTGTCGTCTACTGGTCTTACGGCAGTGTACATTAACCCACATGATGGTTATATAATAAAACAACCTTTATTGTTTATAATAGTTTTAAAAATTCATAATCTTATTATTAGGAATTTATTCAGCACTTTTCTGATCAACTGCCCCCATACAAGCTTTATTTAACAGCCAAAACATTTAAAAAATGCACGCAAATCTTGAACGTTCACTAACAAAATCACTTCCAAAATTAGGGCATGTTGGGGTGTCGAAATGAAATAAAACGCATTAGCAATAACTTCAAAAACATTATGTGGCCGAAATTAATTCTGCAAATCAGAGTGTGTTTTCCCGATACGATGTCTGTTTAGTCGAGGAAGGTTGATAATTCTAGGAACGTGTTTAAGTTATTATTATATTCACTTTTTACGAAGAGGAGTCGAAATTTGGGTACTGTAGGCGCAGGGACGTAAAACACTGACTGAGAGACAAGGTTTATAAATTACTAGGGTGGTTTGAGAAACAATTTGATTTTTTGTTAAAGAGAGCGAGTTTAGTCTTCAAACGTACTTTATATTTCGATATAGTTCAACGTACTTTCTCCAGCGTTCCTCCAGATTAATTCGTTGAAGTGATTTTCTTCAACCCCCTCAAAATTCTCATTTTAAAGTGGTTTCCAGTCAGGAAAATGTTGAGTTTGGGAACTAATGATAATTCGAGGAAACGATATGTAATTGGGTGGATGCAGAAGTATTTAAAATCATGGTCCAGTCAATTTGTCCAGAGCGACACGGCTTGAAAGCTGCGACTCGTTGTCATAGCGAAATTATTAAATGCTATCCAAAAGTGACTCCAGTAATGATTTTCCCCTTTTGCAAGTAATCAATAAGGAGATTTTGTGTCCCTAAAATCTGAAATCATCGGTTCAGCGGATGGAGGGCATTTTACCTTTTTCGGAGTAGGTTTTCCTCGCGTAAAACCGGTTTGATTCTTTAAATTGTCCAAACGACCCACCGATTTTAGCAGGCGGTTTCGCTAATCTTCGAAAAGAGCAGACGAGGTATGAATCTTGCGCACAGTTTTTACATGTGTAATTCTTTATCCAAAATAACCCGAACCCGCTCAGTTGCGATGCCCGTGGCCTCTACTTGCCTCTCCTTTCATGGACTTTATTGATGCTTTCTGGCTTCACAGCTGATTTTGCAGCTTCAGGACGAGGTACTTTTTCGATAATTGTTCTGCCACGCTTAAATTGTCAACTAAATGAATAACTCGCGTTCCAGATATACCAGTAGATCCACTAGAGATGGTGTACAATGCTATGGTTAAGTCTATTCTGCTGTATGGAAGTGAAATATGGGGATGAGGAAGAGCTGAACATGTAAATAAAATACATGTCGATTTTTGAAAAAGGGTTCTCGGGCTCTCCAACTATGGAGTCATGAGGGAGGTGAGTTGCTATGAAGATACGATTAATAGGAAAACAAGAACGGTGAAATACTGACTTAGACTAATGCAGGGAGACCAGCCCACCCTTCGCGCTAAATGTTATAGACACCAGATACAAAATATAACTCAAATATAACTTTGGGTTGCAGAGGTGGAAAGAGGACTCAGAGAAATTGGTCCCGGTTCAGTATGGCAATGAGGTAATGAAAATAATAAAAATGTATGAAAGAAGGCTAAAACAAGGCTAGAGGATATCAGCAGACGGGAAATCGAGGCAGAATGTAACACTAAAGACTCCTTGAGCCTATTGAATAAAATTAAATTAACTTGGGGCGAAGAGGTATATATATATGCTCGTTCTAGGGAGAATTGGCAAGATCAGGAATGGCCTATTTTAGACAGAAACTTAGAAGGCTCAAAAATAACGGATAGATCTGGTATCTGCCCATTTTGTGGAGGGGATGAAGAATGAGTACATATTTTGGCCGAATGTACCCATTGGGAATACCTGGAGGAAAAAAAAAAACTGTTTCCTGAAAACGTTTACCTTAAGGTAATTAGAAGTCGATTGGCATGCTGGGACTTGCTTGTGAACCACACTAATTGGTTGAACATTTTCCTAGCTAATGTACCAAAGCTAGAATCAATTTATTTTCTAGTTAGAACGCAATAACTAGTGTAATTATAAATAATATGACGTAATATGTTTCCATTCATGTATCTGTAAATACAGTGTTCCCATTTTTAATGTTTATTTGTTTATTATTATCATTGTTTTATTTGTGTTATTATTTGTTCCTCTTTCTAATTGTGTATCATACTTAAGCATGTACGGTCTACGTCCCTGCATTAAAATATATTTGTAATGAGTATAAAGAATTTTATAACAATAAAGATACACCTTATACTATTACATTTCGCTGAAGTTGCAACAGTTTCATTGGAAGAGCTTGCGTCACAGACACTCTCATGAATTTCATGTATTGTTTATCCTTCAGAAAAAAAGCTAAACAAATTAATTACACCGTACATTTCAGTTTTATCCATTTTTCACTATTATTCGAAACAACTCAAACAATGAATTAACATCACATGGTTTTTAACCATTGAACATTGACACAACTAATGACTAATACAGATGTTGCTGTTGCCGTCTATTAGTATGAACCAAGTTACTTATAAAACCACACTCGTAAGTGGCATATTGATAAAACCCTCAGAACTTTAAAATTTGTAGAGTACAGAATAATAGAAGCGATGTCTAAAGGATGGTAAAAATCAGTGTTTAAAATATAAAAATGCGTTTAATTAAAGTGAAGGAGGTACTTAAAAGTGAACTTGGTAGTGCGGAATTTTTAACTACCTTATATGAGCTTAAAGTTGCTCAAACTTAATACCTAGCAATATTTTGTGCTATGATTTCTAATGTGAACAATGGTAAAACTTATGAAATATGGTTTGAGGGAATAGCAAGAAGGTAATTAGAGATATGGAATAGAGACACAATATCCTTGCAGTTGGTGGGTAGTTAACGAGAGAACAGACAATGGTATGCCATAGCAAGAGTACTTCACTCCTCTTCACGTAGAGCTCTGGCTACGTCACAACATGTCTCCCTTTTCAAGCACCCCTCAGCAGCAACTTTGTCCTAGTTTCTCAGTTCTATCGAAAACACAAATACACAACCTGAATGCATAAAGTTACATATACTTTCTATTACCGTTCCTGGGTTCCGTTATTTCTAGCATGTGAGTCTAGTAACCCAATGGGGAGTGTCGTGAATTTTCAGCATTTAAAAATAAATTTATGTCATCCAGGAAGCATTAATAACGTCAACACATTTTGTACGAGTTTCTTATGTGAGGATTTTAATACGATGCATTTTATTTTGCGATAGGCTTCATGAGCTAACACCTGCCACATTACTTATTTTGTTCTTTCCATTTTTTGATATACTGATTGTTTAGAAACGTCAGAACCTATTGATAGTTTAAATTTATTCGTGTAAAAAGCTGGTAGTATTGCAAACTATTTCACAAGAGTGTCTTATTTCTGTTTCGTCATGAATAGATTTCCGACTCAATCAAGTTAGCAGACATTGACATGACTGAATAGCAAGTAGTTGGGGATGCTGTGTTTGCTCTGCATTAGGACAAAGTCATTGACGCTAGTGATAAATCTATAAGCTTTATTAGATTCGAACAAAAGTGAGATATTATTCAACAATTTTTATTTTGACAAGCAATTAAAATCACCACCACAGCCAAAGCAGTTCATGACTATTAATAATTACTTTGTCGAATGTAGTGCTTCATGGGGAAAATGCATCTGCCCACTCTCGAAGCAGGGAAAGATTATATATTTTACGTTTCATGAGGGAAATGAATCAAACTATAATGAACTACGCAAGAACAATTCATTGTAAGACCATTGAAACTAGATAGAAACTACACAGAGTGCCAAAAAATGTATACAGAAAAAACTGTGTTAACATAACAAAACTGAATTCACACAAACAAAAAATGACGAGCACTAATCATCTTAAACTTTTACAGTTACAACAGTTGCTCAAAATGCCCACCATCGGCGTCGATACACTTCTGAGTACGTTGAACTATTGATTGAGCAACGTTTGCGAAAGTGTTCTCAGCGATTGCAGCACGTGCCGTTTCAATTTCTTCCCGAAGTCCTGCCAGTGTAGCTGGTTTTCTACGGTATACAGTATCCTTAAGAGTACCCCATAGGTAGAAGTCCAACGGAGTTAGATCCGGAGAACGCGGTGGAAACTCAATCGGACCTCTTCGTCCTATCCAGTGCCTTGGATCGAGTGCGCGGGACTTGATGCTGTGCGAGGTCTGCCAGATCTGCCCTTGTGAACATCGCATACGGTACCACGAGTGTCCAATTTGTCTCGAAGAATGCGTGCAATTGTTACTCGCGTGCAGTTCTGTTCTGTACACACGTCTCCATTGCCTTTGAATTTCAACAGCATTTACGTGTACTTGGCAACTTTTTAAGGACTTTTATTTATATATCACAGTGAAGAGTGTATTCTGTTTTTCCTCTTTTACTATTTATATTTTCTGACTACTTAATCGATCGACTGGCATGTTAAATTTGGGAATCATTTTTCAAACGAGATCTAGGGTGCTTCTGAATCATAGTGAGAAAATTAAGACCGGAGCGGCGTGACTGAGGTAATAACGCCTAACATTCGCATTCCGGTTTTACGTCCCTTGGGGCCCATTCTGAACTTGGGTTTCTTCGTGGTTTTTCCTGGTCGTTACGGGATCTAAGGTACCAGGGTAAGTGGACTAATGTGACGTGACAGTGGCTTGCGTTTTGGAAAAAATTGTACTCTCGGAATCTGATATAGAAGCGACCCCTTCTAAGTGGCACATACTTAGAGTATATCCCCGCCGGCGTCGAGATGTTCTATTTGAAAACAAATTAAAGGTCTCATCTACTTCCGTACCTCACCGCACGTGCATCCTGGTTCCCGGTATATCATCCAATCCGCCTGGAGGTGTCTTCATTGTGGAAAGAGGCACAAATGGCCAAATTTATATTCCATCAACAATCCATATAAATAAAACTTATTGTAATCCATTATTCAAATTAATTATAACTGCAGCTTGACTTGAATTATTATTAAATTACATATTAAATAAATTATCTGATAAGATTTTCAGAGAGTTTTATGAAAAAATGTATATCGTCTTAATTTCTGCATATAGAAAACTTTCCATTTAATTACAGTTATACCGCCATGAGTGACCGAGGTCGTTAAGGCGCGGACTCGTGAGTGGGAGGTCTGGGGTTCGAATCTCGCCAGGACCGTCCTCCCCCTGACTGAGGTTTTTTCCAGGTTTTCCTCAGTCCTCATAACTGTCAAATGCCGGGGAAGTACTTACGTCTGGAACTTTTCCTTCCTTAAAAAATCCTTTCCCACCATATCATCTCCTTTCATGTATCATCAGTGTTCACCGCCTGTAGTGCCTCAGTAGTAAAAACGGGAGTTAAACACTACTAAAAAAATTGCAGTTATTGGAAAAAGGAGTTGAACAAGAACGTTCTTGCAAGAAAATATAAATCATTATACTTTTATTCTTTTTGAAAAGTTCCGTAAATGATGTTTATATACATTTAATGTTGCATTAATTCTCAAATTACTCATATTAGATATTACTAGAATGTATGTTTTTCTCTACCAATGAGTTGTTGACGTACTGTTCAAAGTGTAAAGTGAGTTCAAATCAGACATCCATACAACTACAACATGTTTTGTTCACCACTGTCTTTTGCTCTTTTCTCTGTTCCCAAATTGTAAAATGTCTGCATTCAAGTGTTTAATAAACAAGAAATATTACCTATATTTATTGATAATGTCAGTTAGTGAAACATTCAAAATTACTTCGGTACAAAAACTGAGACCAGGTATTCATTTTATTTACCCTGGTTCTTGCGATGCCGCAGTTTATTTTTATCACTTTTTTCACTTATTTAATAGGTCAAGCAAGCTCTCCCTCTGATATCCATGAACTCGACATGATGATATCGATTCGTACTTTATTGAGGTTGCTAGAATGTTGCGTAAAGGACAAATAAATAATTTTGGTTAACCTTAGTGGGTAATTAATGTTTTGAATATTTGCTATAAGTTTAAACCTTTTTTTCTTTTCCTTGGATTACCAAGCATTGAGCAACATCGCCTCAGACTACTGGTTAAGTCGGGCATGTCAGGTGCGTCATATTTTCGGTAACCATTTTATCTTTTCAGCCTTAAGAAAAACCCACATCAGCTATGCAGTCATAAATAATAAACAAAAACACAAATATGTCCCTAATATGAACCTTTCTTTAGCTTAATAATACTACACTAGATTTCAGATATATCAGGTCGGATGTTTTCCAAGGTTTCAAATTACATTTCCTCTTTCCCTCTCGCTCGCTGCTGATCCGCAGGTCTGTTTGATAGGTTTCGGCCGGAAATGAAAAGGGACTGATGGGTAGGATAGAAGTTCGGCAGGGACTGTGAAAATAATTTCCTCCTACCTCACGTTCTGCAATAAAATGAGAAAAACACAAACAACTGCGCAGCACGCAACAGTTCATTTTAAAAATGTGATAGGTTGAGAAACAGCAAATGTTTCCACAATGCCGTATCACTTCCGTTATAAACTGCAGTCACATAACAAAAATTAAAATTCACTTTAGCAGAAATTAAGTCTGTGAAATTTTAGAAAATATACGCCCAGAAATAAAATTTATTTGAATTTCAATGACCTTTAATGAAAAATACAATATGCATGTTAGCTGGTTTATGCGATTGCTATGTTTGTATTATTTACTTTATATTCAATGTATTTATTACACAAATATTAATAAAATATTATGTGTTGTCCAATGTAACCCACCGGGATTAGAAAAAATATATTGGCAACATGTTCTTCATATATAATGGTAATGAAGTTTTATTGTAACAGTTTTAAAGTACACAAATGCTAACCATAATTATTACGTAGACCTTCGGCCGTGCATGCTAACAATCGAAATATATAATACATAAGAAAACAGCAACATCAATTGCACCATTATCTTTGTATATGTATATACCATACGCACATATATACATACAGACCCACATCCATGCATACATATATACATAATTCACACATTTTCTATGAATAATTTTATACACGAACAGAATCCTTATCCCTGACCCTCCTTTCCTTTTACTGACCCCCCCCTCCCTCCAGTTCATAGCTAAAGTGACATTATAACAAGTGATGACACTGATACAGAAGACACCTATTGTTGCTGTTGCAGAGCTTTCAGAAGAGGCGTAAGAATGTCGGGAGTAGACAACGAGCATGGTTCAAAATTGAGGCGTTTCGGCAAGCACGTCGCAGTGTGCAGGATGCAGATTGCCTGGTATTGCAGCACATTGAGTGGAACTGATGCAAACTCTGTTGGACATGATAGGCGATGGACAGTAAGGAAGTTGCCTACAGGACAGCGTTTTGCGCATGTTGAAAAACTTGCTTGAGTATCGCCAAATTTAATCAGGTTTGATGATTTTAGAATTGCAGTACTGGCACCGTTTGTCTTTGTAGTGATAGAAGAACAAGAAGAAGAAGAAGAAGAAGAAGTAGTAGTAGTAGTAGTAGTAATAGTGTAGTTGTAATAGTAGTAGTAATAGTAGCAACAGCAGCAGTAGCAGAAGTAGTAGTAGTAGTAGTAGTAGTAGCAGCAGTAGTGGTAATAGTAGTAAGTAGTAGTAGTAAGTAGTAGTAGTAGTAGTAGTAGCAGTAGTAAGTAGTAGCAGTAGTAGTAATAGTAGTAGTAATAGTGTAGTAGTAATAGTAGTAGTAGTAGCAGTGTAGTAGTAGTAGTAGTAGTAGTAGTAGTAGTAGTAATAGTAGTAGTAGCAGTGTAGTAGTAGCAGTAGTAATAATAGTAGTAGTAGCAGTGTAGTAGTAGTAGTAATAGTAGTAATAGTAGTAGTAGCAGTGTAGTAGTAGTAGTAGTAGTAGTAGTAGTAGTAGTAGTAGTAGTAGTAGTAGTAGTTGTTGTAATGGTAGTACTAGGAGTAGTAGTTGTAATAGTAGTAATAGTAGTAGTAATAGTAGAAGTAGTAGTAATAGTAGAAGTAGTAGTACTAATAGTTGTAGTAGTGTAGTAGTAGTAGTAATAGTAATAGTAGTAGTAATGGTAATAGTAGTACTAATGGTAATAGTAGTGGTAATGCCAATAGCAGCAGTAGTAGTAGTAATGGTAACAGTAGTAGTAATGGTAATAGTAGTAGTAATGGTAATAATAGTAGTAATGGTAATAGTAGTAGTAATGGTAATAGTAGTAGTAATGGTAATAGTAGTGGTAATGCCAATAGTAGTAGTAGTAATAGTAGTAGTAATAGTAGTAAGTAGTAGTACAAGTAGTAATAGTAGTAGTAATAGTAGTAAGTAGTAGTAATAGTAGTAGTAATAGTAGTAGTAGTAGTAATAATAGTAGTAAGTAGTAGTACAAGTAGTAATAGTAGTAGTAATAGTAGTAGTAATAGTAGTAGTAATAGTAGCAGTAGTAGTAATAGTAGTAATAGTAGTAGTAATAGTAGTAAGTAGTAGTAATAGTAGTAGTAATAGTAGCAGTAGTAGTAATAGTAGTAAGTAGTAGTAATAGTAGTAGTAATAGTAGTAGTAGTAATAATAGTAGTAAATAGTAGTACAAGTAGTAATAGTAGTAGTAATAGTAGTAGTAATAGTAGTAGTAATAGTAGCAGTAGTAGTAATGGTAGTAGTAGTAGTAGTAATAGTAGTAGTAATAGTAGTAGTAGTAGTAGTAGTATTTATTATTGCAATTAAACTAGTGACATATTGTACATCATAGCCGCATGGGTCGCAATAACGCTCATGCGCTTGTAAAACTCTTCTTTTCTAAAATTGTTTAAAAAAGCAAAAGACAACATTAACAAGAACGCATACACATGAAACAGACATACATACAATTATTCTGATAATCATATAACCTTTTCATATTATTTATTTAAAATATTTATAGAAATTTCATGTCGCTAAAACTCTGTATTTCATTTACGAAACTGCCCAGCTTTAGCCAGTTTTGTATTTTTACAATTAAGTCCTAACATGCCAGCCTCTCCCTTCTGGAAGTCAAAAATGAATTTGGGGGAAATCCTAGTGCACTTAGCGAAAATGTGCATCCAGTCTTCCGATTCCGAGCATAAGGGGCAAATTCTCCTGCCGTCCTCGCGAACAACCTTACGTACCTTCAGCCTCTCAGTCTAAGCCTTGCTATTCCCGACCTCTGTTTCATGCCTAGCTCCATGATGTAGGTCTTTGCCCCATCTAGTTTTAATTTCGCTTTGCAGGTCCAGAGATGACATCTGCGTGCATCGCGCCTCTATTTCCTGCCAGTTTATGTCTTTTGACAATATTCACTACGTCATACCTGTTTTCAATATTCTTTCGCCAAATGTCGTTTAAACTTTTTTTTTTTTTTTTTTTTTTTTTGAAAATTTCCACTGTGCAACCACAAACCACTATTTTGGATAATGCATGTTGTTTAATTGGTGCCGATGGCATATCTATTGTCCTTTAATTATTCCTAATTACACCTATTTTGCTGTATACTGCATCTTCCCAGCATCCTGTAGCCTTTGTATGCGACCATTTAACTTTATCCCGCTTTCATTAAAAGAATTATCGCAATGGATAAGACGTGTCATGATCTTACGACCCAGAACTGACATGTCAGTTCAGAGAATGACTGCACTCATCATGCCTCAATAATGCACGATAATCATGTAGTCACTCCATATCTACTCTGATACCACAAAGATATTTGAAATAAAAATCTTTGTCCAGCTTTGCCGAGAAAGTGATACCTTTTTCAAATCTATGCGCCCCTTGTCCAGCAAAACAATGCCATTCTTGAAGAATTGACTGGTACTAGTAAATCGAACATCCTCCATATTCTCCTGTCACGAGCCCCTGCAATATCGATCCCTTCTCCCAGCTTAGGGAAACAGTCAAAGGAACGTGTTTCCTTACAAGGGAAGCAATTCTTCGATCAGAGGGTTGATATTAATAAGCAAAGTTACTGTTTCTGGTATGTGCAATTTTTAAAGGCCGATAAACATGGGACTAAATTATACTGAAGGAATTAAACAGTACGTTGATCCCGGAATAAACTGTGTATCATATTTTTACTATGTTGCAGCTATTTTTACAGGCCGTATATATAATATAATGTCTTAGGATATTTAAAAATTAAATAAACCATACTAAGTGGTACAAAAATATTCCAAAGATATATTATTATCCTGACAAACATCAATTAATCTAACTGTATTATAATTTATTTGAAATACTATGAACTACTTACAGTGTTATTGACAAAAATAAATATTTCAGAATGATGATAAAAGAAGCATTATTATTACCTGTAAAGGTTTTATGTAGACGATTTATGAAGCTCCTGCATATCATTTGAAAACTTTAACAAATGCACTATTTTTTAATTCACAACTTTCATTCAACATTTGTTAATTGCTTTCAACTACATTATTGATGCATTTTTGATAGGAAATAATGTGTTCAGCTAATTCCCGATACTTTCAATGGATATACTAAAATTATCCGTCATTATTTATTCTATTTTAGCTGCTGGTATTGTGATTTAAAGAGTAAAAATGCGAATACACTAATCAATCTGAAATTAAAGCATTGAAATATTCATCATGCCACTAATTTGACCATATACCCCTTTTACTTCTTGGTTGGATCTTTCACGGGGCATTTATGGGGTCAGAATTGTTTATGTAAATAACCAGAAGATAATGCATATGGTGCAACGTAGGGTAACGATTAGAAAAATAAGTATATAAATATAAATCCAACAACAAACATGCAGCACTCTGTGCAGGTGGACCAAGTCTGAAGCGAAGCAGGGTGACTATGTCGAATAATAAGGTACAAACAATTTCTGTAAGTGCTCTTTACTGTAACATGTCCTTCCCTGTACACCGTGTGTTCATTTATTATTTTCAAGTCAAAGGAACACAGGAAATTAACTGCGACTTTTGTGTTATGAAAAAAAAAAAAAAAAAAAAAAAAAGACTTGAAATTATGTTATGCTTTCCATCATCCTTGTTTTTCATTTCGGGTTTTTTAAACAAAATGTAATAACTATATTATGTTAAAATGAACACATTCATTACTTATATAATTTACTGTTGTTTATATTTATTTCAAGTGAACTATTATGTATTTAAATGCCTCTCAACTTGCATTTTGCTGGATTTATGTAGAAAAAAATAGCAATGGCTTTATCATTTAATAATTACAAGAGAAATTTTAACAAGAGAGGAGGTATTTTGAATTTTGTGAAACCATTCCAATTTAACTTATGTATTATAACATATTTATGTACCTACCTCTGTGTTTCCTAAATTAAATAGAGTTTTGGATGCATATAATTCTCGCTATAAATATTTAACGGGAAACATGAGATATTATTATTATTATTATTATTATTATTATACATATAGCTGAACTCTCGAAAGTCGGTCCTGGTGGTGTAGTGGTTACCATACTCGCCTTCTAAACCCAAGATCGCGGGTTCAAACCGGGCCAGGATCGATGGCTTTTTTCGGGCGTAAAAATCGTAAGTATGGCTTCCTTCGGAAGGGAAGAAAAGTCATAGGTCCCGTGTCGTACATTTACGGCACGATAAAGAACCTCAAGCCTGAAAGAAGAGACCTCTGAGCAAAATTTGTCGGCCGTTTCACGCCCTGAGTTGAATGGAACGCTGATGACCTGAGCTGTTAAAGAGCGTCCATAAATAAATCAATTGCAAAAAAGAACCCTTCCATAAAAGTACATTGCATAATTAGTCAATCATTTTAAAGGTACCAACCACATGTTAATTTGATAATATGGCTTTCATGCCTTTGGGTTGATAAGTGAGGGTTATGTTCATATTTTACTTTTTCATAAAGAAAAAAGAGCATTTCTATATTTTGAAGCAAGGGATTTATAGCTTTATAGTTATTGGATGAAAATATTTTATTTATTCATCTCACATGATATAAAAATCATAATAATTAAACAAAATATTTCTTTATCTAAACAACTTGTCATTAAAATGTACAGAGTGCGTTCAAGTTCTAAGATCTCCGACTTTATTTCTCAGAGTTGGGAGCAGGTAGAAACATGCGCTTCAATTTACAATATGCTGACACTCTTTGTAAATGCGTGACAGAAATGGAAGCACTGTACAGTACATAGAACCCCAATGGCTGCAGCTAGAGTGGGGAGAGTTTTTCATACTTACAAGAATTACAAGAACAGCGAATCATTCATTTCTCCCTTTGAGTGGTGTAACACGCAACGTTAATGCTCATCACCAGTTGAGTGAGACGTGTGATGATGGTGAGTCCGTGGGTACGACAGTTCAAAGAAGTGACAATTCTTCAATGAATTAATTCATACATTGTTGTAGAAAATTATTAAGTCCACTCTGAGAGCAGAAAATGTTCCATCACCACTGTGTTTTCGAGCGCGGGTCAATATCGCCGAGTATGCCGCTTGCCATTTTGCGGTACAGCAGTTGTGTAAACAAAAACAATTACCTCTGTCATGATAGAGTATTTATGAATTTTTGCGAGGCATCTTTCTTTGAACTACTGCTCAATTACACTGGCCTGCAAGGATTTTGCTGTCTTGGTGAAAATAAACAATTTATATGGAAAACGGCCTTCTAATTTCTAAAATTATATCAGTTTTTTCCTAACACACATATTTTTTGTAATCTGACATTCTATTGATTATACTGCTGTATTGCGATGATGATAAAAATACGGAGGCAAAACATGAATAACTTTAACACACACCAGTTAAATATAAATGCTTCTATAATGCAAAACAAAGCCACCGTTATTTACTTTCTTATTAGTTCCTCTTTCAAGAGTTTAAAGTTTCTAAAGTGACTAAAGCTTGTCAACGCATGACCAGGAAGTAAGGGGATTTGACTGCGTCGTAGTCTAAAACTACAAAGTTTTCAGTTGAAAGTCATTATCCGTGGTAGTCGGCAGTGTATTTGTTGTTTAGTGCTTTTTCTTTGTGTTGTGTATTAAGTGCAAGGGAACTAATAGTAAGATGGGTTCAAACCGTGGAATACTAAGAAGGCAATGTGTGAACAATCGAAATTATTTCTATTTCATAAGTGGTTCGTACTTGTTAGAAAACAAAAGAATAATATTACTCCATCTATTAAGAAAGTATATTTTGCATATTTTAAAGTTAGTTTGCATAGTTTAAAGTTACTTGTTTTAGAAACAAGTAAATACTGGAAACATCAATGGATATTCTGTGAAGATGTAAAAGATTGTGGTGTCTTACTTGATCAGCAGGATGTGTATACAAAATTTCCTTGCTTTTTGTGAATGGGACAGTAGATGTAGGGACAAACCTGGTCAACGAAAGAAATGTCCTAAGAGAAAAAGGTTTAACGCCGGGAGAAAAAAAATGTAACACGTGTCGTCTAGTTGACTGTAAAAAGATGCTGTTGCCTTCGCTTCATATTAAACTTGTTATCATGAAGCAAAACATCAAAATACTAGACAAGAATGACTTGTACTTCAAGTATTTATACCGTAAATTTCCACTTTTCTCTGAGGTTAAAATAGAAGAGAGTGCATTTGATGAAACTCAGATCAGACAGATAATGAAGGATACTGACTTTTTAAACACTATGAACGATAAAGAACTTCAGACATGGCGCTTTCAAGGATATTCTCAATAAGTTCCTTGTAAATGTAAAAGACGTGCAATACAAGGAAGCTGTAATAGATATGTTACAAGTTCTCGGTTGCAATATGAGTTTGAAACTTCACTTCTTGAGCTCTCACTTTGACTTTCCACCTATTTGGGACTCGTGAGTGATGAGCAAGGTGAAAGATTTCATCAAAAGTTAAGGAGATGGAAAGACGATATCAGGGACGGTGGAAGGAAGCAATGCTAGTGCTTGAAGAGAGAGAAGATACACAACCAAAACATAAACATGAATCAACATAGCCTTCCTTCCAAGCATTTTGTGGGTCCTGGTGGTGCAGTAGTAACCATAATTGCCTTCTAAACACAAGATCGCGGGTTCAAACCCGCAAAGACCGATGGATTTTTTTGGGAGTAAAAATTCTAAGTATGGCTTCCTTCGGAAGGGAAGTAAAGCCGTGGATCCCGCGTCATACACGAAAAAGAACCTCAAGCCTGAAAGAAGAGGCCTCTGAGTAAAATTTGTCGGCCGTTTCATGGCCGAAATTGAGTGGGATGCTGATGACCTGAAATGTTAAAGAGCGTCCGTAAATAAATAAATCGAATCAACCAATCAACCTTCCAAGCAAAGAAAATCTGCTGATTTTCAGACACCCAACTTTTTTTAAATGTATATACGTCGTGTATGGTACTTTAGTTTTGATTTTATGATACTGTTTTTTTTTTCTTCACAAAAATCCACTTATTTTAAAATTCATTTTGCGTTCTGTTTAAAACCTTACGTGATAGGGTACGAATTTTAGTATGCCAAAATTAGTTAAAATAATCATTCACATTTGAGACAGTAGAACATTTTTTTTTGTAGGCCAATGTAATTCTTTTATTTCATTTTTTTTTTAATGATTTATTTAAGGACGCTCTTTAATATTTCAGGTCATCAGCTTCCCATTCAACTCAGGACGTGATACGGCCAACAAATTTTGCTTAGAGGCCTCTCTTTCAGGCTTGAGGTTCTTTTTCGTGCCGTAAATGTACGACACGAGACCCACGGCTTTACTTCCCTTCCGAAGGAAGTCATACTTAGGATTTTTACACCGGAAAAAATCCATCTAATCCTCGCCGAGTTTGAACCCGCGATCTTGGGTTTAGGAGGCAAGTATGGTAACCACTAGACCACCAGGACCGACTCTTTTATTTCATGATGCAATATTGGTTATATTCTGGATATATATCTGGGTTGTAAAAGAACATACATGCATTTCCCGTATATCGAAGCGATACTTAAGACATTTTGTTGCCCTAAACAAAATTTTCCAGCACTGAACATGCATTAACGTATAAAGCTATTTTCCGCGATAGTGAATGTTCGCCAATAGTGTTTATATATCTCTGTGTTGCCAGCTGTACAGTTCGTACACTACAATTTGAACCAGAACACGGCGGATCAGAGAGTGTTAATTATTCATGAGTACTGGAAAAATACTTCGATAAACAAATGCTAAGGACCATTTCTCGCTTTTGCGATGCACTGTGTAAGAAATCTGCTAGGGTAACGTCATACGATTAAATTCCTTTATAAACAACACAACCTTTATCAAGAAAACGGTTTCAGGTAGACTAACGATGGAAGTATGGCATGCGAGAGGTGCTGCCGTTACGGATTTGCTGGTAAACCAGGTGTGTGCACAACAAACTTCTGGAAGGAATGACGTAATTTTGCTCGTCAGGAGATTTCAGATACTTACACTACAGTAGCTTGATCTCCATGGAGCTATTTTTTATTTTTTCAACTTAGCATGGGCGTTCAATAATGTTCCCGTGAAATGCAGTTTCTTCATCAATGAATGAGTTAGACGGTGGTTTTGAAAACCCAAAACCAGATAATAAATTGCCTTTTGGCACTTTTTATCGACACAGTGCGGAAAGAAATACGCATTGTTTCACTGTTTCACAAATGCATGATGTGATTGTATTCTTTTGGTTACGTTTTCCATTCTCTATGTCGGTGTAAAACTTCAATAAAATGTGTAAATTCGCTTAAAGGTTACACACAATCATGGAGCGATAGTGAGCGAAACAAAAAATACTTGCATCTGTCTTCACTCATAACACTATTGATTAGCATACCAGTATTCACAATGAAATATTTCGTTTCCTGAGAAATACTTGTGAAATTGTTGGTGCTCATGGCTAATAAACTCAGCTTGGCACCTTGCAATGGCCTCCTCTCCTCTCCTCTCCCCTCCCCTCCCCTCCTCCCCTCCTCCCCTACCCTCCCCTCTCCCACAACCACGAGTGGCCGAGGTCGTTAACGCACGGACTCATGAGCGGGAGGTCGGGTTCCAATATCGCCAGGACCAGCCTCCCTGACTGAGGTTTTTTTCCAGGTTTTCCTCAGTCCTCATATATGACAAATGCCGGGAGGTACCCTAAACTTAGGTCTGGAACTATTCCTTACTTAAAAATAAAATCCTTTCCCAATATATTTCATTTCATGTACCATCAGTGTCCATCGCCTGTGGTGTCTCAGTAGCAAAAACGGGCGTTAAACACAATTCATTCGTTTCCTCCCCTCCCCTCTCTTCTTCTCTTCTCATTTATGAATTATTTTCTGCGCGGATACCAATCTTTTGGTCTGGAAGAATCTGCTGTTACCGCTTTAAGTATGGGTTTCTGTGAAAAACGAACATACATTAAAACATTTTTACGCATTCTTCCATCTAACGTTTCAGTCACTGTATTGTTTGCACTCATACAACATAGAAATAACTACTTAGAGTGACATAATGCTATATTTCTGTCATAGACTATTGTAAAAAAAAATTGCTAATCACCAGCACAAGATACACATTTGGGCTTGCGAAGAACAGCTTGTGTCATTTGGTAATGGTTTTGTCATCTTGGTGCGGTATAGCATACTTGCGCATATAAGTGATGTCAGTAAAAAAGCTGGAGATATACACGTCAGCATAGGTAGTAGCAGTTTGTGCTAAGTCTTGGCTATCAATTACAAACAAACTTGTCCGAATAGCTTAGAAAGCCATTTTATCCAGCAATCCTCTCCCAAAATGCCTCCCCAACGTAACTGTTAGCAGGTGGTTTCAGCTTCAAAATCGTTTATGCAAATTGCTAGCGATTTCCCCATCAGGCACTCCTGGTGTTCCAAGCTTTACGATGATCGGAATAAATGTGTCTGGATCTGCAACAAATTCATGCAGCAAAATATGGAAGATATCTATTGTAAACGTGTAGTTCTACACTCAATATGCAAGATATCTATTGTAAACGTGTAGTTCTACACTCAATATGGAAGATATCTATTGTAAACGTGTAGTTCTACACTCAATATGCAAGATATCTATTGTAAACGTGTAGTTCTACACTCAATATGGAAGATATCTATTGTAAACGTGTAGTTCTACACTCAGGGACAAATCAAAACAAAACAAAACACTTTATTGTTTTATTATATTTTGTTTTCTTAACGATTTTAAAATGAAAGAATGATCATTTAAACAAAATATTATTTTATTAAGTTCTTTAAATTACAACAAGAGAAAAAACTTACCTGTGGCTAAAAAAGTTGCGAAAAACATAAAACAATGACAAATTTGGTTTTAACTCTGAATACATTTTTTGGTGCTTGAAACATTAAAAACTCTGTCACCACCTATGACTTGAATAATTGCTTTCATAATTCTTGGCATGCTTTCGATTAGGTTCTTGAGGAATATGCTCTCATTGTTCAACAAGCGCTCACCTCATCTCCTGTACAGTTTCTGGCAACGTAGTCTTGTTTTAACACGCCGTTCCAACGTGTGCCACACGTGTTCAAGCGGATTCATGTCGGGACTCCTTGCTGGGCTAACATGGGTTCCCTGTTCTCTTTTATTGGTGATAATCTGTGAGATCACGTAGACAATATGCGGGCGTGCATTGTCGTGCATTAAAAGAAAATTATAGGCTGTAAATGCGCCAATAGGTACAACATAATTTAGCCAAACATCCATTTATGCATCTATCAGCTGCTAGACCTACATTTTCTACTAAATTAACTCAGTACGAACATCTATAGACACTCCTGCCCAAACCGTCACTCCACTATCTCCAAATGATAACTTTTTGGAAATGCAGCGTTAATTTTCCCTTCTCCAAACTCTTCACGTTCATCAGGTGAGCGCAGATTGAAACAGGACTCATCTGTGAACAGAACACAGCTCTACTGTTCATTACTTCAACCCCTATGATCATTTACAAAACGCAACCATTCGACTCGATGCACTCTGAGCAAACTGGGGTCACTGCAGGTCTACTTGATATCAATCACTTGCTTTCAACCTTCTTCTAACCTTTGTGGCATAAATCGGGCGTCCGTGCATGTTACCATGGCTGGCAGTTTGCGCTTCCTGAGATATGAACGCCATGTACCTGTCTTCGTTTTAATTTGTACCTCTCTGACGATCCAAACCTGGTCTTCTTGTATATTCTAGAGTCTTTCTAAACCGATTTTAATGTATCGTGGACGGGCTTCTAGCCAATTCATCACTTTTACAAGTAACGTACACTGCGTTCATCATCGCTTAGGGCTACAGCTCCAGCCACATCTTCAGGTCGTATTTTTAAGGTGAAATTTTGTGAATAAACACAAAATAGTGCAGACGAATTTACTGTATCTGAGACTTTGTACGCACATTTGCAATATTCGCTTACAATGGCTTGTTTATAAAATAAAAAAATCATTCAACATAGCCTACATGTCTCCAGCCTACCATTTATGACAAGAAATTATAAAGTGTTCATTTTTTTTCTTTTGTCCCTGAGTGTATTTTTGGAGATAAATGAATAGTAAATTTGATAAATTAAAATACGATAGACTGAAATATGTCTACAAAGTCGTAGATAGCTACTCAACCTGTGTATAGACTATTGGTGTATTAACGTAACATTTTTATAAAGCAAAACTAAGCCTCTTAACCAGGTGCTCTGGTTTACAGTATTACTGTTTTACATTTGGAAACTGCCCTACATTCAACAGTTTTAAATTTAGAAACAGGAGTGTTTCTGAGAGGTAACCAGTATGAGGGTTATATTCAATTTAAAACCACCTTAATAAATTTCTTAATAGGTAATCAAGCACATGCGTCAAATGTCTTATCTTTGAAAAAATTCACATATTTTAAAATGTTGGCACAATGTTATGCAAGACATTGAGGGTTGTTTCACTTTTCAGTTAGTACCCTTTATTCCCTATTTCCATCTCTCACAATTTTGCCAATCTTTCTCTTGCATGTTGTAGTTTTTCATTCCTAATTTAATTTCTGCTATCCATGACAGTCTTTGAAGATCACGTTTTCTCCTTTCTGACGGTGACCACTCCAAAAGAATTCTGGGCCATCGTTCGTCCTCCATTCTCCTAACGTGAGACCCCGCTTCTGAATTTTTCTACAAACTATTCCTCCATATCCATAACTTGTCTAATCATGTCTTTTTCTTTCTAATCTATACACCCCGGCTCCTCTTTGTATGCCATCCATCTCCACTGCCTGAAGTTTACCTTTTTGGCGTTCAGTCAAAGTCCAAACTTCTGTCCCTTAAATTAATATACTTTTTATGTATGAAGGATTATTTTCTTTGTTTCCTTAGATATAACTCTGCTCCAGAGAACAGCATTTAACATCTTAATCACCCTTCTAGGCAGTAAGATTCTGTAGTCCATATGAGCTTCACAGCTCCTCAATAATGGGATCCCAAGTACTTAAATGGCTTCGCAACTCTGACGGTTCCCTGTGGTAGATTTATGTCTTTTCCACTTCCTCCTTCCATCAGATATTCAGTTTTCTTCGTATTTATTTGAAGTCCTCCAGTGCTCCCATTAGCTTTCTTATCAAAAACTTTGCGTCCTGTCGACTTTGAGTAATCAAAACCTGGTCATCCGCATATAAAAAGAGTAAACCGTTCCGTGCCCAAAGGGAACTCCCATACCTGCATATAAGCGATTCCACCTCTGCAATGTATGTTGAATATATATTTTAAAAAGGGTTGGAGATATGCTGCAACCTTGTCTAAGGCCTTTAGTGGTTTGAAATATAGTTGATAACTTATTTGCTGTCTTCACTGCTGCTTGACATGGTTCGTATAATGGTCTAGTGTGTAAAAATAAAGGGGGTTCAATACCAACGTTTTCCATTACTTCCCAAAGTTGATGGATAGGCACCGAATCACATGCCTACTTTATATAATTTAACTAACTGAAATAATCTGTATTTTGGTCTAAAATTACACACATTTACTGCTGTGATACCACGGTGCGGTGAGGCATACACTTTCTTATGAGGATGAACACTCATTGCGTTTGTCATTAATTTGCATAAGTGTCTAAGAAATACCATGAGGAAATATGTTATATACCTAATGATTTTATTCCTTAATAACGTTAATTTATGATTTGCACAGAATTCACTCGAGCTGTTAGAACCTTATTTTAAGAGAAAATTGCAAACTTTTCTTCTCGTCATATTACAATCCCGTATATTTTGCAAATTGAATGTAGAAATGACAAGCGAAGAGAACGACGTGCGGTTCTCACATAGGAAATCCTGAATGGCACTGAAAACTCTTCGCAGTCTTCCCCAGAAAATGTGAATTTCCTGCATTTCCGTAAGAAAGAATGTAGTTGCATAAAGTAAAAGTAAAAACGCTATGAAATAATGGTAGCCAGAAGATTTTGTAAATGGATATTGCATGAAAGGAAGATGAAAACCCTATCATGGAAGAATGCGAGATGTCCACAAGCGTCTACTTGGGTGTCATGACAGAGCACATATCTTTGAATTGCTAGTAAATAATATTTTATTAGACAGAAAATCTAGCTAGTGTCGTGAGATTGACCCTAGCCTGGTTAACAGGGAGTAGAAGCTCCGCCGTCCATCCAGGGGTGGGGCCCCGTCCTGCTGGAACAGGAAATTGTCGGAATCTTCTTGCATTTCAGGGAACAACCATTGCTGCATAATATCCAGGTATATATGTCCAGTTACATGTTTTCGGTGAAGAAGAATGGTATGTAAAGTTTCCGCGATGACATTACGCAGAAAGCGTTCACTTCAGGTGAATCACGCTCATATTCGACAAATTCACGAGGATTCACACTACACAGTTATGTTTGTTACTTTGTCATTTATATGAATGTCGCTTCGTCACTAAAGATTATGTCGTCATCTTCTTCCATACATTGTTGTACTCGGATACAAAACTCATAACGTGTTGTTTGTCATTTCGTTTCAACTGTTGCAACAGCTTCACACACGGTCTCTTACGTCAAACTGTCGTACGGGGTACTTGCAGCTCGCGGGATGCTCTTCTTATGAATGTCTCTCTCACACAGTTAACGGTCTCTTCACTCCCTGTAGACGTTCACTTCTTTTCTTAGTACACAAGCAACCGGTACACACAAATTTGTCATGCCAGACGCAAATAGACTTCCTACTTGTTGTTTCTTTACCGTACTTAGTCCTGAACTTCCGTTGCACATCTGTAACACTCTTACATTTGTAGAATTGCAACACACAGAAAGCGCGCTCTTCTCCAGAAGTCGCCACCTTTACAAAATGCCAATGCTGCGAATGCGGGAACTACAAGCATTGGTGGTAAAATTCAAACCAAACCATTTGAGTTTTTCTTTAATATGTCACACGAAAGTTATATCTTTTGTAGTTTTTATGTAATAAATTAAGAAAAATGTTACCCGACTTTAGGAACACTCTATATAATAAATATTATGTTTGATTTATTATATAGCGATAAGCAAAACACCATCCTTGAAGTTAACAAACTGGTTTAATAATCTAAATAATATAAACAGTAGGTTTTAACTCGATAGATTCCTTCTAAACTCGGTATAACGTTATTGGAAATGCCAACGTACTCTAAAGAAAGAACAAATATTATTACTGTAATTCAAATCGGATATGTGATATTCGTCTTTTGACTTAGACATTTATAAAAATACGTTACATCCAGTGGTGGATTTTTATGTTGACTTAAGCTGTGGCTTAGGGCCGCAGGTAAGTTTTTTACTGATCGCAGTAATGGATTCTCTGCAAACATTTAAATACGATCACATTTTCAAATGTTAACAATATTATTCATGTTATCTTATTTTGTCTGATACAAATATCGATTTTCCTGCTGTTTAAATAGTTAATATCCGTATTCTGATCATCGAAGAAATTGTTTCGTATTTATTAGCTTTCAATAACGTAGTAGATTTCAATGTTAAAACACAAAATACCCATTTGGTTGTTTACCTTGATTAGAGGAAAGTGTGAAGCAATGAGGTATTTGCAATTTCAATGAACAAATTAATTTTAAAACGAATATAAGATGAAAGGACTTGTTACAATGACTTCAAGCGCTATCGGTATCCAAAAGATATTTGTTTGTTTTGCAATCGCCTTTTTACATTAGTAGAAAAGATCGCTGTGCTATCACACGTTACCCATTCCTAATTTTTCCAGACCACTTCTTAATTTTGAAACCCCGGTCTTATTTTCCTCCATTCTCAGCTGCCTCTGGTAGCAAATCGCGCTAATTAATGTCTGGATTCCGTGAACAATTCCAGGTCAGTACTTCACTCCTCAGATCCTGCATGCTATAATTTCGCTCTAGGCACCAAATTCCTCCAAAATTCCGCAATTTGCTGCACCTCTTCCACTCTTAAAAAACTCATCCTCACCCGGTGTAACCGCCATGGGTAGCGGTTAAGTTAAGTCGTTAAGTCGCGGACTCGTGAGCGGGAGGTCTGGGTTGGAATCCCGCCAGGACCGTCCTTCCTGACTGAGGTTTTTCCAGATTTTCCTCAGTCCTCATAAATGGCAAATGCCGAGGCGGTACCTAAATTTAGGCCTGGAACGATTCATTCCTTAAAAAAAAATATCCTTTCCCAATATATCATTTCATCTCATGTATCATCAGTGTACATCGCCTGTGGTGCCTCAGTAGTAAAAACGGGCGTTAAACACTATTAAAAAAAAATATTCACCCAATTTCTCTGTTCGTTCCCAATCCCAAATTTGGGCCCTGTAAATCTTTGTAAATGGTATTACTGCCCGAACACAAATCAGCAATTCTGCTTCGTATTCGGAGAGTTTCTGCGCCTTTCATTTCCGCTTTAAGTTTCGCTCCATTTATGTGTTTCGTCCATCTTCCATTCATCGAGAAAGTCAGCCCAAGATATACGAAATTGTTCACGTTATCTACTCTCTGTCCTGCATTACTGTAAATAGCTCCATTCTTGAAGGTCATAATCTTCCTGTTACTTGTATTCGCCGTTAGTAACCAAGTATCACAGTGGGTTTGTAGTTTAGTCACCTGTAGGCCGTCTATAGCAGTAGAAAGAATTGTTATGTAGTCCGCTTAACAGTGCAGGTAACTCTATATCTTCCTCCGTAGGTGGCGCCGCATTTTCTTATTTTTAATGCTTCAGTGATGTCATCAATAAAAAGACCAAAGAGTAGCGGTGAAAGAGTGCAACCCTGTCTTACACTTCTTCGACTAGAGAAACTCCCCAATATTCTGTTCCTGTCATACTTAATGTAGAATTCCACCTTTCTGTATGTCGCCTATAGCCCTTGTATAATTTTTGTTGACCTCCCATTCATTCGTAATTTGTGCCATAGAGCTTGGCGATGAACGGAATCAAGTGCTTTTTTTGAGATCGATAAAAGCACATTGTAATCTTCCCCGTTTGTTTGCCATATGTTTCAACTTAAATGTGTTCAAAATAAATGCATTGTCAATAGTATTATATCCCTCCCTAAATTTGTAAGAGCTTGCGAAATTCCGTCCCCCCAGTTTTTTATTCTGTCATACAAAATTCTGCCCTCAATTTTTCCCATACTCGAAAGCAAGATGACCTTCCCCCCCTTTTATAGTTAACCAGAATTCCATTTGATCTCTTCCCTTATATATCGGGTGAATAACTCCATTAACCCAACAGGCTGGGTATTCCCCTCTATTAAATATATCCTTAAATATTCGGAACAACACCAAACCAAACCTCTCAATATATGAGACCACTTTAAACAACTCCGGCGGTAACCCATCTCGTCCCGTATATTTGCCCTGCTATAGACATCTTATTGCCTTTGTTACTTCCTCTATAGAAATTGCAGTGTCTAGTATTGGTATTTCTAGCCTTCATACCCTCCGAGGTCCCTGCCTGATTCATTCGGTCCCCCAGCGATCCCCTTCGAACATTGCTGTGAAATGTTCCCTCCAGACCTCCGCCGAAATTTCATTAAAAGAATGGCTGAAAGAGAGTTCAATGCAGTTGAGAGCAACGTTCGTTCGTGGCCATTACAGAAATTGACATTATTTGCAACTAAACCTTGTATGAAGAAATTCAGTGATCCTCGCAAAGGAAGACATCCTGACTTTGAAGACAAAAAATTTGGAATTCGCACATTAAAGTATTCGCAAAATAAAGTAGAAAAAGTAAAAAGTAAAAGTAGAAAGAACGGGAAACATGACAGCAGTGACACCATAAGAAATAACCTTTTCTTCTTTGACTTATGGCAAATGTCCTTGCAACAGCAGAGTGATGGATATAGTCCTACGTGCTCCAAGATGTAACAATAGTCCACTTATCAATTCTGTGTTCTGATTGTTTTATGAAACTTACGGGTTTATCTCTAAGACGCCGTACAATAATAGCTTTTTTTTTTTTTAAGTTTAAAATTTGTGGTCTTAAAAATGACATTAATTTTGTAACTTATAATTTTATATCAGATGGTCGCAATGTAGTTTTATACGATTAAGCCATAATAATATTCAGCTTTAGAACGTCATCGTGTAGCAAAGAAAACCAGACGAAACCAGTCATTAATCGGTTCTTTAAAAGTGAAGAAATAAAAGAGACTTAGTGAATATATGGAAGATTGCACAGATTTTTACTGAAATTACCTTTTGTGTAAAATGATGGAAATGTGGTCATTACCCAGCATTTAAATATGACCATTATGTGCAGCAATAAACGTAGGCAGAATTTTCTCAAGACTGGATTTTGGTTTTTTATTTGGAATAACTAGAGGATAATAAACTATAAGTAGTAATTTTAATATAAAACGGCTGCTTGCTTGTTAATTTTATAAAATGGGGTACTTTAACTTTGGAGACACAATATTTTAAACATCATATTGAAATACTTATTATTTATGTGAAGCAATTGAGATACTATAAGTATTACTATATATAATAACTATATAAATATTATTGTACATTATTTAATATATTTAATTTTGTTACCCAATCCACGTGTCAATCAGTTTAGAAATATCTTTTTCCAATATTAATTTAATAACATCTGTTGCATCTATACTAATGTCCGCGAATATTAAGGGCAGGCTGATTCAAGCTGCACTGGCTTATGGAGTTTCTACCTTAGGTAAATTTTTATCTGCTTGAGAGTGGAAAATGAAGCTGCAGTTACAGCGGTTTTGCTAGGATTTGCAATTGTTTTCTGAAAGCTGAAAACAGATTTAATTTCACTTACAGCTATTTTTGGAGGATTATTTTTGAACTTAATGGCGATATTAAAGTTGGGGCTGATTAATTCCTATTATATTACTATATTTGACATCCTCTGCACACTGTCGCAATAGAGTCTCCATTGTCTCAATCTAAGATGAAGTTGAAACGTTGATTTTCGATTGTGATAGTAGATAAGTAGCAAATAATTGTGAGATAAGACACGATTTTTAATATAGGTGCTGATATCATCCCAAAAAAGGAAAATAAGAAACAATTCGTAGCATTCTTAAGCTGGAACATTATATACCTGACGTCTTGGAACGTTTATAGCAATATCAAGCTTTGTCCACATTTCATACACCACTAGAAAGACAACATGGGATTCCTCAATATTATAAGTACAAAAGAATTTTATAGCTTGTTTGTCCTCTTAACCATTTCAAAGGTCCCACAAAGATCAGTGGAGAAACTTACAAAGAGGGAAACTCACAGTAAAAACTTTGACCATTATGTGACTTGTCAGAATAAATTCCAGCTGTTTGTTTGCAGACAAGATCTGATAAGATGCAATCGCGCGGCTTGCCAAGTGGGGGTTAAGACAAACATTAACATAAGTTTCGTTACACAACATATAAATGTATTGAGAAAGAAAGCACAATCACCCTGAAAGAGTAGAGCGTTCCATATACAAATGTAGTTCGCCTCCGATATGCATCACTGTATTTTTATACTGCAGAATACTTGTGTTTAACGAATAATACGATACAAGGGTAGGCGCATAAGTTTCCGGACTATCCATTTTCTAGGTATGATAGAGGCAAACATTATATTTCACTTTTCAATATATTTACTATTTATAGCAACACACTTCTGATATCTTTGCATTAACATTTCAACCCCCCCCCCCGCAAAATAGCCAGAAGGCAAAATGGGCATAAACAGCATTCATCACTTTTTCGTCACGAGGAAGTAGACACTGGAAGCTAGAGCTGGACTGTAGGGTGGATGGTCGATTTCCTTGAAACTACATTTCTTCACAGCTTCCTTTATAACAAGAGCTGTGTGCACAGGCGCGTTGTCGTGAAGAATGCGCACACCACCACTCACTTTCCACGCCTTTACTCTTTGATGGAAGCCCGTAGTCTGTGCAGTAGGTCAGCATAGTACTCCGCATTTACTGTGATGTTCCTCTCCTTGAAATCAATGAAGAATATTCCTTCACAGTCCCTAAAGATTGTGGCCATTATCTTCTTGATTGATTGAGTGACCTTGGACAGGTCACTCCTCTCTTTTGGACAAGGATCGTAGTAGAGGACCATAGTTTCATCTCCTGTAACAATAGTTTGCAGAACTTATCTTTCGTTGCCATGGCAGAGCTCCAAAAATGCATGACAACAAATGACTCGTTGTTACTTTTGGACTGAGGAAAGAAATCTGGGCACCCATCTTGCACTAACCTTATTCATGTTTAAATATTCCTGAATAATTTGAAGGACTGTTGTTTTAGAAAGGCCCAACCTTGCTGCTATTTTTGTAACTTTAAGTCGCCGGTCTTCCATAGTTTCTACTTCCACAAGAGCGATGTTTTCAGGAGTAAGCACCTCCAAGGGTGGACCTGTACGCTCTTCATCTTCAATGCTTTCTCGACCCATCCATTCGAAAAAGTTTGGCCCATTCTTTTACGGTATAATATGAGGGAGATGCTTCCCACGTACGTCGTTCAAACGCTGTTTTTTTTTATGAAGGACTTATAACAACTGGATAATCTATTTAGAACATGTCACAATCTTCTACACATAGCCTTCTTTATGCAACAATATTTGAACAACTGAACACAACATAGCGGAAGTTACAGCTGCAATTATTTATTTAACGGATAAGGTGTGGCACCGGATAAGGATTTTGTGAAGGCGATAATTCTTATCGGCAAGACCGGAAACCTACGGACCTACCCTCGTATACTCGTATTTAACGAATAATCAGATATACTCGTTTTAATCAATGGACACATGATCATCAGAAACTTCAGATTCGTCATATTTTTCACGAAAGGTTCTTTTCTTTCTTCCACTTGCACTTTTCGTCTTATTTTGTGCAGCAGGAAGTGACTGATATTCGAGCAGGCCCATCTTTCATGTTCCTGCGTTACTTCTCCCTCTGCTTATTTCTTTTTTATATGGGGAGGCTGTAATAAGGGCTGCTGTGGATGCCTTCTGACCACGGCTTGAGGTCTTCTTCTTTGGTTAAGGAACAGGACATTATGTTCTGGAGAAATATGCTCCGTTTAACACCTGAAGAGGAAGGAACATTAAGACTGTCCTTAGAAAGTGTCTCATTTCGTTCAGCAAGTTGATGATTTTTTTTACAAGTAAAATCATACTTTTTACTTTCCATTACAATTTCTTCTTCTTACCCAGCAGGAACTTTTGTCTTCGTACTTAACTTCTAGGTACTCCTCTGCAGATGTCTCCGTTTCTTCCACCAAACGCCTTAAAGTTGTCTTAGAAACTGAAAACTCGCAAACCGCTTTTTTAAATCCCATTCTTTTGCCACTTGACGGCCTTAATAGCTCTTATTGCTTCTGGAACCCATCGGTTTTTTTTTTTTTTTTTTTTTTTTTTTACCCTCTTCTAAGGTTGCGGGGGGTCAAACTGCTCTCCAGTCATTTCTGAAATAATACAATTTCATCACTTGGTATTTAAAAGAGTTGCCTGTAAATGTGGAACCCCAAATACGGAGGGCTGTCATATCATCACCACCGACACATTATACAATAACGTAAAAGGAATACATTTTCTACTACCTATGCAGGATTTCAAGTTACATTAATGTAATAGTAGTTCATGAACTACATTTCTGGAAGCACAGAATGGTAAGTAGTAAACAAACTATGATATAGTACTCAGTTACTTACATATCAAAAATGACTTCAATAATCTGTGAAACGGAAATTCGCAGTGTCCACAACACTTGCAGGCAAAGTTCAGCAGCACGACTGGAGTGTAAACGGTCAGGATAAGAACAGTTTGAAGTAGCATTAACTAGATGTCAGCACACTACAAGGCCAAAAGGCGTATTAAAAACACACTTCTCCTCTTTGCAGTTAGCAGGATAAGCTGCCATTTTGAAGTTGTTCACTTGTTATCATACTCTGGTAGTTAACGCTAATTAGTTTATAATAGGTTAGTTTTGCGTTTATTTAATATTTGCGTAAAGTGTTATGACATTTGGATTTGGCTTTCCTTTGTGGGTGCAACTTTAGGCTTAAACGTTTATTTAGACTCAAGAAAGTTAAACATGGTGAGTTTTGGCGTTAAAGACATATGAACACGTAACTATGGGTACTCTTTAAGCATTCTTAATGTTAACACGCGAACTTATTTTGTACTTATCGAAATCCGTAACTCGTGACTTATTTTCTTATTTTGTTTATTTACAGACGGTCTTTAACTTCTCAGGTTATCAGCGGGCGTGAAACGGCCGACAAATTTTGCTCAGAGGTCTTTTTTTCAGGCTTGAGGTTCTTTTTCGTGCCATAAATGTACGACACGGGACCCACGGCTTTATTTCCCTTCCGAAGGATGCCATATTTAGTATTTTTACGTCCGAAAAAATTCGTCGGCTCTGGCCGGGTTTGAACCCGCGATCTTGGGTTTAGGAGGAAAGTATGATTACCACTACACCAACATACCGCCACGGGTGACCGAGGTCGTTAAGGCGCGGACTCTTGAGCGGCAAGTTTGGGGTTCGAATCCCGCCACGACCGTCCTTCTTGACTGATGTTTTTTCCAGGTTTTCCTCAGTCCTCAAAAATGGTAAATGCCAGTGAGGTACCCTAAACTTAGGCATTGAACGTTTCCTTCCTTAAAAAAATATTTTTCCAAATTATCATTTCATCTGATGTATCGTCAGTGTCCACCGCCTGTGGTGCCTCTGTAGCAAAAACGGGCGTTAAACACTATTCATTACGGCGTTATTATTGCTGATATTACTAAGAAGGAGAGAGATCTTTCAATAAGCAAATAAATGAACCCTGCACTTGATCAGATGTATGTCCCAAAAATTCAGTTAAATTGCTATCAAAGTGTTGCCTTGCTATACCCCTTTGTACTCTGTTACGCCACTTTGCACTAACTCACATACGTCACATGTGCTGTGTGTGTACGTTCAAATTTGTATCGGCTAAATTATAAATACGATTCACTGTAAAGTGCTCAAAAGCCACTGCTTCCAACGCTCCATGATCAAAACCTTTCCAGCAATCTGTATGCACAACATATCCTTTTGCTACGTGCTTTGAAATAACATGAGTTAGATTTTTCAAACATTAGAGGACCGTGACATCCACATAATTACATAGCGAACGAGATCATAGCAATAGCCTCTGGGGACTAACTGTATCTTCCGCTGAGCGTGTCAATAAACGAATTAAGTTTCTACAAATGAAGTGTTAATGAAATGATAAGAAAGAATACGAGCTACTTATTGAAGGATTAAGAAAAAATTTTAATGTTTCATACAGATGTACACATTAAAAATGTGTGTTTTTGGGCATGAAAACATTACTGTATTTACCTCCACAATATTTATAACTACTAGGTTAATCAAACAAGTATCGATCACTAGGGCGGCCTTTGTTCCCACAGATGCAAAATAGGATTTACGAAGAGCTGAATATGCGGCGTCAGCATAAAAGGAATGTAAACGGCCATCGAAAAGTTCCTCCGCACTCGGGTGATGTGCACTGTAAAGGAAAAGTTGGCACTCCTACATTTCTGGCACTCCTTCCTTCCAAACCGGTTTTTAGCAGGTAATCTGCCCACCCTTGCTTAAGTTCGGATTTTGGAGTGCCTTGGTGATTAAGTGAACACAATGACTATACACTCGGCACACGGTCAGTGTTCCATCGGAATTCGCTTCCCTAGTAAAATATTGACTGCACAAAGGTTGCGGAGCTACTTCTCGATGACACTTTAGTAGTAGTAGTAGTAGTAGTAGTAGTAGTAGTAGTAGTAGTAGTAGTAGTAGTAGTAGTAGTAGTAGTAATATTGGTAGTGATAGTCGTAGTAGTATTAGTAATGAATGAATAAATAGTGTTTATTGCCCGTTTTTGCTATACAGACACCACAGGCGATGGACACTGATGATACAGTAGATGAAATGATATATTGGGAAAGGATTTTTATTTTTAAGGAAGGAATCGTTCCAGGCCTACGTTTAGGGTACCTCCCGGCCTTTGTAAATTTATGAGACTGAGCAAAACCTGTAAAAAACCTAAACCTCAGTCAGGGAGGACAGTCCTGGCGGTATTCGAACCCACACCTCCCGCTCATGAGTCCGTGCCTTAACGAGCTCGGCCACCCGTGGCGGTAAATTAGTAATCATATTAGTAATAGTAGTAGTAATAGTAGCAGTAATAGTAGTTGTAGTAATAGACCGCCACGGGTGGCCGAGGTCGTTAAGGCGCCGCCTTGTGAGTGGAAGGTCTAGTGTTCGAATTCCGTCAGGACCGTCCTCCCTGACTAAGGTTTTTTTCCAGGTTTTCCTCAGTCCTCATAATTGGCAAATGCCGGGCAGGTATCTTAAACTTAGGTCTGGAACGTTTCCTTCCTTAAAAAAAATCCTTTCTCAATGTATCATTAGTGTCCATCGCCTATGGTGCCTGAGTGGTAAAAATGGGCGTTAAATGCCAATAAAAATAGTAGTAGTGATAGTAGTAATAGCAATAGTAGTAGTAGTGATAGTAGAAGTAGTAATAATAGTACTAACAGTATTAAAATAGTAATAGTAGTAGTAGTAACTGTAGTAATAGTAGTAGTAGCAGCAGCAGTAGCAGTAGTATTAGCAACAGTGTATTTATTTATAAAATATATTTGTTGCAAACCTAATTCATATCACACGAATCCTGGGACCGTACGTGATTTTATAATACACTAAGAAATCCGTGAAATAGTATAAAGAAATATTCAACTCTTAAGAGAAATAAATATACATATATAAATACATATACTCAAAACGAAACAAGATAGACGGAAAATTTAAATACATAAATAAGAAACAAAAGAGAAAACAGTGCAATAATAAATTACTTACACCTCCACAAATATATGCACAAATATTTCGAAAATAGTGTAGCTAATGCTTCAATATCCATTTCTAGACCACCTCCCTTTTCCGCTCCAAGCTGTCTTATTTTGTTTAATATTTTACCTACTCCCTCCTCCTCCCTCTTATCTGCCAGCACAGTTCAGCACTGCCCCTTCCCTCTCCCCCGTTAGCAAACGAGGCGGTAGATATCTCTTTCTTCATTCGCCCGTCTTCTCGCCGTATGCCAGAATATGTCCCAAGATTCTTTCTCAGCAGATATAGGGTAGATTCTCGTACCCTCTCTGCGTCTGTTACTTCAGAGATCCGCCACACGTCTAACCAAAACCAAGCGAGCAGAGTTTGGCCCCTGTTTGGATGTAACCCTCATTCCCCCAAGCGATCTTCAGCTCTGATTGTATCTCCAACGAAATTTTTCTGCACATTCTGCCCAGTAATGTCCCTCAGAAATGTCTTAATTTTCCCCAAGCCCCCTTTCCTATTCCTCCGTTCTGCGATCCAAATGTTACCTATTCCTATATTTTTCAGACCCAGTTCTTAATTTTGAAACTCAGGTCTTATTTCTCTCCATTCTCAGTTGCTCATGGTAGCAAATCGTTCTAATTACTGTCTGATCTCCGTGAAATTTCCTGAGAATCATATGTGGGAATATCCAGGGTATAGTATATACATGTTCTATCTATTATATAAACGAACCATATAATTAAAAAACAAAAGAATCGTTTATTAAAGTTTTAAGTTCAAATCTCAAATCGAATGCATGTTTTTATATCTAAATCTTCCTCCTTAAAAAAATCTGAGTTCGTTACTCATTATTTTTAATCGTTAGGCAGAAACTTATTTGTTGGCTTTAGTGCTCTATTAATATATAAAGCTTTGAGTATATTTTCGTTCTGTATTTCAATTTAGAGATCATGAAATTATCAAGCTAAAAACGTTATAAAAGTTAAACTATCCAAACTATGCCAGAATAGTAAACAAACATATTGCAAAGGTTTAATCGTGGTTATGATAATGCTGGGTTGAACATTCAAAACTTTTTGCAAGTGTCTTTCCAACATCCATATTATTACTGAATTGAAGCACTTAACAAATCATTAGGACGTATCAAAGGTGCTGCGATTGAGATATTTCCAGCACAGCTGAATATGTAACTTGGACAAGTTGCTGCACTTATTTAAAAGGTTTCTCAGCGATAATAAAATTCACGCAAGGAAACAATCAGGTTCAAGGACGAAAAATTGGCACCTGGAACTTTTCCGGCGGCCAGTTTCATTTACAACTGTTCCATGAGTAGATAAATTGTCGTGAAAAAGTATTATAAATCGTGGGAGTTAATCGGAACACTGCAATAACATACACATTTTATATTTTTTGTGGTTAATTAAATAAAGTTACCCTATTAACGTACCTTTAATTTTTGCCAATTGCTAACATGTCATTCTTTTTTATTTATAAGTTACTTTACACGTTTAGACATAGATTCTACAAGCTTTGAGCATTTATTTTTAAGTTCATCACCATGAAATCACGCCTTAACTAGAGACTTTACCATGCTTATTTGTGTGGAACAGTCAAGTAGTGTGAGTATCCTTTTACAAATAAATACACAAGTTTTCTATTGGATTAATGTCATGGGAATCCCTGACCACTCTAATGCATGATTATTGTTCTCACTGAAGAATTTTTTCACTTTCTTTGAAACGTGGCAAGGAGCCACATCTTGCTGGAAAATTTCTTCACCATCTGAACATCACTTCTGCAGGTCTCCAACAACTCTCCTTTCCAGTATTTGGAAGTACTGGTCTGGATGATAAAATCTGTTTTATCATCCCGTCAATTGATACTAATGGTTCCGGTCCTTCATGCGTGAAACACCCCCAAAACATCTTCACGGGGTGTTTTACGGTTTGTAGCAAATGCAATAAAGTTGTTGCCTCAGTATTCGTTACACATTGTAACGTATAGGCCAGAGTGAGTTAAAGTATTTTATAAATTCATTACTTCACATGGTGCAATAAGGATGTATAGAACTGTGTCATTCAGCTCTAGTTATTTCCTTTGGTTTTATGTGGGTAGTCTGACGCAAACGAGGAAACCATAGGCTATCTCTCTATATCTGGTTATGTCCTGTGTGTAGGCGAGTACCTATAGTATAAAATACCCTCCATAAATAAATGGTATGGGCAGTTATATTAGAATCATCACAGATGTATCAACGGAGGCTCTTGAAGATGGACTCCCCAAGACATCACCCAAACCCAGGCATCTGACTTACATCTACTCAAGGTAACTTGTAACTAAATGCTTGTATATACTTTCTAAGCACTTTTTAGTGTCTTGCTCGCATCATTGTGTGTTCTTCACTCCACTTATATTAAACATATACAATATTTTTATAAATCGTGTCTTGATACTTGAGTCGCTAACCCCATTCTTAACCAGCTTACACTTCCAAAGTAATGTCCTCGCCCAGTTCAAAGTAGGACGTTACAATATTGCACCCTATTTCCCTGCAGTTCATCAGAGGAAAGAACTTTCTTCTAGAGAAAGTTTCTTCATGCAAGAGACGTTTACTGCTCATTTTTCCTGTTAGAAGGTGTTTTCTTTATGGTTTTGTGGGCTTTTGTTCCAACTGCCACAAGCCGAACATTAGAAACATTCAAATTTACTCCACTTTTCCGCACTTCCCGAGCCAAGTCCACAGCAGTGAACCTGGTGTTTGACATATTTCTTTTGAAGAGAAATCGTTTATCAGTAGGCGTCATTTTCTTTTTCCTGCCACGGTTCCCTTTTTCTTCAGTAAAATTGAGTCAGCGTGTTTGTGCCACCGAGTAATTCTATTTAATGTGCCTACACCGAGGCAAATTTAATAGCTAGCTCTCTTTTTATAATATTACAATCACGCTACCGGGAGTCGTATCCATTGAAGACAAAGATATTACTGATTAAAAAAGGAAACCTCAAAATTTCTCAGAAATGACGCATCAAAAATACCATTTTATCATAAAACAATATTCATACAGATTAATTAACATGCAAAGAATGCAATGAGAGCATGAGATCTAAGAATAAGCAATGCGTAGCTCACTGTTGCCAACCATTGGGAAAACTATGAACAATATTACTACGTTCTGATTAATTCTCACGGGACTGTAACACTCTTGAAGACCTTGGACATGATCGCCTAATTTCTTTTCATAGTTATTCATATATATTTGCTTGCGAGAACAATTGTTTTGTCCATTAACAACTTATCTTGGATTATTTTCAACCAGCCATGTACAGTACTGATTTTGTTTGGAGTGGCACAGTAATAAAATCAACTTTCATCATGGATGGAAGCATTTTCAATTGTTTGGGACCGACCGTTGGAAGCATTCTCACTCATTTTCTTGCATACCCCTTTCTCCTCATTTGCTGCTTATTGGTTAAGGAATGTAAGACTCGTTTTGCAAAGCTGTTTCAAAATGTTGGTGGAGTATATCTTGTGACGTTTGTACCACATGGATACCAATTTATAAGCATTCTTAACACTAGAACGCCCGAGCTTAAGTACTCCCTAAAACGCCCCTAAACGCTCAATTGACCGCTGCCACTTTCTTATGCATTTGTAATCATTTTGCTCACTGAAAACTATGAAAAACTTTCCTGATCTCTTTCTACTTACTGTGATGGTACAAATGGAACGGTGTTGCTTCTAAATTGCAAGCCAGGATGTATATACTTGTTGTCTACTCAGTATCACATATTTAAGTGCTCTTCTGACTTAGGCCAATGAAATTTCTTGCTTACCAGACCACTGTAGTGATGTAGAGGGAACAATATGGCTTCTGAGCTGCGAACCAGGTTCGAATCCAGCTTCTGGTTTCAGATATTTTTATGTTCATGATTTTTGCTCACGTATCACGTATGTGTCCCCAGGTCCCTTTGCCTATTCATTTAATTTGTTAATAATTCGCCTACGTTTTCGTTCATTCTTTTGTTCATGTTTTATATGTCATTTCCGATTAAATAGTTTTAGTGAAAAACGGATTATTTATTTTTTATTTCAAGTATAAGCACATGTTTTCTCGCAAATGAGAAATATTTTAATATAGGTTTTGCTTTATGATGTAGTATCAAATCATTTGTACAAAAAATGACATTAGTTATACATATACGGGATATATCTATAGAGAAAGCTGTTACATTGAAACATTCTCAGAGATGTATGACACTTTCTGCAAAGTTTTTGCTTATAAAAGAACACGTACAAAATTTTTACATGTCTTTGGTTTTGTTTTTCGTACATAACCCTATTTGAACATGTCTGGCGTTTAGCGGTCTTAGATGTTCCTTCATCTCTAGTGACAGTGGTTGATGAAAGCTACGTAAAAATGAAAAGTTAGCTAAATTTTAGACACGTATACAAGAGCTGATAAACAATGACTCACGCGCTACGTTACAATGAGTTGTTGTGCAATGATTATTGCCGCTTACAATTAAGCAAAAACGTCGTAAGAAACGTGGGCAAGGAAGGTGTCAATTGACCGCCTCCGGGAACCGATGATAAATTTGCTATTATTTTAAAAAGTTAGGCATCAAATGTAAATTAAAAAAATACTGGTGAGCTAAACATTGAAAAGGATTCATAGCAAAATATTTCCTAAAACAGTGAAAATATCGGCGTTTGAAAATCAAAAGCGATCAATTGACCACCATTGGGCGTTCTAGTATTAACATTGTTCGCTTACCGGACTATTTTTGCCATAGTCGTTGATTTAAATGAAAATGCAAACCATTGGTTTAGTTTTAGCAACTGCAACGCTGGCCGTGAAAGGTCAAAGACTATTATCAACTTAGCATTTCATTGATTTTCCTCCCAATGTTTCATTCTATAAACTGCTCAGAGCTTTACGAGGCCGACAAGATTGAAGGATGTCTTTCAAAGTCTCTCGCCATTCTTTAAATGGCCAAAGTCATTTTACTGTGGTATCAAATGAACATCAGCTGCCGCCAAGTTGTTCTTTGAAAGGCTTATAGCGTCTGAAAAGATAGAACGAAATACTTTCTCTGGAAATATGAATATTTTCATGACCATTAACACTACATTTTTACTAAGAACACGAAGTTTAAACTTACACTGATTTATCATTATTAGGAAATAACGACTCAATCTTATAATTTAATTTGTCGGTCCTAGTGGTGTAGTGGTAACCATACTTGCTTCCTAAATCCAAGATCGCGGGTTCAATCCCGGCCAGGATAGATGAGCTTTTCGGGCGTAAAGGTCCTAAGTATGGCCTCCTTCGGAACCTTCTTTAAGATGCCGTACATTTACGGCACGATAAAGAACCTCAAGCCTGAAAGAAGAGGCCTCTGAGCAAAATTTCCTGACCGTTTCACGCCCTGAATTGAATGGGAGGCTGATGACCTGAGATGTTAAAGAGCGTCCGTAAATAAACCAAATGAATAACAAGCCTTAACATTTATAGATCGGTTGAAAAAACCTTTAAGTATCCTTCTTAATAAAATATTTTAAAATAATTTTGTTTTTCCTTTGCTACAAAAATGAATAAAATTTCGCTAATAAGTTTTGAAGACAAAAAGCGGTAAATCTGTCATTAGCGAACCTCCACTTACCTAAATAGGAAGAGGCAATAATTTAAAACAAAGTACCCTCCAGAAAAATGAACTTAATGGCATGGAAATTGTAAATGTTCCGCAATTCAGCTTGTAGATAAACTTAGCATTTACAGCGCGGAGCTTCTAAATCATAGCCGCCATCTCTTTTATAGCTTTCTTCTCCCACAAATCAAAGAGGCACAGTGGCAACATAAATGTCGGAGTGGCGAAATTTTAGTGTGTCTCCCGGATAGTACAAATCAGTTCTTGGAAATGTTCTTACAGTAATTAAACTTTATAATTTTATAGAATTACGAAGGAATGAAACTATTTCTTCCGTAGAGGTAAAACATCTATTATATTTATAATAGATGTCACCCACGCGGGAGATAATTGATCAAATCCATGACGACATCACCTTATTGTTCCAAAATATTGGTACCAATAGAGGGATTTTTCAATTTTGAGTTTCAAGTGTATCTGCACTTTTAATTGCCGCATTTCCCTGATTTTCAGAAACTATATTCCTCTTATTGTATTTTAATGTAATCCGGAGTTTCGTTTAAAAAAAACAAATATTAATGCCGATAGAGCGATTTTTAAATTTTTGGATTCAAGTAAACCCCACTCCTAACAGCTCAATTTCATTTATTTTCAGAAATTATTTCTCTTATTTTATTTCAAAGACACATACCAAGTTTTCTTTAAAAACATTTAAAATTGTGGCCGCTACAAAGATTTTTAAGTTTCTCTCTAACCCCAACAACATTTTCAAATAGGTACCCTCATTGCTAATGAGTCGAATGACCTGATTTTCCAAAATGAATTTAATTTAATTTGTTTTAATGAAATCCGAGAGTTTCGTTGAGATAAACCAAAAATGTCTGCCGCTATAGGGATTTTAAAAAAATCGCTTTAATTTAACCTCCACCCCCAATGGTTCAATTTATTGATTAACGTACTCCACGAATTATTTATTAATCGATGATTATATGCCAAGTTTCTTTGAGAAAAAACAAAAATTGCGACCACTAGAACTTAATAGACGTGCATATATAGACAAAAATTTATCAACATTTTATATATATAGTATATATAATATATATTTATGATTCGTTTGTCTTTTTCGGTGTCTAGTAGGTGCGATCGATGGGGATTTGGAAAGATTATTAAAAACTAATTCTATTAGTATAATCGCAATAGCTTACATTCCTTTGGAATTCACTAAAAATATAAAATAGATATTTTACGGGTACAGCTTCAATAGTTTCATTCATTCGGAATTCTCTAAGAATAGAACGGAAACAACTATGTAAGTACCTATATAAATATGGTATTTTAAAATGTATATTATTTGATTACTTTCCCATGTGTGAGTTTTTGTTTGCTGACTGGTCGCAGTGCTCTGGTATAGTTAGAGAGATCTCTTGTGAAAAAATTTAGAGCAGTGCCTAATTTTCTATTGGAAAATGGCAATAACAAATTTCGATTTATGATTATAGCGTCAGAATAGTTTTATAAAGTGTTACAAACTGCATTGCGCGAAGGACTGAAATCATATTTGTATGCAACTTCAAGTGTTTTAGTGCATACAATGCCCATATCTAGTAGTTAAACTTTTATTTAGCTGTATTTCATACATTGTTCAGTCATTACGACAATGATGGTGCCCATATCTTGAAATTAGCGGTACGTTCACTGATCACGAAAGAGCCATATGAGTGGTCAGTCCTTATATGGACTCCAGTTAACTCACAATAAAAAAGATATGCCACTCTTGCATTGTTATAACTGAAGAGGCAACATTAGCTGCAAGAGGAACTGGTAAATCTTTAAGAAGAAAATAATTCAATACAGCTGTATTTATATCACATGTAGTCTATTTGAATATTCATAGATGGAACAGTCCTCACATATGTGAGCGAATATACATACCTAGGACAACAGGTTTCCTTCCATGATAAAATGGAAAAAGAAATACAAAGAAGGATCTCATTAAACTGGAGAGCATTTTGAGTCCTTTAGTTTACATTGTTAGACCAAACACTAACTAAGAAAATCACATTCCAGACGATCGAAACCTGTGTATACCCTGTATAACTATATGAGTGCCAGATATGGCCACCAACCGAAAAACAAAAGAACAAAATCCAAATATGACATAGAAAAATGCAACACATTATCCTGGGATTAACTTTGAAGGACAAAATACCTTTAGTATTAATAAATCAGTTATCTCAGACAACAGACATCGCACAAATAGCTACCAGAATCAAATGGCAATGGGGCGGTCACGTCGCAAGAATGCAGGACAATAGATGGACCTACAAGATCTCCATGTGGGACCCTCGGATAGGAAAAAGAAGAACACAAGGCAGACCCAGAGGAAGATGGACAGACCTCTTCAAGGAATATGCAGGTCAAGAGTAGCAACAGGAAGAGAAAAATGGAAATCTCTCGAGAAGCAACTAGTGCAGTGAGAAATGGAGTAAACAAAGAACAAATCAGTCGGCGTGTTAAACAGCACACCAACAACTAGCGTGAAATAGCTCACCACGTTAGGAAAAAGCGAGATTTCCCTACTAGTTAGGAGGCCTTTGCTCTTATAGGCTATCTTTCTCTTTTATCTTTGGATATTCACGCCATATTTTGTATTCTTATCCTTTTTGGGGAAAAGCGAAATCATCATGAGCTTAAAGAGGTGTTTAAAACTATTTATGGAGAGATAGGGGTGAATAAAATCACTGCCAGTGGATGTATATAAAAATCGTCTTTATTGGAAGAAGGTTAAAGTAGCCTCACTGATCAAATTTGCTACAAGGGGCTACATACTGCAGTCACTCCTTCAGTAATGCAAAGTGCCTAATCCTTATTCAGAACGATCGAAAAATAAAACCAAACAATTTGCTGTTCAGTTTAACACTAGAAAGGCCGGAGCTGTATTTATATTTACACCGCACCGCCACGGTTGGCCGCAGTCGTTAACGGCGGATTCATGAGCAGGAGGTCTAGGGTTTGAATCCCACCAGGACCGTCCTCTCTGATTGAGGATTTATCCAGGTTTTCCTCAGTCCTCATAAATGACAAATGCCGGGGAAGTACTCTAAACTTAGCCTGGAACGTTTCCTTCCTTAAAAATATGTTTTCCCAATATATCATTTCATTTCATGTATCATCAGTGTCCACCGCCTATGGTGCCTCAGTAGTAAAAACGGGCGTTAAACACAATTAAAAAAATTACACCGCAACTGTTAGGTTATGTTTCATTTTTAACAAAGTATTTTAAACACACCTTAATTTCATAAAAGAGTTATATACCATTAAGGAAAGAATTAATAAAATAATTTCTTTTATTTTTAAAATAATCTTCTTTCTAGTGGTGTTTAAAGCCTGTTTTTACTGCCGAGGCATCGCAGGCGATGGACTAATACTTGAGATGAAGTTATAAATTGGAAAAGGATTTCTTTATAGGAAAGAAAACGTTCGAGGGTACCTCTCCTGCATTTGCTATTTATAGAAACCGAGGAAAAAACTGGAACAACTCTAGTAAGGGAGGACGTTCTGGCGGGAATCGCACCCCGGATCTCCCGCTCAAAAGAGTACCTTTACGATACCGGTCACCCGTGGTTGTAATACATCTTACATTCATCTCGAGGTAAGATATGTTATGATAATTATTATTTTTTGCAGGCTTATTTGAAGTGAAAAGCATTAAAGATGCCAGCACAAGACCTAGACCTACTAATAATGTCATTCATGTACTCCAGTTACATGTAACATTTTCCATGCTTACTAAGATTTGTGATACAGACTAATGCTGTGCCAGACTGCATTCTTGTGGCTTCTGGAACTCTCTGTTAGTCTCTCATTTTCTGCTCCTCCTTACATATTACACGTACTCAGCTCTTCTGCTGAGCAAAGAACGAACTTATAACAATTACATTTTATAAATGGCCTAGACCTAAGCTGCTGAGTTGCAAAACATGTACATTCTATCTGCGAGTTTCTCCATGATGGAATATTTTCATACCATAAAATTCACTATGTTTACAATTGTAGAATCCTAATATTTGAGGAAGGTTGGTCTAAAAATCAGAATAATTTGGTTCGTTTTTCCTTGTCGTGCAGGACTTTAAATAATTTGTTATATTTTGTTTCCTTAAACTCTATTACCTTATCTACACAGTTTTTGCTGAATGAAAATTGTTAATATATAATTGTTAAGGATTAAATCCACATTCAAAATAAATTTTTTTCTCCATCTTCAATTATTTTTTTTGATAAGAAATTAATCAATATTCATAATAAATAGAAACAAAATAAAAAATAATATATTTTGAATTAAAAATCTTATTTTTTTATAAAACATTTTTATAAAACATATAACATATAAAGGGGTTAAAAACAATACAAAAAAAATATATCCTTACCGCATAGAATCTTTTAGACAAACCTTAGTTTTGTCACATGGGGTTACAGTTTTTTAAAAAATCGTTATTACGTAAAATAACAGTTTTTATGATTTATTCATTGAGGAGATACATAATATAAATATTCTGAGAAATTGAAATAAGAAAATAAATGGTTCACTTTTTAAATGGGGCAGTAAGGCTAAATCAGAGGAATGGGCTAGGAAAAAAAAAAAAAAAAAACGGCCAGAAAGGAGCAAAGTTCCTAGAGAAAAATAATGTGAAGTATGAATCATTGATTTCTTCTTCTAATGTCCCTCTTTCGCCGCTGCATATTAAGTTAGCCTAATGAAGCAATTTGTTACTGCTCTGAATAAGGATAGTGATTGTTACAACTTTCTTGTTACAAAGTTCCCACAGAAAACTGAAGCTAAGATAGTAGCAGGTATCATGTACCCCCAGATTTGTGAGCTTATGCAGAATGAGACCTTTCCTCAGTCGATGTCCGAGTTAGAGAAGTCAGCATGTTTGACATACAAAAAATGACATAAACTTTCTTGTCAATAAGAAATTTGAGACTATAAAGAAATTGTGGAGGAAATGTTACAACATTTTAGAAATCTAGGGTGTAGAATGAGTGATAAAGTGCATTTTCTCATCAGTCTTATTGATTACTTCCCTGCCAAATTCATAATTATAGTTACATAGCTCGCTTTTTAATACATTCATTAATATTTAAGTTAAAATGAAACTTACAACAGTTTTGTATTTGCTATATGTCTTAAAACTTACTAATATTTATTAAAAATATTAGTACACTATTAAATTTGATGTGATATTGTTTAAAAACTAATCCGATAGAGTAAAACTGAAAACATTTTGAATTCAAGGCAATCATATTATACGTATTCAAGTGGAAAAATAAAAAAGCAGGAGAAAAAAATTGTGTTATTAATAAATAATTAGTGTGGCGTTTTATTGAAGAGAGAAGACATTTTAGAGAATTTTTCCAGGCGGTGTTCAATGCTATCCAAACTTTTCTCTGTGTGCATTTATGTCATCCTTTTCGAAAATCTAAAGCTCAAATAGCTGCAAATTTCTCTTGAAATAATCACCTAAGAGCACAGATGGGTTTTGTATCTATCACGAATGTAGAAGTTTAGAATACTATTACTTTTTCCTTCATCTTTTCTAGTAAATAATACAGAAAACACCAACACTTTCCTATTTCACATGAGCGTATGTTTCGTAATTAACTGCATCAGGATTCCCTACACTGTAATCACAATTGAAGGATGAGATATCTTTACAGTTTCATTGATAATAATCTGTAATGTAATTTAATATATGCAAAGTTATAAAACTAGGATTAGTTTTGATATTCACTGAAGTATGGAATGGTTTCACTTTTCCAATAAGATTTTAACTTAGGGATTTGAATACTATGGAACCATTAGCCACAAGAAGCGAGTGACTTAATGGCATATACTTTTTACTTAAGAGGAATTGTATAATGTTTCCCTCGTGTTATGTTATTAATAGCGATAATTACACTTTTCACGTACTTTATGAGTTGATTTTATATGGCTTCAAACCATTTGAAAAGCTAGAAGTGGGTAACTGATTTATGTGCCACACTGTATATCTCATTACGACCATTTTATTTATTTATAACTGTTTTCATGACTATTTTTATTTACACGTGATGCTATCAGAAGAAACAGTTTAGAAAATGAAGTTAACACAGTGTTTGTCTTTGTTTCAACGCAGGCAACAAGAGGGCACACTGCCTTATGCAGCATCTCAAAGAAGAAGAGCTCCCAACCCGGTTAATCCATCACGGCTATGAAGTTAAGGTCAGGTGATGGATAACGGAGAGTGCTCCAGGCAAATACCCTCTCCTGGATCTCTCAAGAGATTCCCCGCAGTTTCTACGCGAGCTTCTATGCATCAATCATTTGCTCCTAAACACACACACAGTCGCGCACCTCAATATTAAAGAGATCTTCAGTGAGAAGAGACAGGAGAGAAAATAGTTTTCCTTTCAAAGGATCCATTGAGGTTCAGACAAAGGCAAGTGACCTGGCAAAGTCAAGGTGTTGTAAGGCATTTTCATTTAAATGAACTTTGCTTATGGTAGAGAGACACAACTTAGAAAAGAGAACAAAGGGAAAAGGGGAGAAGGGGTACATTTTAGAGAATCAGTGTAATTTGGAGAAATTGCTAGCACCATTATACATATTTCACTGTCATTTGAATATATAGCTAGGAAATGGTTCACAAGGACCGAATGAATAAATCTGAACCCTGTAAGGAAAATCTGTAAAAGAGATAGATACGTTTTCTAAACTGTGCTTATAATAACCATTGCATTATACGAGATCAAAGCGTAATTCGCTTTTCCTTTAATTACCACCTTTTACATCTAGCCCTACAGATGGATTACTCGAGAAAATAGGAAAGTGTATGTAACCAAAACGAAAATTAACTTATCAAGTTAATATGTGTGATGAATAATGAAGGTAAGTTTAATGCCTTGATATAATGATCGTGTGAATATTGCACTGTGTTCTTATTCTTCTTTCACGGTTAAAACTTTGCTGTTCTGGTCTCATATCTATTGGGTTCATCTTGATTTAGGTCGTCCAATAGGTCTTCGTCCTCTTGGTCTGAATGACTGTGAATGAATGTATTTATTCAGAGTGACATGCATGATATTAACTTTACAACCTTCACACGGGTCTACCTTTCAGATATGTGCCTTTCATAATACACAATCACTTTAATAAATTAATACATAAATCACACCTACATTGCTTAGCGTCGCTAAAATAGTGATAGTAATAAAAATAAAAAAAAATCATAATGATCTCAATATTATCATAATATAAACATACAAGTACGGTGGTGATCCCTCCCCGTACCAGGGGAATATACACAGAGATCTGTGCAGCCCAGCGGTTTTTTTTACATTAGGACGGTACCTAAGTCTAAACCGACAGCCGTAGGCGATCTCGTCGCCCAAGCGCGCTAAACAAAATTAGCTACCAGACTCTCACTGGTGGATAGGTCACGTCCACATAGACCTACTCAATTAAGAGGCGAGTCCCCCCAGCAACAGTGATTCAGGTAACTTCCTGCCCCCAAGGTATATGCCTTAGGCACTCCCCTGGGACACACTGCCGGCGCGGGTACTCATTAACCCGTTAGTTACAGGACCACTGCCACGCCGAGTCCAACTCACCCGGACTACTCTCCAACTAGAGAGGCTGGAATAAGTCTGGCCCGGCTACTTCTAGTAACGTCAGAAGTACCACGGGTACTCAGAGTCCGCATAGCCCGCACCGGGAGCATCTGTAGAGCCACGACCGAAGTCACCGCCCCTTTATAGCACATAGAACCCCCTCCATCTTGTCAATATAAGTGAATACAATATCGTTTATACATATATTTTTTAATTCAGATTAATTCTCCACCCCAAAGGTTTTCAGCCTTTTCAGACCTAGATGTCTCACCTTAGACATGAATTTCCGTATCTGCTCCTCCTCCTTGCCTGCCAGCAGAGCTCAGCATGTCCCTTGTCCTCTATTAGAGTCAGTAGAGGAAAGCGGCGGAAACTTTTATCTCAACACTTCAGTACTGCTACAGTTCGCCAGGATATGCGACCATGATTGTTCCTCTCCACATAAAGGACAAATTCTCAGTCCATTTTCACCTGAGATTCTGATCTACAGCCATGCTCCAAGTCTGAACCACACGAGTCCCTGTTTAATGAGTCTGTTCCTGTTTTGATGTACTGCTCCACCCCCACCAAGATATTAACCCCGTTTGCACTTCCAACGAAATCTTCTCTCCACATTGCGCGATTGTATGCTGCCCGTCTATATCCTTCAAGCGGTTCCTGATTTTCCTCCATACAGTTCTCGTGGTTCCCCCGCCTGCTATCCAAATATTGCCCAACGGAAGGTTTAAAACTCCTTTCTCACTTTGAAGATTCATGTCTTAAGCCCTCCAAATAAGCTGCTCCTTGAAGCGCACTATAATATAAGGCTTTTTAGGTATTCTTTTTTCTGGCATTCTTTGAAAACGTTCAGTTCGTTGTAATATATAGTCTTTTATTTGCTTTATAAGTGGTTGCACATTCAGTTCTTCTGTAATTTGATAGTTACGTAATAGCTATGGTACTAAAATTGTGACACTTACTTTAAGATATGAGGGTAGGCCCATAAGTTTCCGGCCTAACCGTTTTCTAGGTATGATAAATACAAAAACTATATTTCAGTTTTCAATATAGTTACCCTTTATTGCAATACACTTCCCACGTCTTTGAATTAACATTTCAACCCCCCTCCCCGAAATAGTCAGAAGTCTTGTCTACAAAATGAGCATAAATAGCATCTAATCACTTCTTTGTCACACTTAAAAGGTCCTTCTTGAGTTTTGAGAAGAGGAAATAGTTATTGCGAGTTATATATGGGCTGTAGAGGGGATGGTCGATCTCCTTGAAGTTACATTTCTTTACAGTTTCCTTTACAACAAGAACTGTGTGCACAGGCGCGTTGTCGCGAAGAAGGCGCATACCACCCTCAGTTTTCTTAGACTTTTCATTTTAATGGAAGTCTGTGCAGTAGGCCAGCATAGTACTCCCCATTTACTGTGGTGTTCCTCTCCTTGAAGTCAATGAAAAGTATTCCTTCACAGTCACAAAAGATTGTGGTCATGAACTTCTTGGATGACTGAGTGACTTTGGCCTTTAGAGGCGGTGCTTGGCCAGGTTTATTCCACTCCAATGATTCTGTTTTGGACAAAGAATCATAGTAGAGGACCATAGTTTTATCTTCTGTAACAACAAAACTTTTCTCTCGTTGCCACGACAGAGCTCCAAAAATGCCTGACAACAGATGACTCGTTGCTGCTTTTGGACCGAGGAAAGAAGTCTAGGCACCCCTCTTGCACTAACCTTATTCATGTTCTTCCATAATTTCTCCTTCCACAAGAGCGATGTTTTCAGAAGTGAGTATCTCCAAGAGTCAACCTGTACGGTTTACGTCTTCAATGCTTTCTCGACCCATTCGAAAAAGTTTGGCCTATTCTTTTACGGTAGAATATGAGGGGAATACTTCCCCATATACACCGTCCAATCGCTGTTTAATTTCATTTGGAGTAAGTGCTTCTTTTATGAAGAACTTAATAACACTCGAGATTCCATGTTGAACATGTCAAATTTTCTACATATGGCCTTCTTTATGCAACTATAACTGAATAAGTGAACGCAGCGGAGCGGAAGTTACGGCTGCAATTATTTACTTAATCCTTATCTGCGAATGTTCACACTTTTCTTCAGCTATGAAGGATCTTTGTTTTTGACTGCATGACAGAAAGAATATCAATGAAAGGGACATACTAGTACTAAACTTTGTGTTCGGTCCTTGATTTGAAGAGCTAAGACGGTGACATCCAAAACAGGAACTTCAACACAGCTGCTTTAACGTGAACAGCTGCAAATGGGAGAAAATTCTCGGCTGAAAAATCAGGTGACATCCATGCACTGTGTGACTTTCTCTTGTAAACGATTACAAGAAATTGCTCAAGCTATAAATTCCGGTTTACCGGCAAAACCTGAGTTGAAGTACCGCAATGATTTAATACATGGTTTTAACACTTAGACTACTGGATAGGGAGAGAGAAAGAACTCTGTAGGATTTTGAGATCGATGGCCATGTGCACCATTCTCGATCAAATCCGTGCTGATCGAGGGTTACTGAAACGTGACCAAACTTTCACCGCAGTGAAATTGCAGTTGCGGGACATCATAGTTAATTCTCGTTTAACAAACTGTCATCGGCTGGCCGGACGCTAGGTTGCTGAACGATTACTAATCTACGATAATTACTGAAAGGAAAGCATCCAACTCTATAGTCAAAGAGGGTGTAGTGCAAATCTACTTGTTTATATCGCTTTTGTTTTGTGTTTGATTTCCATGAAAATGGAAAACAAATAAAGGTCTGCAAATGTTTCTCAGCCCGAGATAAACCTTCTATTGCAATTAGCTATCTCATATTCCATAAACTGGAAAAAAAAAAAAAAAAAAAAAAAAAAAACGGAATCACCTTCTTTAAAGAAAATGGAGGGGGCATGGAATGCTTTAGATATGCATTTCAACATGACACCAGGCGAATTCTAATTACCAAATAAATAAATAACTCGCTATTTGTTAAAACAGCGTGAGAGAGGAAGTGTAAAATTCTATTCATGGGTTAAACAGGTTGATTGCGATTAGTAGAAAGATCTGACCTCTCAATCATTTCCTTTCATTTACTAGCCACCACACTGTATCCCTTGAGAGCCGGAATCTTTCTTCAAAATTACTGTCCCCATACTCTTCAAAAGGGTCAAGCTGGTCCCGATTTGAGTAATCCAGTTGTATTATCTGGTCACCAATACCTTAAAGAAAATCGTAACGGGTAACCATTTTGTGTAACTTAACAGCAATCAACAGCATCGGCGGTGAAAGTTGACCATGATGAACTATCTCGTTTAACTTCGATCATTTTCGATGCCGAGAATGTGCACATGGTTATAAATGCTTGAATATAACTAATACATGGATTTTGGAAAGTCATTTGCAATAAACCGTTAATGTCTATGATATTGAGATGATGTCCTTGTAAAGGTAAGGACAGGCGCATTCCGCACAAACGTCACTAAATTCGTATTAATAACGACGGATATCTCCTTTAGAGGGTGTCTCCTATATTTCTAAAGATATGCTTTAAAATGTGCCTTTCCTTTCTTTTTTAATACTTCAGGTAGTATTTTAAATATTATTTAATACTTTTATAATTTATATATAAATAATAAATACATAATGTCTATATACACAATTACCAAAATTGCTGATCCAAAAGCATATGTGCAATAAACATAATACATTAATCATAAAAAAGATAAAACCCGTATAACAAAGAAAATCGCTTTGCTAAATGATTTTATAGCCCAGGCTCTCAAATTATCATGCATATATTTAATTTAAAATTCTATACCTCTTCTTTCTTCCCTTTCCTTTTGAATTCTTTATAATATTCAGTATGCATTTCGCTGATGTGCTGTTTACAAACCCCGCACTCAGCAACATAATTAAAGTTTACAAAAATTTATCAATTGAACATATTGAAGTATTGTTTAAAACTTTTAAAATGAGAAATTGATGTAATAGCTAAGAACTTGACAATCTCTTTATCAAAACATTTTCACAGTTACTAGTGTTGCTTCAACAAGGGCTTGACAATTATATACTGATGTCACTAAGTTAACCACATACTTAAAATAAAATTAAAATTCTATACGTTCATTTAAAGTTTGCGAAGCTTGTATTAAATCTGAAGTGTCTTAGTATGGGAGGACCAAACTATTTAAAATACTTTTTATTGCAGTATGAATAATAATAATAATAATAATAATAATAATAATAATAATAAAAATTATTTTGGCACGTCGTTTACAGGTGATTACTACGAACACCACTCAAATGGAGCATTTATCATCTTTATTTGCATTTCTTGCCGGATCAAGCTAACGGAGAGAGCAATTTATAACAATAAGCAGCCCCGTAGCATTATTTACGTTTTATACTTCTCTAACCAACTCCCTTTCATGCTTGGCTTACTTAGCAAACCTTTCTCAGTGTTTTACTGTAGCGATAATCTTATCTGTTTATTTAGTTGCAAGAAGGAATGTCTACAACAGACAGTTGCGTATCGGCTCGGCGAATCTGACCCGGCGCGCCATCACTAGTATTGTTGATGTCACTAGAGTGTTGTATTACCTTGTATTGCATTGCAAGCGGATGCTTTCTTTCGACGTGAGCTTCAGCAAGGGCTGCGATATACCAAACACTGAGGATTTGAAAGTTCATCGTCTGCTTTACGATGATGATGCCCTTCCAGAGAATGACACTTTCTATGAAACTGATGATTTTGATTCTGAGGATAAACTAGAAAAAAGGTCCTTAGATTCAGTAACTTTCCATGTAGAGGTAGATAAAGAAGGGGATGGATTTGATGACGAAATATATTTTGTATGTGAGAATATAAATAACTCTTCTTGTTCTTGTTCTTGTTCTTGTTCTTGTTCTTGTTCTTGTTCTTGTTCTTCTTCTTCTTATTATTATTATTATTATTACTGTTATCGGTTCTGGTGGTGTTATGATAACCATACATGCCTCGTAGACCCAAGGTCGTGGGTCCAAACCCGGCCAGGATCGATGGACTTTTTCCGGCAAAAAAATCCAAAGTATGGCTCCTGTAGCGCTCTACCTCGCTGCCACCATGTAGTGCTCGATCTGCAGCCAGATGTTCTCTGAGGATGTGATGATCTTCCTTTGTTGAGTGCTACAATTGTCCCCTACTTATCTCTGGTGGCGTAAGATAAGTGAGAACGAAATGTGTAGATAGTTGCTGGAATTCGGGGGCAAACCCTAAGTTTTGCCCTCTAGGAAATCGCGAGGTATATCCGGGCTTCTAATGACAAGTCAATCAACTCCTTGTGTAGAAAAGTAATTTATTGAAATAAAAATACAGTGTATGACCCACTCTAGGCCAAGGTTCAGCTCTCTCTCTCCTGCCTTTACAAAAAGGCAGGACCTTTTATACAATCTAAAATGGTTTACACAATAACTTCTGCAGATGTCAAGACATCTGTGTTTACTCACTTAAGGTTGTCATTTAGGGGAGACTTCTCCCTTTGTTGGCGGCAGGTGTTAGACCACCTGTACAATTTAATAGGGGTGACATCACTTAGGGGAGACTTCTGCGGATGTCTGACACCTGCGCTTAATTAGCTAGGGGATGTGATCTTAAGGAACGGCTACAGAGGAAGTTCTTAATTTACTAATATAAAAGGTTTTTCTTATCTTACAGTCTTACACATAAACAATCCTTATTACACTTCCTATTATATACAATCCTCATTACACCCTCCCCCTTGGAAAAAGTTTTTTCCTTTTTTTTTTTGGGAAAAACTTTTCTAATTCCTAGCGAAAGGCTCTACTTCTACTTCTAGTCTTAGGACTTTCATAAATTTCTACAGCTTCAGTTTCATTCGTGTCTTCTCGTTTGGGATGCTCCGTTTTAGAAAGTGTGGAATAAACTACCTTTTCTTTGGAAGCATGATTGTGGATGTTTATACACAAGCGTTCCGTAGTTTCCTTCCAACACCTCTTTGGAGTCCACCTATCCCAGAACCAGAAGAAACAGTTCCTACAACAGCTGCAATAGCAGCAACAGCAACATATAATTCCTACAATTACAATCATAAATCCCACTACAGAGCCCCACGATGTAGCGTAATTGTACAATCGAGAAAAATCCTTTTGCTCCTGCTCTTTAATAAGTTTGTCTACTTCATCGACTTTAATGCTGGCTACTCTTAATTCTTCAGCTGAAGACATTAAGTTTACCAACGGTATGTCTAAATGTAATTTATTATTTTCAATACCTTTTTCTAGTGCCTCACAACAATCAAAATTTAATTCTGCACTGGGCAGAAAATCAGTAGTAATATTACTTACTGAAGTACTCATTGCATACAAGGTTACGTGAGTCGAAAATGCCTTACAGTTTCGTTCTAGTGTCAGTTTACCTTCCTTTTCTATTGTAACTTGCTTAGAAACATCATTACACAGAACTGTAAGCCTGTCTGGTTGAGGTGCTACAAATAACCATTGATTACTTAAATATAGTGGTATCCAAAAAGTTTTGCTTAGCTTGGTTACTCTTACCTCACAATTAGTAGGCATTGCCACAGTAGAGGGGTGGAGAAGTGTTGCCTCACAATCCTCCTCTGGCACGTATGTATGGATGGGAATGTTTTCCTTGCATACATATTGGAACTCATTTGGCTGAAAACATCCTGTTAATTCATTGGCTAACATCTTTCCATAATGTTGTCTAATGGGGTCACTAAATACATACTCTTTATTTGAACTTAAAAACAAGTATGCGTTGTTGTCTTTCCTTACAGGAAAGGGAAGGATCTTATAGAGATGATAGATTGTTGAGGAGAGGAGAGGAATTTCTAATACATAGACCAAATATTGCTTATACGAATAAGTGTGGGGTACAATAACTTTTTGTAATTCAGAAAGGGGTAAAGAAGGATAGTCCAGTCCACTTGGCAGTTTTTGAGTTTCCATTATTTTCTTAATTTTCTCTAGTGTCATTAACTGTGGTTGTAATGATCCTTGCTCTGCATGTACCAAGGCATCTAACAGAATTTCAAATGAATGCTGACATTCATCTATACCTCTTTGTATAACTCTAACCTGCTCGTTTATTTGATTAACGCTTTCCATTTCTTCTTCCATTGCTTCTACTTTACTAACTGTATAATTGGATAACTTAATTAGACTTTCTTTCAAGATGAGTTCATTCTTATTTACTCTTTGAATAGTAAGGTTAACTGAACCTAATGTAGATTTTATTACTGTTGTCTCATCTTTTAAAATGTGCAAGAATTCAGTACGATCTTTCTCTAAATTAGAAATATGTTTGTTAAAATGTTCTGCATCAGATTGTGATAGTGTGCCAAACAATATTTTGGTAATGTCACCAATGAAATTTAAAACTCCTCTTTTAGATCTGGACAATTTTTCAGTTGCAAATGAATTTGGTGGATCTGTTAGGTACTCGCCTACCAGGTCCCTTAGATTATCAATGTATCTAACTTTAGATCTCATGTATTGTTGGAATACTCCACAATCTGTCAAATGATACCATTCTTTTGCTACCACTTTACTACAATATTCGGCCACTGACCTTTGGTGGTCCTTTGTTTGCCTCCACAGATTTCTCGTCGGTGCTAAATTAAAATAACTTATTACTTTCCATTGCATTGGATAGAAGAAAATGGTTCCTACTTCATCAAAATATACCCCTGTCTGCGACTTTAATGGCTGTGCCTCAAAATACATCCCTGACTGTGTCTTTAATGGCTGTGCTTCAACTGCTTCCACTGGCTTACGCGGCCAGCTCGCCAAAATTACTATCGCCAATGCCCATCCTCCGTAAGCCTTCATGCCTGCTTTTCTTCCCCTGAAAGGGAAGAAAAATATGGTTTTAACCTATTTGAATGTACTTCCTGGTGTTTCCTTTTTCCTACTTCTTGAACAACTGCATTAGGTTTCTTTATCTTTACAATTTCATATGGACCTTTCCATATGGGTTCTAACTTATTTCTTTTCTCTATCTTTAAAAGAACTAAATCTTTTTCCTTAAACTCGACACTATTGGCTTTGGTTCTTTCCTGTTGCTTTTCTTTAAACTTTTGTAATTTCTCTTTAGCTAATTTGTGGCACTGTTGCATTTTGAATTTTATGTCTCTTACGACATCATCATAATTATACAGGGGTTGAGGGGTTGCTTGTAATGCACCTGGAATATTACACTTTTCTCCAAACAATATCTCATAAGGTGAAAATTTTGTGACACTATGAGGTGTTGTATTGTATGCAAAACTCGCGAATGGCAGCCATTTATCCCAATCCGGCATTTTTGGATCACAAAAACAACGTAAGTACGTTACTAATGTCTTGTGCGTTCTTTCCAGTGCACCATTGCTCTCAGGGTGATAAGCAGTGGTATTTATGTTATCTATCTTAAACAGTCTGCAAATTCTTTTAAACATATCAGACATAAAATTTGTTCCCTGATCTGTTACTACGAAATTTGGAATACCGTACAACAATATTACTCTGTTTACAAAGGCTTCAGCTACTTCTTCTACCGTCTGATTTTTCATAGGCACTGCTATAATATATTTGCTTAAATTATCCTGACATGTTAAAATATATTTATTATCATTTTCCGTTTGAGGTAATGGTCCTACTACATCAAGATAAATTTTCATCCAAGGTTTATCTTGCGTGTCTGTAATCTCTAACTGTTGTTTAACTTTATGATTACTGTCTTTATTGATTTGACAAATTTTGCATTTCTTTATATATTCCGTCACGTCCTGCTCTATCTTGGGCCAAGATGTGTATAATTTGATTCTTTCTAACGTTCTTTGTATCCCTTGATGACCTCCCACGGGACAATCGTGCATTTCCTTGATTATCTTCAATTTTCTATCTTCTCCTAATTGTTCTGAATTTGCTAATAAACACTCTACTGGATACCTGCTTAAACTATCGGCATTACAATTCTTTTTACCAGCTCTGTATAGTATTTCATGGTCAAATTCTGAAAGTAATAATTTCCATCTCATTAATCTTGAACTCGGGTCTTTTACATTAAATACCCATACTAATCCTCTATGATCAGTTACAACTTGAAATTTTCTCCCAAGCAAATAAGGCCTAAAATGCTTACAAGCCCAAACAATTGCTAAAAGTTCTTTTTCTACAGTGCTATAATTTATTTCTGCTGTATTTAAAGTTCTACTCGCATATGCTACGGGTCTATCTTCTCCTAATTTCCCTTGACTAAGTATAGCCCCAATCGCGTAACCACTTGCGTCTGTTGTTACTATAAAGGGTTGTGAAAAATCTGGATATCTCAATACAGGAGCCTGCGTCAGCTTTTGTTTTAGGAATTCAAAACTAGCTTCTTCTGTTTCCGTCCATTTCCATTCTCTCCCTTTCTTTAATAGCTCTGTTAATGGTCTAGCTATAGCGCTAAAGTTATCTATAAATTTTCTATAATACCCTGCCAATCCTAAAAATGATTTAATATCTTTTGGGTTTCTTGGTACAGGAAACTCTGACACTGCTTGAATTTTTCTGGGGTCGGGTTTGACTCCTTGTGCTGTCACCACATGACCTAAATAACTGAGTTCTAACTTCAGAAATTCACACTTATCAGGTTCAATCTTAATATTATACTTTCTTAATTGCTGAAAAACATCTCTTAGTTTTGCATGGTGCTCCTCTAATGTTTCGCCCATTACTAAAATATCGTCCATGTAAACAAAACATCTGTCCCCTATGGACTCGCGCAAAACTGCATTCATCATTCGCTGAAATGTCGCGGGTGCAGACTTTAAACCGAATGGCATTCTTTTGTATTCAAAATGACCTTGGGGTGTGCTAAAAGCTGTCTTGCATTGATCCTCTGGTTCTATAGGAACTTGGAGGTATCCGCTAGCGCAATCTAACGCCGAAAAATATCTTGCTCTCCCAATTTTGTCTAAGATATCCTGTATATTAGGAAGCGGATAGCTATCCCCTATCGTAACTTCATTTAACTTCCTAAAATCTATACAAATACGCCATTTTCTTTCTCCCGAAGCGTCCAACTTTTTAGGTACTACAATTAATGGGAAATTCCACGGGCTGTCGCTATGAGTAATTACACCATCATCTAACATTTGTGTTATTTGCCTTTGTATTTCCTCTCTATGTGCCTCTGCTAATCTATAATTCTTCGACGTTATTGCCCTGCCTTTTGGAATGGAGGGTGTTGGTATAACGTGCATAGCTGCTGTCGTACTACTTAATTTATCACCAGGCAATTTAAATATATCGCTAAACTCTGTGCAAATATTCCTTAATTCTTCTACTCCCTCTGTTATATGACTTAATCTTAAATTTTCTTGCAACAACCTTACTCTTTGTGCCGACTGAACATATGAATGTGCCTCTAGTCTCTTTAATCTAGTAGGGGGTTTCCTTAGTTTTGGTGCTGACTGTACTACTAAAGCTTCATTAGAAATATTCATCAATAAACAAACAAAAGCATCATCACAATTTGTTAAACTTGCAGCACACATTAACCCTGGCTGTATCATTTGTTTCTCGATATATCTAATCCCTTTTTCATTTGTAGGAAATTGAGCTACAATTTCACTATACGGTGGTACACATATCTTTTTAGCTAACACATAATTATTCTCCAAAAGCCAATCTTGTCCTAAAATTACATCAACATATCTAGGTAACTGCTCAACTATGTAGCAATTAACTCTTGCTGGACCTATGCAATTATTCAAGTTCAAAGTTAATTCTACTGATCCCTTTACTTTAACTTTGTTCCCACTTATACCATGTATTTCTACATTGACTTTACTTTGGGCATTGGTCTTGACTAACGAGGTTTCCTTGACTAGTGAAACTTGGGCCCCTGAGTCTACTAGTGCAATTCCTTTACCTCCCTTTAACTCGGCACATACGAAGTACGTCTCATATGGCCCCAAATGGTGATCAAAGGCGTCCCCCTGACATTCACCCGTTGATGAACCCTTGCCATCAACTTTACGTGACGAACCTACGTCACACAGGAATGATTCCTTGTCATTCCCAAACATCGATGAACCCTTGCCATCGACCTTACGTGACGAACCCACGTCACACAGGAATGATTCCTTGTCATTCCCAAACATCGATGAACCCTTGCCATCGACCTTACGTGACGAACCCACGTCACACAGGAATGATTCCTTGTCATTCCCAAACATCGATGAACCCTTGCCATCGACCTTACGTGACGAACCCACGTCACACAGGAATGATTCCTTGTCATTCCCAAACATCGATGAACCCTTGCCATCGACCTTACGTGACGACTCCACGTCACACGATGGGATTACCCCATCACAGAAACTGCAGCCTACTATTTGAGCTGTCGGCGGCTGCCCAGACAGCTCTACTGCCTGTTTCCCTGCCTGCAATTACGTGCCTCGTGGCCACGTTTCTTGCATTTACTACACTGCGGAACCTTATTGCAATTTCTTGCAATATGACCTTGTTCCTGACAATTGAAGCATACTGCACTAGCCATATTAATTTCTCTTTTATTCTGTGGTCCCTGTGGTCTTTTAAATTCCCTTTTCGTGTTCTCTGAAGGTGAGTACCATTGTGTTCTTTGATTATCTTTAAATTTCTGGGATTTCACCTCACTTTCCTCTTGGAGGGCAGTCTCTACTAATTGTGCTAAGGAATCTTCCTCCCCTTTAGCTTTTACTATGTATTTAATGCGTTCATCCTTTAAACCTGCAATGAATGTCCCTTTCAAAAATTCTCCTATTAGCTGCAATCCTCCTTCAACATATTTTGAATTGTCCTTTTTCTCAAGCTTTTCTAATCTGTTCCTTACTTCCCTCCGGAGATCGACTGCCATGGAGTCTAATCTTGATCCCCACTGTGCTACTGTTTCATTACTACCTTGTTTTGATGTGAACAAAACACCTGCATAAAATTCTAGAGTGCGTCTGACTGAGAAATTTTCTTCTAGAATAGCTTTAACTTGTTCCCATGTTTCTCTTTCTGTTCTAGCTAAAAGTCTATCCTTTGCATCACCTGTAATCTTTGACTCTATGAATTTTAAAAGTAATCCCTGCTTATTAGGGTGAACTATTTGGATTGCTGCTTCTACACCTTCAATAAACTCTCTTAAACGTTTGGGATTTCCATCAAAAGTAATTGGAATTAACTTTACTGCCTGGACCACAGATATATAATTATCAGAATCAACACTGTCTACTTCGTCGTCTGCCATAGTGGAAATACTGGACTAACCTGTACAGATGTAGGGTGATTGGAGATGCACAGTTCGGGCTTCCAGTGATGGCCTTTCAGCTCCCCTCAGGGTAGAAGACCCTCTCGCGGTGCAGGCTGCCAACGGCTGATCACCTGGGGCGTCCCTCGAGCTCACCTCAGGCCGCTGATGTCGGCCTCCAACCACGGAGTTGACGTCGACAGTTGATGGTCAGGTACCACGGCGCCGTGTGGATTCCTCTGGAGCGTTGTTCCCTCGAGAAAGGCTTCGTCCACCTCGGTACAGATCGAAGTCCCTCCAGCCTGGTCAACTGCCAAACTTAGAAGCCGGGAAGTTGATTTCCTCTATCCCACCGCTGCCACCATGTAGCGCTCTACCTCGCTGCCACCATGTAGTGCTCGATCTGCAGCCAGATGTTCTCTGAGGATGTGATGATCTTCCTTTGTTGAGTGCTACAATTGTCCCCTACTTATCTCTGGTGGCGTAAGATAAGTGAGAACGAAATGTGTAGATAGTTGCTGGAATTCGGGGGCAAACCCTAAGTTTTGCCCTCTAGGAAATCGCGAGGTATATCCGGGCTTCTAATGACAAGTCAATCAACTCCTTGTGTAGAAAAGTAATTTATTGAAATAAAAATACAGTGTATGACCCACTCTAGGCCAAGGTTCAGCTCTCTCTCTCCTGCCTTTACAAAAAGGCAGGACCTTTTATACAATCTAAAATGGTTTACACAATAACTTCTGCAGATGTCAAGACATCTGTGTTTACTCACTTAAGGTTGTCATTTAGGGGAGACTTCTCCCTTTGTTGGCGGCAGGTGTTAGACCACCTGTACAATTTAATAGGGGTGACATCACTTAGGGGAGACTTCTGCGGATGTCTGACACCTGCGCTTAATTAGCTAGGGGATGTGATCTTAAGGAACGGCTACAGAGGAAGTTCTTAATTTACTAATATAAAAGGTTTTTCTTATCTTACAGTCTTACACATAAACAATCCTTATTACACTTCCTATTATATACAATCCTCATTACACTCCCTTCGGAAGGGAAATAAAGCCGCGAGTCCCGTGTCGCATATTTACGGCACAAAAAAGAACCTCAAGCCTGAAAGAACGAATGGGACGTCCATAAATAAACCAAATAAAAATCAATTATTATTATTATTATTATTATTATTATTATTATTATTATTATTATTATTATTATTATTAATGTTATTGTTATTATTGAATTACATTTTAATTTATACGAAGAGATGGAAGCAACCTGCTTATATAATGTATAATAATTCATAATTGGCAATTGCTCTACTGCTACAATATATTTGCCCGTAAATGTCATTGAATTTTGCTTACATTTATTTCAATAGTTGCTATTCCCGTATTGTGTTAGTAGTCTTTGTGTGCGTGTAATGAAAGCACGCTAAAAGAGAAAATTTCATCTAAATAAAGATAAACCTTTAAGGATTTGAAATAAACATATCCAGGTATAATGCAAAAAAGTACAGCATCTTCACCATCTTTTCCAGAAAGCGGGACTTGCTCATAATTCCATGTGAATTGTTTTGAAGCCACTTAATCCAAACGCTATGAAATTATTGAGTCGGAGGAACTTAAACCGGGTTATCTTGTAGTCAAGAGTGCATGACAGAGACAATTACCCTAATCTAATTCTGTTTTTCGACGAAGCTTGGGTTCCACTTACATGCATATGTAAATGTATACAAAAATTCAAAAATAATGTTCCCAGTAATCTAATTTTCTGTATAATTTTTATTAACCAAAAAAACCAGCATTTTGCTATGCAGTTAGAGGTGACAAATCAGGAACATGACTACGTATAAATAAAGTAACATACAATGGGTTTTTCCAGCGATCGCACATAGAGTCAATATTTCTCTGCAGGCAATTCAGGAAGTACTAGACTATAGAATCGTCAGTAAGAGCATATGGCCCTTAGATCCGCAATTTCCGACCATTATCTCTGAGGAATACTAAAAGATAGCGTGTACTAGGTAAATATACGAACTGAGGAATAGTGCAAATAATTTTATTTTTATATAATTCAATTTTAGTGCCCCAAATATAATGATCCACAATCTTCCGGGTACGTCCATGTTCATATATAATTTTCTGAGTATATTAACAACTTTGTTCAAAATTATAGATATATTAGTAAATATATTGAAGACCACAAATAAATGCCGGAAAATATTCCGTTTAACTGTTTCAACATTTGTGATTGAAATAACTTTAAACACTTTATCCACTTTTCTCAAGCTGATCCAAGAAGTTTTAGGGGAAAAGGAAGAAGTAAAAACGAGCCTTAAAGATTTTAATACTCTCAGTTTCTATCCCTTGCATGCTTCTCCAAACTAGCCAGTTGTGCGCTTCTGTTACTTTTTTTTTTCAAAAATCTCTTACGCATAAATGCATTGGAAAATGCCATCTCATTATTGAGCTTGTTTAACATGCAGAAAAAAAATTTGAAGGAAAAAAAAAAATTAAAATACTTCTAATACTTAATAGGTTATGGGAAATGTTCTTCTTCAGGCTCCTGTTTTTTTACGAGTATGAAATAGGCATGTATATTAAATAAGAAAAGCCACTGAAATATTCTTTTCTAGCAGAAAACTTTTTTTTTTGCGGGGGGGGGGTTATGAAAAAGATACTTTTCCCTGCAATCATTTTTCCCTGTCAGCTTAGCATTGCAGGATGAGGGGCACAGGATGATAAATGATGCTCGAAAGGGAACCTAACGAGTGCTATCAATCAAGAAATTGAAAGAAAACTAGGAGGTTTTCCGAAGCTAAACATATAGATACCATTAATTACTTGTTTGTACTACAAATCGAATACTGCCCTGTGGCCGCAGAGTACATACAAGTTGTATGTCTGAAAACTATCAAGTAAACATGAAAGCATCGCGAACTGGTCGCGTGGATACTGAAGTGGAAATCGTAATGAGCATGCGCACAGCCGCGCGGTTACTTTTCTCTGCACTTAGTCGGTAGACTTGCGAACTGTGTAATCGTTATGTATGCAATGATACGCGACGAGGCGGCGTGTATTTCAGAAGGAAACATTTGTCAATTGTTTCAGAAGCAGGACTGAGAGAAAAGTGTATGTGAACTCAACGGGAATAGCTTGAGGTATACTGAAACCTTAGCGTGCCATTCTATTAATTTCAAATTAAATAATTTCCTTTCATTTCTTGTATAATGTGATAGTTATGTTGGAATATTAGAATATGACCCTTTAAAAACATGTGAAAGATAAAATTGTTCATGTGATTTATATGTATAAATGTTTATTTTATTTTTACACAAAACATAGTAAGCTTACAATACTTGTCACAATTAGACAAATTAGTACAAGTGTTGTCATAAAACAAACGATATATTTATAAACACTACAATGAATTTACAGTGCATTTTGCATTATGTGTTTCAGGCTAGGAAAAGGCTGTTACAATACAATAGCGCGGTGTTTACAGTTATAAAATGAATTTTATAGTTAAAAAGTTCAATATAAGGGAAATTCGTTAAATAATACGAATTGTATAACAGTTTTAATAAACTACTTCAAAGTGTTTATGTCCTGTTTTTCGACATAATCAACACAATACCTCCTGCCCACAAGCCTACTGATACCCTCAAGTAAACGTTCTGTGGTATGGTCTCAGAACAAATTTACACCACTGTAAATTTACCTCGCTGTAATCTGCAAACTTCTGACAACGCCAATTTTCTTATTTTTGCGCCGTATGACAGCGGACATTGTCGTGACATGGCAATGCTCCTTTACAAAGAAGTAACCGGGGTTAGCTCATATCACAGGCTTTAACATGGTCACAAATATATTATCTTCAATTAATCCCTAAAGTTCGTATGCTGCATGAACTGTCTCTTGCCCTGTGGTTTGAATGATATATTCAGTGCTCTTCTCCTATATAGTTCGAAGGAGAATCTTTTCCACAACTTTCACCAACAAAGGAAATTTAAGTAAAAGGGAAAGAAAATTAATGTCCCTCATGATTGTGACTATATTTATACATCTTAATTAACTTAATTTACAAAATATAACTTAAAAGTTCTCGTGTTGGGTAAACGAAACATGTTTCAAAATGGTCCACTATTTATATTACAATATTATGCTAAATATTGTATTTTATACGCATCAAACAAAGTTAGTAGTAGTAGTAGTAGTAGTAGTAGTAGTAGTAGTAGTAGTAGTAGTAGTAGTAGTAGTAGTAGCAGCAGCAGCAGCAGTAGTAATATTAGTAGTAGTAGTAGTAGTAGTAGTAATAGTAGTAGTAGCAGCAGCAGTAGCAATATTAGTAGTAGTAGTAGTAGTAGTAGTAGTAATAGTAGTAGTAGTAGTAATAGTAGTGGTGGTAGTAGTATTAGTAGTAGTAATAGTAACAGTAGTAGTGGTAGTAGTAGTAATAATAATAGTAGTAGTAGTAGTAGTAGTAGTAGTAGTAGTGGTGGTGGTGGTAGTAGTAGTAATAGTAGTAGTAATAGTAGTAATAGTAATAGTAGTAGTAATAGTAGTAGTAATAGTATCAGTAGTAGTAATAGTAGTAGTAGTAATAATAATAGTAGTAGTAGTAGTAGTAATAATAATAATAGTAGTAGTAGTAGTAGTAGTAGTAGTAATAATAATAGTAGTAGTAGTAGTAGTAGTAGTGGTGGTAGTAGTAATAGTAGTAGTAGTAATAGTAGTAGTAATAGTATCAGTAGTAGTAATAGTAGTAGTAGTAATAGTAGTAGTAATAGTAGTAGTAGTAGTAGTAATAGAAGTAGTAGTAATGGTAGTAGTAATGGTAGTAGTAGTAATAGTAGTAGTAGTAATAGTAGTAGTAGTAGTAGTAGTAGTAATAGTAGTAGTGGTAGTAGTAATAGTAGTAGTGGTAGTAGTAATAGTAGTAGTAATAGTAGTAGTAATAGTAGTAGTAGTAGTAGTAATAGTAGTAGTAGTAGTAATAGTAGTAGTGGTAGTAGTAATAGTAGTAGTAGTGTTAGTAGTAATAGTAGTAGTAGTGTTAGTAGTAATAGTAGTAGTAATAGTAATAGTAGTAGTAGTAGTAGTAATAGTAGTAGTAGTGTTAGTAGTAATAGTAGTAGTAATAGTAGTAGTAGTAGTGGTAGTAGTAATGGACTTTTATTATTACAAGTTTGCAAATCAAATTGTTTTAATTTTCCCATGAGCCTTTCGGCTCAAACACAGTAAAGTGTACTTATAGTGTAATTCATCTCTAGTTAAGGTCCAGGATTCAGTTTAGATTCATTTCCTCAAACAAAAGTAGTATCTCAAGTAAGATATTTAGACTGGAGGATATTATACAAAGTTCTGAAGTAATGGTAGCTATAGATTAAGATTATATTCTTTGCTTTCTAACTTGTGCATCTCGTAGCGTGGGAAATGCTGCAGAAGAAGGAAGAAAACTATCGGAAAAGTAATCAATATTATTTCCGATAACATCTATCTCAAGAAGTATCGAAGTATTTCACTTACTGGAAAATAAATAAGAATACCTCAACTCAATATACTGATACTCCATGATACACTTTGAAGCTCTCTGTGTTTGCAGAAAAAGAGAATTTAGTTTAAAACCAGATGCAGTCTGATGTATTTATCGCTTATTTTTAGTTTACCGCTCAGAACGGCGTCATTTAGCACGTACTGAGTGAGCAACTAATTTTTTAATCTTAACACAGTAACTAAAACTCTGGCCGTTCATGTTGCTTTACACCGGTTATTGAGGTAGTGTAGTTTAGCGAGTAGACCTCGGTTTGCTGTCCTATATAGTAATGTGTTGTTGTTACAGGATCATCAGCACCCCTCTTGTCTTTGTATTACGAGCAATACAGTACGTACAGTACAGCATGAACTGGTGCACAGTGAAACAAAGTGCCAAACACTAGTCGTGTTTCTTTAGAGAGACATTTACTGACAATGTGTGAATACAAACTCTTATTTACAGAAAGCATTGAATCAAAAACAGCATTAGCAGTATTCTTATACGACTAGGCACATAACATGGTACCGCCTGTGGTGTCTCAGTAGCAAAAATGGGCGTTAAACACCTTTAAAAAAAAAAATAATAATATGGTGTACAGCAGCATGGGCGGGTGCAATGAATAACTCAAGGCAAATACCCCTGTCGGAAACTCTGCTTCCCCATGTGGGGTAGTTTATCCCATTAACTTTCACATGTTCAATCATATGAAATCATGTTTTGTATAATTAGGAAGACATTGTTCAGTGTGTCTGAAGGAAGGCCTTTACAATATGATAACACTTTCATCTTCTGTGAACAGGAGTAGTAGTTGTTCTTGTTGGAGAGGTTATATCGCAAATTTCACAGAACGTTTCTTATTAGACCTCTCTTTGCAGGACACCATTTTTGCTGGCACGAAGTTGGAGATCAGAAATGAATCGCTACTAGTCATCTCTAATATTCTTCATTCCCACCATTGTTTGGATTGACTTCTCTGGCCTGTAAACTGCACAATGGCATTCCGATGTATGTCAACAAACTTTCATACTCATGAAATAGTCACCGCGCTTTCCTAATGCATGTTCTGAACTGAACACCAAATAAACAAGAGCCCCTAGCACTTAGCCGAACATTTCAGCAATGTTTCCCATGCTCTGTGCTCGCCTCTAGTTAATGCTCTGTGCATATCTAGCAAGGCTGTTGAGGAAATGGAACTTATTCTTTGGAGATGAGGTATTTAAACCACCGGCAAAGTCCTCTATTAAGTCTCCAACAAAATAATAAAAACTCTGATGCAGATATACAGCGATGTGAAATTCGGTGTCAAGACAGACCAAAACATTATATCGGAGTGTAGATCAGCCAGGTGAGCAGTTCTCAGCGATGTATTCTGTATCCGTTACTGTTTTATCTATTTATAGATGATATTATGGGCATCCTGAATGCCCCTGAAGTGGATGGTATATGCATTCTTGCATGTATGTATGTTGACGATCTAATTCTTTTATCTCTAACAACAAATGGTTTGCAGAAAGGCATTCACATCCTGGAAGATTATTGCTTGAAATGGGGCACGGTAGTAAATGTTAAAAAAACCAAAACAACGACTTTTAAAAATGGCTACATGTATGGCAGAGATGAAAAATGGTACTACAGTGACAAGAAATACAAAATGTTAAATTATAGTATTTGCTAATAATCTTTAATATGAGTGGGAAATAAAATAAACATCTATTATCGGTATAAAGCACGAGGTCAACTAAATGAGTTACTACGTGTCCTGACTCACGTTCCAGATATACCGGTAGATACACTGGAGAGGATGTACAGTGTTATGATTAAGTCTATTCTGTTATATGGAAGTGAAATATGGGGAGAGCTGAACATGTAAATAAAATTCAAGTTGGTTTTTGGAAAGAGTTCTCAAGCTCTCCAAAGGAACGTCAAACTGTGCGGTCATAGGGAGGTGGGTTGTTTTGAAGATATGGTTAGCAGTAAAACCAGGACGGTGAAATGCTGGCTTAGACTAATGCAGGGAGATAAATCCACACTTCGCGTTAAATGTTATAGACACCAGATACAAAATATATCTACAACGTTTTGGGTTGCAGTGGCGAAAAGATGACTCAGGAAAATTGGCCTGGGTTCAACATGGCAACGAAGCAATGAAAATAATAAAAGCGTATTGAAGAAGGTTACAACAAGGCTAGAAGCTATCAGCAGGCAGGAAATCGAGGCAGTATGTAACACGAAGTCTCCTTGAGCCTATCGAATGAAATTAAACTAACCTGAATAAAGAGGCGTATACGAGTATGCTTGTTTTAGGGAGAAAGGCAAGATCAGGAATGGCTTGATTTAGACTGAGAAGTTGGAAGGCTCAAAAAATAACTGATAGTTCTAGTAGGACAGAGGGGAGGGGATGAGGAATCAATACATATTCTGACAGAATGTACCCAATGGGAACAGCTGAGAAAAATGCTTTTTTCATGCAAATTTTTTAAGTCAATTAGAGGTCGATTGGCATGCTAGGACCTGTTTGCGAACCACACTAACTGGTTGGATACGGGCATTTTCCTAGTCAAAGTGCGCGAAGCTAGAAGCAATTTATTTTCTGGTTAGAACGCTGTAACTAGTGTAATAATAAATACTAATATGTAATATGTTTCCATTCATATACCTGTAAATATCGTTCTACAAGAATTTAAACCTTTTGAACAGTATACTAAATAGCACAGTGTGCCATATTTAATTTGTTACATATACACATTATAAATATACTTTACGCATCGGCCTTAGACCGTACATACATAAGTATGATACACGATTAGAAAGAAACTAATAACATAAATAAAACAACAACAGCAATATTATTATTATATTATTTATTATATATATCTATTATATAATAAATAATAATAATAATAATAATAATAATAATAATAATAATAATAAGCTTTAAAATCCTCTTTTATTTTACCCTCAGACAATACGGGAAGAACAGTGGAAATTGGCAGTATAAATACTTGAAGTACACAGCAAGAGATGTTTTTTTTTCCACCAGCTCACACTAACGAGCTTAAAAAAAAGAGAAACTACATAATAATAAATCATGTTACTGTACAAAAAAAAAAAAGAGAGAGAGAGAGAATGGTTGCTCGTTGTTATCTAGCGATTTTCTATGTTCTCCCATTATTTCTCTGACGAGGTGTTTGCTCTTCCACACAATCGGGCATGTCATTTTCCCGAATATCCGTGTTTGATCTAGTGGATGTCCTGAAAATGTTTATAACATATCATGATAAACAAAATTAGGCTGTCACAAAATTGTACCCTATCGCGTCGTCACTTTATTGATCCTATCTTTATTTTTTTAATCCATAGACGCAGTGCGTATGGAAATCTTCCATGAATTTATGAATTAGTTGCAGGACGAGGAATTCTGTACTGACCACCGGATTTCTTCCTATGGATCATTAAAGAAAACTACATCACATCAAGCCAGGGACTCTCGAAACATGGAGAAGATGTGCATGCTATCAAAATCATTGTTCTCATATCTTTGTTGATTGTCTTTGATAAAGTGTATTAGTTTAAAGATTAAGAGAAATAATCGTGTTTTAAAGTTGTTCTTGAGATAAACTTCTTGCGGATTAGATAAAAAGATAAAGATAGCCTTGTGTGTCCCGTAAGGGCAAAGACTTCCTAACAAGTAGGGAAAGTTCGCTTTTTTCTAATGTGGTGAGCTATTCCACGCTAGTTGTTGGTATGCTGTTTAAGACACTGACTGATTTGTTCTTTGGTTACTCCATTTCTCATTGCACTAGTTGATTCTCGAGCGATTTTCATTTTTCTCTTCCTCTTGCTACTATTGACCGATCTGAACCTGCATATTCCTTGAAGAGGTCTGAGCATCTTCTTCTGGATCTGCCTTGTGTCATTTTTCCTATCCGGGGGTCCCGCATGGATATCTTGTAGGTCCAACTATTGCCTGCATTCTTGCGACGTGACCGCCCCATTGCCATTTGCTCCTGGTAGCTTTTTGTGCATTGTCTGTTGTCTGAGATAACTAATTTATTAATACTACAGGTATTTTGTCCTTCAAAGTTATTCCCAGGATCTTGCGTTGCATTTTTCTTTGGCATATTTGAATTTTGTTCTTTTATTTTTCTGTTAGTGACCATGTCTGGCACATACACAGGCTTCGAGCGTCTGGAATCTGATTTTCTTAGTTAGTTTTTGGTCTTACAATATAAACTTAAGGGCCCAAAATGCTCTCCAGGTTAATGAGATCCTTCTTTGTATTTCTTTTTCCATTTTATCATGGAAGGTAATCTGTTGTCCTAGGTATTTTTTGTAATGGTGTTTAACGCCCGTTTTTACTACTGTGGTACTAAAGGCGGTCCTAGGTATGTTTATTTATTCTATATGTTGAGGACTGTTCCACTATTTTTACTGGGGTTTCAGGTCAGTTTAAAATTAACCGCGTCTTCGGTTTGTTTAGGGGCAATCCTGCATTTTTTCTATGCTCACATAATTGTTTAGCATAGTTTGTAGTACTTTGGGTGTTTTGGAGAACAAGGCCACATCATCGGCGGTACGGCGATAAAAATATGCATCTGATTACAGGACTACTGGGATTGCGCGGAACAATATGAAATATCCATTTGTCAAAGCGATTCTGTAAAAGAAATTTTCAAGACGTGCTCAATATCATCTAAACATTCGCAGGTGAATCATTATGCAGTTTTGTATGTTTTTTTATTTCTAACCCTGAAAGTTGCTGTAATGTATATTGAACAGTTGAACAATTTGCAACATTTAACACCCAAAGGCCTTTTTGATGGTTTTCTTACACCACGGAACATAATGAGTGTAAATACTCCTCCATAGGCCTGAACAACCATTAATTGATCATAAAACTTTAGTGATTTTCGCAGATTGTACATTGTTATGTTACCTACAGTCGACAGCGGATTAGTCAATTTGCGGTCTTAACTTTATTGGATAGCCCTTTAAAACTTAATTTACATAACTCCATACCATTCACCGCAGTAGAACAACATAGACGGCCAATAGCATGTTTTGATATTTAATTAAGGAAACAAAACTTTCTACTTTTTCTCAGTGTTTAACGCTTATGCCAACTGCCAAGTTTTTTTTTTTTTTTTTTTTTTTTTTAAAGTCCGTTGTTTCTCATGACCTTTCCATTATTGAGAGTTAAGGAACCGACAGTGTGCCCGAGGTTGATTAGCAGGAAATCCCGAGTTCATTTTCCGACACTATCGTTCTCCCCGATTGAGCTATTGTCATGATTTTTCTCAGTTCTAATTAATGGAAAATCCTGGGAAATATCCTAAATATAGTCCTGCACGGTTCTTTTCTTAAAACAAACCCTTTCTCAATTTATCATTTCATCTCATGCAATGTGTTCACTGGAATGCAACAGTAGTAAAAACACGCGTTAAACACCATAAAAAAAGAAAAAAAAGAAAAAGAAAAAAAGAAAAAAAAAAAGAAATTCGCGATTTTTCAATTACACTGGCCTGCGATGATTTTGATCTCTTGGTGAAAATAAACAGTTTATATGGAAATCGCCCTGCTGATTTCAATAATGATATCAGTTTTTTCATAACGTAATTTGTTGCAATCTGCAATTCTATTGATTATACTGCTATATTGCGACGATAATGATACAATAGCAAAGCACATGAATATAATGCAGAATTCAAAGCAAAGCAACCTTTATTTACTTTTTTAATATTTCCTCTGCCATGTGTGTAAAGTTCCCAACGTGACGAGGTTATCAACGCGTGATCAGGAAGTAAGCGGAAATGATTGCGTAGTAGTCTAAGACCACAAAGACGTAAGTTAAAATTAATTAGCCTTGGTAGTCGGCAGTGTATTTGTTGTTTAGTGCTGTATTTAACTATTTCTTTGTGTTATGTATTAAGTGCCAGGGAACTAATTATAAGATGGCTTCAAACTATGGAATACCAAGACGGCAATGCATGAACCATCCTAATGATTTCTGTTTCATATGTGGTTCGTACTTGTTAAAAAACAAAAGAACAATATTACTCCATTTATTAAGAAAATATATTTCGAAAATTTTAAAATTGACCCTGCAAATCCATTTTAGCAAAAATTAAATACCCCGAACATCAATGATTACTGTGTGGAGATCTAAAAGGCTGTGGCATCTTATTTGTTAGCAAGATTTTTTTTTTTTTTTTTTTTTTTTTTGATTTGGTTCATTTACGGACGCTCTTTAACATCTCAGGTCATCAGCGTCTCATTCAATTGAGGGCGTGAAACGGCCGAAAAATTTGCTCAGAGGCCTCTTCTTTCAGGCTTGAGGTTCTTTATCGTGCCGTAAATATACGACACGGGATCCACGGCTTTACTTCCCTTCCGAAGAAAGCCATATTTAGGATTTTTACTCCCGAAAAAAATCCATCGATCCTGGCCGGTTTGAACCCGCGACCTTCGGTTTAGAAGGCAAGTATGGTTACTACTACTCCAGGACCAGGACTATTGTCTCTGCTTCATATTAAACTTGGTCTCGTGAAGCAGTTCGCCAAAATACTAGACAAGAACGGCTTTAAGTATTTATACCGTAAATTTCCACTTTTGTCTTGGGCTAAAATTAAAGAGAGTGTATTTGATGTACCTCAGATCAGACAGCTAATGAAAAATACTGACTTTTTGAACACTATGAACGATAACGAACTTCAGGCATGGAGCTTTCAAGGATGTTATCAATAAGTTCCTTGAAAATGTAAAAGACGTGCAATATGAAGAAACTGTAAGAAATGTGTTACAAGTTCTCGGTTGCAATATGAGTTTGAAACTTCACTTCTTGAACACTCACCTTGACTTTCCACCTAATTTGGGACTCATGAGTGATGATCAAGGTGAAAGATTTCATCAAGAAGTTAAGGAGATGGAAAGACGATATCAGGGACGGTGGGACGAAGCAATGCTAGTGCTTGAAGAGAGAAGAAACCAATCAAAACATAAACATGAATCATCACAGCCTTCCTCCTAAACAAAGAAGAACACGGAACTTTTAAAAGATATGTAGGTACCCGTTTTGTGTATTAGACAGGAATATGGCCTATTAGATTTAATTTTATAAAACTCTTTATTTCACAAAGATCGACTTATTTTAAAACTCTTATTGAAATTTGTTTAGAATCCTTATGTGATAGTGCAAAACCGATTTCAGCATTTAATTTAGCATGTTAAAGAATATTCAACATTTATTATTTTTATAGGACATATACTTTTAATACCAATGTAACACTTTTACAATTGTTGTGAAATGCCTGATATCCATAATATTTTGAAATGCACGAAACTCTTCAGCAGAGAATTGTAATTTTATAATTTATGGGGTATCCCATTCTTTCAAATGAATTTGGCATTTAGCAATTGTTTAAGTTCTTAATAAAATTTGCATTGTCTAAATTATAATGAAATAAAACATTAGGAATTTAGAATTAATCATAACACTTTTGCCAACTTCTACACAAACAAAAATTTCAGTGGAATAACTTATGTGAATTTATTCAGTTATTTCGTTTCTAGTTATGCAATGCTGCTTTTAGCCACAAAAATGTTCATAACATATTGTTAATAAGATAATACAACACGCTTCTGCGAAATAAATTTGATGTTACGATAACATCTATTCTTCAATAAAGAATAACCACTCTTTTTTACATATCTAATTTCCCACACTAAAATATAAACTTTGCGTGGTTTTGTTACTTTAATGCGTAATGTACACGAGTTACTAATTTCATTGTTGTCACTTTACAGCCTGTGAGAGCTGTGCATGTTGCAATACGTTCAGTTTCGTCTACAGGCGACGAACAACATACTGTTCTAAAAGTCTACTTTCGTCTCTACAAATCTGCAGAAAATTGCATGTGAGACGTGTTTGTGCTCAGTGGGTCTCAAGACTGCTAATTCAAAAGGAACGTTCACATGCAGATGATATTACAGGAAGATGCGGGGTTTCTTTCAAAGGTGAAATTTGGCTATGCCAAGCTCTGTGTGTAAATCTCCATTATCTTAATCAAAACAACACCCACACACACACAAATAAAGGAAAACTGTTTGCTTCTGCTGGAAAAATCTTGGTCTTCTCACTTTACGATATTCAAGAAATGGTTTACTAGCATGTCGCACATGCACACATAACTGTAACTGGGCAATATGACAGAGATGTCCTGAAAACTGTTTGGAAAGTCGTATTATATGCAAAAGGTCACACTTTCGTGCTGAACCACGATAATGTACGGTCGCATATCACAAATGTTGTATGTCTAACAAAATTCAATGTGAAGTGTGTACCTCACCCTCCTTACACTCCAGACTTAGCCCCATATGACGTTTTCCTTTTCCCCAAATTGAAAAAGCACGTTAAGGATTTGCAACCATCAGAAGTAGTGGTGAAAGATTCCAGGCAATTTTGAAGAGCATGTCAAAAAATATTTTCCAACACGTCTTTGAAGACTGGCAGAAACACTGGAGCAGTGAATTGTATCGAACAGGGGGACTTCTTTGAGAAATAACACCAAAATTATGAGACTGAGTATGTTGTCAAAAATGTATGAGCTTATTTATTGAGCAACACTCTTACTTAATATACTCTTTTAAATAACTTAGAATGAGTTAAAAGTTTCTTTATCCATAAATTCGTTTTAGTTCCTTGTTTGGGCATATGCACACGAGTTCCCAAGTGCATGTTAACAGATAGACATTGTGTATATCTAATGAGGTTGGCAACAATGTCGCTATACCTGATTGTTTATGTCTTATTTAGGTTGAGACATTCAACTATCATTGTTGATTTAGTTATTTCCTAGCTGCTCATATTTCTTGCGATTATTTTGCAAGATGAACATATGATTTGTGTTACAACGTCAATAAGAACACGACAGACTTTGAACAAACATTTCTTGTGTTCAGAAGCCTGCACATAACCAATGCGAAATATAAGAAGCAATGTGAGCAAACGAAATCTTCCCTGTATCTACCATGGAGTGTCATATATAAACTTTATAATGGAAATAAACGCATGCATTCTCATTCAAAGCTTTATGTTTATTCTCTGCCTTAAATGTCATTTGAACTTGGAGGTAATCATTACTAGGCATGGGAGCTCTTAAGCACTTAACGAGTCAGGGTCACTCACGCTACTAGGTCAATACAAAACACGTACGCAAGGTATGAGGCTTGCTCAGCAGGTAAAAAAGAACTGATAAGTAACAAGTATAAGGGAAGAGGTAGTTTGTGAGGGGATTTACCCCTTCCACATCTTTTATATGTATTAGTATCAATATAACTTTATTCTGATTTTAGTTCTTAGAAATTTCGATGCCTAATCATCACACTCTAAGAAGAAAGTGATCTGAAACTTAAGCCTTTGATCAAATCTTCTGTAAACACTACAGGAACAAGATCCGACCGTCGTTTGTAGTTGTTGAGATGGTTTCTCTTAGATTGGAAACTAATTCCGATTTCTGAAAAAGCATGCTCTGAATCGATGCAGCCTCAAAGAAGGTGGAAATCAGCATGATTAAAGCTATTGGACCAGCAAAAATCCATACGAAATTATCATGGAAGATTTAGTAGTAGAAGTAGTAGTAGTAGTAGTAGCAGTAGTAATAGTAGTAATAGTAGTAGTGGTAATAGTGGTAATAGTAGTAGTAGTAATAGTAGTAGTAGTAGTAATAGTAGTGCTAGTAGTAATAGTAGTAGTAATAGTAGTAATAGTAATAGTAATAGTAGTAGTAGCAGTGATAATAATAATAGAAGTAGTAGTAGTAATTGTAGTAGTAATAGTAGTAGTAATAGTAGTAGTAATAGAAGTAGGTAGTAGTAGTAGTAGTAGTAGTAGTAGTAATAGAAGTAATAGTAGTAGTAGTAATAGAAGTAGTAGTAGTAATAGAAGTAATAGTAGTAGTAGTAGTAATAGAAGTAGTAGTAGTAATAGTAATAGTAGTAATAGTAATAGAAGTAGTAGTAGTAATAGTAGTAGTAATAGAAGTAGTAGTAGTGGTAATAGTGGTAGTAGTGGTAATAGTAGTAATAGTAATAGTAGTAATAGTAGTAGTAATAGAAGTAGTAGTAATAGAAATAGAAGTAGTAGTAGTAGTAATAGAAGTAGTAGTAGTAGTAGTAGTAGTAGTAGTAGTAGTAGTGGTAATAGTGGTAGTAGTGGTAATAGTAGTAATAGTAATAGTAGTAATAGTAGTAGTAATAGAAGTAGTAGTAATAGAAATAGAAGTAGTAGTGGTAATAGTGGTAGTAGTGGTAATAGTAGTAATAGTAATAGTAGTAATAGTAGTAGTAATAGAAGTAGTAGTAATAGTAATAGAAGTAGTAGTAGTAGTGGTGGTAATAGTGGTAATAGTGGTAGTAATAATAGGGTAGTAGTAATGGCTGTTGTTAAGTTCTTCACAAAAGAAGGACTTACTCCAAATGAAATTAAACTGCGATTGGACGGCGCATATGGGGAAGCATCCCCCTCATATTCTACCGTAAAAGAATAGGGGAAGCTTTTTCGAATGGATAGACCGAGAAAGCATGAAGACGAAGAGCGTGCAGATCGGCCCTTGGAGGTACTCACTCCTGAAAACATCGCTCGTGTGGAAGAAGAAATTATGGAAGACCGACCGGCGGCTCAAAGTTACAGAAATAGCAGCAAGGTTGGGTTTTTCTAAAACAACAGTCCTTCGAATTATTCATGAACATTTAAACTTGAGTGCAAGAGTTTAGTGCAACAGGTGCCTATACTTCTTTCCTCGGTCCAAAAGCAGCAACGAGACGTATGTTGTCAGGCATTTTTGGAGCTCTGCAGTGACAACGAGAGAGAATTTCTCCAAACCATTGTTACAGGAAATGAAACTATGGTCTTCTATATGATCCCTAGTCCAAAAGAGAATCAATGGAGTGACATAAACCTGGAGAAGCACCGCCTCTAAAGGCCAAGGTCACTCAGTCAACCAAGAACATCATGGCCACAATCTTTAGGGACTGTGAAGGAATATTCATTGACTTCAAGGAGAGGAACACAGTAAATGGGGAGTACTATGCTGAACTACAGCACAGATTTCGTGTTTTCATCAAAGAGAAAAGGTAAGGAAAGCTGAATGGTGGTATACGCCTTCTTCACGTCAATGCGTCTATGCACACAGCTCTTGACCGCCACGGGTGGCCGAGGTCGTTAAGGCATGGACTCGTGAGCGGGAGGTCTGCGGTTCGAATCCCGCCAGGACCGTCCTCCCTGACTGGGGTTTTTTCCAGGTTTTCCTCAGTCTTCATGACTGGCAAATGCCGGGGAGGTACCTAAACTTAGGCCTGGAACGCTTCCTTCCTTAAAAAAAAATCCTTTCCCTATATCATTTCATTTCATGTATCATCAGTGTCCATCGCCTGTGGTGCCTCTGTAGTAAAAACGGGCGTTAAACACTACTCAAAAAAAAAAAAAAAAAAAAAAAAACACAGCTCTTGTTGCAAAGGAAGTTGTGAAGAAATGTGGCTTCAAGGAGATCAACCATCCACCGGATGTCCGGATCTAGCTTTCAGTGAATATTTCCTCTTCTCAAAACTCAAGGACTTTGGAGGAAGGAAATTTAAGTGTGACAAAGAAATGATCGATGCTGTTTATGTCCATTTTGCACACAAGACTTCTGACTGTTTTGAGGGGGGGGGTGAATTGAAATGTTAATCCAAAGATTTGGGAAGTGTATTGCAATAAAGTATAACTATATTGAAAAGTGAAATATAGTTTTTATCATACCTAGAAAATGGTTAGGCCGTAAACATATGGACTTACCCCCGTATAATATTTTTGTAACATCAAAAATCTTAGAAAATTTAATGTGGATAGCAAAATAAAAGTAAGAAACACTAATCACTGCAGAGAAATTACCTAAAATAAACAAAGAAACTAGTTTAGGAGGATCAGCGGAGGAGAAATTGCGCACATAGGCAACCGCAATGGGTATATGACCCCCAAGGGGAGCATCTCCGGGGGGAAGGGATGAGATGAAGGATATTCAGGGCTGTCAGGAATTCGAGGAGGCGGTGCACGAGCTTAGAGGGGGCTTCTAGCGTTTCAACAGATGACAAGTCCAGACGCCGGCTGTCCCCGCGAGAACTCATCCCAGTTTCCCTCGGGAGGAGCCAGCGGATGCCCCATGCAGAGACCGCCAGACGCCAGAACTAAAACTTTTCCAGAAATCAAAGCCACTCCCATGTTACAAGCCAACAGCTCGCCTCGCTTGATGCTTCCGATCCTGTAACTGAAACAGTGAAAGGAAAGGAAATGAGAGAGCGGAAAATTCGTGAAATGTAAATATCCATGCCAGCATTCACCTAAGTGACCAGGGAAGACCACAAAAACCAAGGTCATAAAGTTTGCCCCAACGGGAATTGATTAAGGTACCTCCCGAATGCGAATTTCAAGCTTTATCGCCTGAGCTAGGATTGAACGTAATCTAGTTTATTTTGAACCGTTCTTCTCATTTGTAGCCGCAAATTTTCCAACATGCGTTTTCTGATTACCGTATAAAATGTCCAGATACATAAAACTCCTTCAGACAGGAGCAGCGTAAATTAGGGGAATTCCTTACTTTAAAAATTTAAATAAAATTGAAATTATGCCTTATTTATTAATGAAATAAGTTATGACATTACTGTGTTGTATTAGGGGAATAATATTAGAATTATTGCAATCTATAAGTATCACAAAATAGAAATAACATTATTATTATTATTATTATTATTATTATTATTATTATTATTATTATTATTTAGCTATTAAAATCCAACCGCTAACATTAACGGTATACTATTAATTAAATGAAAGGTATCACTATTGATAGACAAAACTATACTGTGTGAGTGTTTTTAAACATTTTTAAATGTAACCATGTTATGCGCCCTTGATATCATCTTTACATTCTCTAAAACAGATAAAATAGCAGAACGTTTCGACTTATCTTGTGTATTTAAGAACATGATCATATGTTTCAATAAAACAGAAATGTTTTTTTATTGAAAAACAGTTACAGCGTACAAAGAAAACATACACAATCAACAACATAAAATTGATAGTTACATTGATTTTCATTAGATTTTAAATTTAATTTAAATGTTACTCTACTAAAAATGTGTAACGCAAACGTTTTCTGAAGGTTATTACAGAGCGGTCTTATTTACAAATATAATTCTCAAACGTAGATTAATGTTTAACATTTGCTATATTCACGACTATATTTTTGTTATATATAAAACATAAGCAACGTTATAATGTAGTTTATATGCTGAATTAAGTTTTTCTTTTGTTTTAAAACAATATTCAGAAAATTAAACGCAAGAACGTTTTTTAAATTTCGATTTAAAGAGTACCTCTACTCCTGATGGTTCAATTTCCATAATTTGCAGAGACAATTTTTATATTTCATTTTAATGGTATATACCGAATTTTGTTTAAAGAAAGAAATATTACAGCCCCTAGAACGATTTTTAAATTGTGTGTTTCTGGTAAATTCCCTCTGCTAATTTCCTGATTACCTTTATTTTCAGGAACTATTTATCTTATTTTATTTCAATGTCATATATTGAGTTTCGTTGCAAAAAAAAAAAAAGTATTGGTGCCACTAAAGTAATTTTTAAATTTGGGGTTTCAGATACACCCCTACTGCTAAAAATGTAAGTTCACTGATTTTTAGAAACTATTTTTTTATTTGATTTAAATGATATATATCGAGATTTATTGTGAAAAATAATAGTGCTGCTAGAGCGATTTTTAAATTTTGTATATCAGGTAAACCCCCTCTCCATATTTCCGATTTCCCTGATTTTCAGAAACTACTTTTCCTGTTTATTTAAATGGAATATACAGACTTTAGTTGCGAAAAAAACAAATATATATGCCATTAGGGTAGTATTTAAATTTTGGGTACAGGTAACCCCCTCTCCTCCTAATAGTCGTAATTTACTGATTTTCAGAAACCATTTTTCTTATACTCTTTTAATGTTGCTTTGCTTTAGAAAAATAACATTGTGGACACTAAAGAGATTTTTATAATTTTTTTTAAAGAAACATATCGAATTTTGTTGAGAAAAAGTAAAAATTGCGGTCACTTGAACGATTTTTAACTATTTTAAATAAACTTGAGGTAAGTTAACTCCCAGCTCCCATTGGTAAACTTTGCTAGTTAATGAACTCGACGAATCGTTTGTTAATCGGCGGTTATATGCCAAGTTTAGTTGAGAAAAAGCAAAACTTGCGACCGCTAGAGTTTAACATACGAACACACATAGATAAAGGTATATATGATGTATATAGGTTTCAGAGATACATCCGCAATAGCTTACATTCCTTCGCAGTTCGCTAAAACACTATCGCACAGCGCAAAAAAGGAGGGGGACGCTAAAATTGATTAATTTCTAGTACATCACACAAAAGTTAATACAGTTTTAGGAATGTAAATTGCATTGATACATCATCAGGTATGGTCGAAGCATCCCTTTTTATTTGCTTTACTCTCTTCGATTGTTTTGTTTTGAGTTTAGCATTGTGAATGGCTATGCACAGTCATGCGTTTATGTACTTTCGGTAATGTTAACGCTTTCATTGTGAAGGAACCATTAATGCCACCATAGCTTTTATTTTGATCCTCTGTTTTGGAACTGGAATCTCATTTTGTACAGAAATAAAAATGACTTCTCATAGGGGAGGAAGACATTTTACTCAATGTGCATACTGTAATAAATATGGATTATTGCTGCTATGTTCACAAGGTCATTGTAGGCCATTTATAAGGAAATGAAATGACCGTATGCGTACTAAATATCTATTGATTAAAATAATGAGACAGAACTGGAAGAAACAATTAAATAAAATAAATTTTGCAATATTCCGTCCCGGCTCCTTGTTACCTATACCGGGACGTATGATTCATAATTTTATCATTTATTAATCAATTACTACTGTACGTAATAATTTTACAGATTATATTCGATAATTATATTTATATAAACAAAATAAAACAGCTTAAAGTAAAACACTAAATCTAATAAACAAATCACTACACTAAATAAAATTTCAATCTACTGGCAGTGAAATAACCAGTAGCAATAAAGTTAACTACCTAAACTAAAATTAACCATCTGGGCAAATCATAATTTGTACTTATTACTTTTTAAATTCCATGTTCTAAATATTGTTCTTTACTTTATGTTAAACACTGTTTCTCTATTTAATTCAAACGTTACTTCTCTTAAAGTTTAAATTGTTTATATATTCTTATAATAGGAATACATAAACTAAACTCTACACTACTATCCTTGATTAAGTTAGTACATTAAAACTTTCCCTTTAAGTATATTTCTACTTTTTCTAATTAATCCCTTCACTATACTATAGCAATCATCCACTAATTAAGTATTTGGTTACTATTTATTTATAATAAAACCCTTGTTCGCTAAATCACTTACTCTTCGCCTACTATCTCTCCACTGTTTTCGTATTTTATATATCTTATCTAATATTTCAATTAAAAGTTATAATTCACATTTACTCATATACTAATCACTTAAACACTTTTCACCATTTTCTTCTCCTCGAACCGTTCTACCCCTCACTCCTCCTTACCTTCCCTACGGTCTTCATTCTTCCTCCACCTTCTGCAGTATGTTGTTTATTATAGTGAATGTCACATCATCTCTCGATCTTCTTTCTTCTTCAGTATTTGGGATGGTTTGGATATTGTTGGATTTTTTAATGGTGTTTAACGTCCGTTTTTACTGCTGAGGCACCACAGGCGGTGACAATGATGATACATGAAATGAAATGATGAACATAAATGCTTTTTTAAGGAAGGAAACGTTCCAGGCCTAAGTTTAGGGTACCTACCCGGCATTTGCCATTTATGAGGACTGAGGAAAACCTGGAAAAAACGTCAGTCAGGGAGGACGGTCCTGGCGGGATTCGAACCCCAGACCTCCCGGTCACGAGTTTGCGCCTTGGCCACTCGTGGCAGTTTAGTGTTGTGTGTTGATAATGTATTTTTGAGCTTTTATCACTTTCCTCTTCTCTCCTCTCTCGGACTTCTTTCTCCTTCTCCTTTCCTCACCCTTCTTTCTTCGTCTCTAGTCGTTGTCCAGTTGTCGTCACTGTCTGTTTCTTCCCAATCTTCTTCAATTTTTGCTACTTACGTCTTTCAGCTCTTTCAATTCTTCTTTATTCATTCTTCACCACTTTCTGCATCTCTAGTTTCCTCTAATACACCATTTTCTCCTATATTTTCCCTTCCTTCTTCTCCAGCTCTTTTATTTTCACTCTTCAACTACCTTCTTCTTTTTCTACACTCTTCTAGCTTACCTTTATAATTTACGTGTGATTCATTTTCATCTCTCTGGATAAATATTCTCTCTAACTGTTCTCTTCTTTCCTGTTGTTGTGCAGGTTTAGTCATTAACCTCCTTGCCTCCACCTCCTCTCATGTTCCTTCCTCCAATTGCACTGTCGTGCGTAGTCCTGTCATTGCTGTATTTGTGTACGTAAGCTCTCGGGTCTTCTTACCACCTCCGCTTGGACAACACCAGTCTCGATCTTCTCCTGCCATACTTTCACTTCCCACGCCAGTTTGCTAATGTTATCAGCAAGTGATGTAATTGATCGTATGAGGTTCTGTCTCTCATGATGTGTGAAATGTGACGACCTCTTATGATATCTCTGTAATTCCTTAAGTAATAAGAAAGAACTAGAGGAAAATGTATTCTTTCAAAGGAGAGGTGACAATAAAAGGAACTGCTCGTAAGTGTAATAAGAGGGCTCTTTCCCATCTCCATTCTGCATCTAAAGTAGATGGAAACATTGGGCTATATTTTGTTTGTATGTTTTTATATGTGGTTAGAAGAGAAATAAGAAAGGGAGTTATTTAAGCAACATCGAATTAAATTATGCTTATCTTAAATAAGAGTATAAGGAAAAGCGTCAGACGTTTGTATATACTTTATGTTTATGATTTAAACAGTTTGCTGTACATCTTCATACTAGTATTGATAATAGTTTAAGGCTTTAGCTTCTAACATAAGGAGAAATAAACAGGCACATTTTATTGGGTGATAATAAATTGTTTTCCTTATATATATATATATAAAGAAAACAACTTTCATAGGTACAGTAGGTTCAGCTTAGAAACATTTTTTTTTTATTTTAAAGAAATGTAACAGTTCTTGCTTTTTTATGCCCAGTTTAATATTCGTCCATTAACCGTTTATATCTAGCATAGAGTCAAGTTAATTTGCCATGGATGAGATAGAGGATGCACATACGCGAGGCCACAACTACAAAGATATCCTACGCTTTTCGAACGCGTTCCTCCAAGCTTTTTGATATTTTTTCCCCTGCTCCGTAATACTTTGGCAGCAAACATTCTCAATCCGATTCACATGCGCAGATTTAAGGAAGAAGATAAAAAGAAGAAAAAGAAGTAATTTTGGCATGGTGGCCTAAATAATTACAGGTAAGTGAGAATATTGCTGTTATTACAGAAAACCTTTATTAGTTTCATATCTTCAACAGGATATACAGCTGCAACATTTCGTGTCCCAGACTTGCACACATTCCTCAGGGTTCATTCTTGCATCAACATCTACATCCATACTGGTAACTGACATTCAATCACATATTTTAATGCTTTTATTCCAGCTAACGTCGTAGCTGGACCCCAGCAGCTACGAGGGTAAGTCCATAAGTTTACTGCCTGACCATTAGTTACCCTTTATTGCAAAACATTTTTGATATCTTTGAATTAACATTTATTTCAATCCCCGCCCCCCAAAAGACAGAAGTCTTGTCTGCAAAATGGGCATAAACAGCATTCATCATTTCTTCGTCATACTTAAAATTCATTCCTCGAAGGTCCTTCTTGAGTTTTGAGAAGAGGAAATAGTAACTGGGAGTAGATTTGGGCTATAGAGTGGATGGTCGGTCTCCTTGAAGTCACATTTCTTCACAGTTTCCTTTGCAACAAGAGCTGTGTGCACAGGCGCGTTGTCGTGAAGAAGACGCACACCACCACTCAGCTTTCCTCGCCTTTCTCTTTGATGGAAGCACGTAGTCTGTGCAGTAACCAGCATAGTACTCTCCATTTACTGTGGTGTTCTTTTTCTTGAAGTCAATGAAGAGTATTCCATCAGTCTCAAAAGATTGTGGCCATGATCTTCTTGGTTGACTAACTGACCTTGGCCTTTAGAGGCGTTTTTAATGACTTTTAACGCTCTTTTTACTACAGAGGTACCACAGGCGTTTTAGAGGCGGTGCTTTGCCAAGTTTATGTTACTCCTTTGATTCTCTTTTGGACAAGGATCATAGGAGAGGACAATAGTTTCATCTGCTGTAATAATGGGTTGCATTGCCTCAGCAGAGCTTCAAAAATGCCTTGCAACAGGTAGCTCGTTGCTGCCTAAGAAGTCTAGGCACCCTGATGCACTGCTTATTCATGTTTAAATGTTCATGAATAATTCGAATGACCGTTGTTTTAGAAAGACCTAACCTTGCTGCTATTTCTATAACTCTGAGGCGTCAGTATCCCACAATTTCTCCTTCCGCAAGAGCGATGTTTTTAGGAGTGAGCACCTCCAAGGGTCGACCTGCACGCTCTTCTCTTCAATGCTTTCTCATTCGAAAAAGTTTGGCCCATTCTTTTACGCTACAATATGAGGGGGGTGCTTCCCCATATATATATATAGTCCAATCGCTGTTTAATTTCATTCGGAGTAAGTCCTTCTTTTTTGAAGAACTTAATAACAGCTTAATACTCCATTTTGAACATGTCACAATCTTCTACCCATAGCATTCTTTATGTAACTATGTGAACAATTGAACCCTGCGGAACGGAAGCTAGAGCTATAATTATTTACTTAACAGATAAGGTTATGACACGAGATAAGGGTTTTGTGAAGGCGATAATCCTTATCGGCGAGGCCGAAAACTTTTGGACATTCCTTAGTACCTGTTTAAGGCGACAGTGGGTTTTATTTGGATGCCAAAATGTAATTCTGAACAAAATACTTTTCTCTCGGTTCCGAAATTCTTTTTTCCTTAGAAAAACTGCAGTTCAAATTCGACATAATCGGCCTATTGCTCCTTATCTGATTTTCATCGTTTTCTGCTCTGGATTCCAGTAGGGTGAGCTTATCTACTTAGCGTTAAGTTTGCCCACCATTGCATTCATGTGCTTCTTAATACACGAAGGGAGACGGAAGGGATTTTCTCTGGATTGGTGGTCTATAATTGTCACATCCACATCTGGAATAGTCTTCTATAGTCTTCCAGATTTACCTCGAGTTATGAGTCCATCTTCTTGGAACCGCCGGATCTAGTAATGAACTGAGACTCTCTTCTGCCTACTCAGGTACACTAATTGCCTCCCATATGCCAACATTAAGTTTGTGCCTTATCTCAGAAGTTATTGGCACTTACAACGACCTTATATAATGAAACAACAATGTTCCTGTTTTCCATCAACAAGTGAATTCTTCAAGTCCTTTACAATAACCAAAGGTCTAAAAATGATTTTTGAGATGGGACCGGACCTGCTTACTAACAAATAAACTACTTCTCTCTTCCACTTGCTCCTCCCCAATACGCGACCTTGAAAACATTTGAATAACAATGTCAATAACAAATTTGTTTATTATTTGTTTTTAATGCATCAAAGAGGTGGTATACCAGATATATTAAAATTAAAATAATAACGTTTTACGAACTAAACGAATACATTAAATCGTTAAACAGACACACCTGGGTTTTATAAAGTAACCGTTTCAATTGAAACTACAATGTTCTTCTCAAAATCGTCGGTGCTATTCTTATCTGCTTTACTACATAAGGCATGAAATGTTTTTCTGCAAACTTAATACTTTTAGTATCTTAAATTCCGTTTCCAGAGTTGTTCTGTCCTAGTTTTCGTCTGTTTTGCTGTCAAATTGCACCGCAAAGAAATTCTGTCATTATGAGCCTTGAGTATTATTGCTTCCAAGAGTCTCTATCGTAATATTGCTCCTCTAAACTAACAAACCAAATTGGGACTGGAAATGCAGAATTGTGTACTAGGGACTTTAGTTGCTCTTGTGTAATTGCCTCATATAATAGAATTATTTTTAAAACTTGGTAGGTAAATATATCTGTTAACCGCTTTGAAATATGCATGCACTTCTGTGTTACATTGCATAATGTGACAAATACAGTCATGACCATTTAATATGCCTGACATAATGCATTTAAAAATGCAGATTAATTTTGTAATATGACTAAATTTACAATTTGCCAGCCGCATTTACACGTAATTACAAAGCATATACCCACACTCAAATATTAACGTTTATTCTAAAGGTCAGAATTACTACTGACAGGCTTAAAATAATGCGGTTTAATATTATTTGATAATGAAATGTTATTTTGCCATATTGCACAGAAGCTAAATGAATAAATCTTTGTAAAGATCAGGAGTTTTTTAGTCACCAAAAGTATTCCTGGGTTACTTTCTCATTTCAATAGTATTTCCTTAACTTTATTAATTACAATGCGAAACTGAAGCAATTTTTTCAATATTAATGAAACAAATGAAATATGGTTATCTTTTCAATATACAGGGTTAGGCACTAAATTCACGCCATCTAAACAACACATCTATTTTTAGTTACAGAAAACATTCTTCGGAAAAAATTGCTTACACAATCTAATGTTCCTAGTTTTTTCATAAGAACAAATGTCGCAAAAATGTGGAAGTAATCTTGGTTATTTTAAATGGATTGGTATTTTTTATTATTTATATTTAAATCTACATTTGCAAAAAACATATAATGCATATGTTTTCGTCCTTAAAGATCGTTATTTCCAACGTACTCCGGTTACTGAGGGCATTTGCTTTTACTACACTAGATAAGTACTATGGGGCGTGTTGGAACAGACAGTATAACGTAACAAGTCAAGGATTTTAATGGAACTGCGTTTTCAATGGTAAATTAGACTCCAACTGTTGTTAATTGGCAACTACTTACAACACTTTCAGTGAAATTACAATACCTTCGTGTCCTAAGGTATATCTGTGTGCAATGTCACTGAAACAAGTCCCTTAGAGCGTTTCAGGAAACAGTCAGACCCGAAAGCGTTTGAAACACTCCGCATGGTTTCAGAGTTAAAAGACAAAAATCAACGAGAGTTGTTTTTTTTTTTTTTTTGTTGTTGTTTTTTTTTTTGGCATCACTCAGTGTTTTTAATTTACTAATTTTAATTTTAATTTACTATTTACTATTTTGAATTTACCTGTCCATGTACCATGAATGTCCAACGCCGAGAACTGCTGCGTGAAACGGTGTACTTTTTATGCTAATAAAGTAAACACTATTTCGAAATAATTTAATTTAAGCTCACCCAGACCGGCACGGATGGTTGAGACCATTTAAGGACGTCTGTAGTGCATTTACACCGTGACCGCACTCCCTGACTGAAAGGTTTCCAGGTTTTATTCAGTAGTCATAAACAACGAAGGCCGAAGAGGCATCCAAAACATAGGCCTGGATTGCTTCCTTCGTACCCCCCCAAACTTTTCTTAAAATTTCATTTCATGAATCAGTGATGAAAACAGGCATTAAATAATATGAAAAAAATATATTGTGCAAAAAATATTCACCTAAAAAGCAGTTTGTATGCAACTTGAATATATTCCAAAGTATTAAGTTAATGAGTTTGTAAAATACTTTGATGCCAACCGTTCTGTTAACTTCCTGCACTGATATAAACAAATAATTCACAGTTCAGTCTCTTCATATCAAGCAAACTTGTTATGTGACAGACAGTGAGGGATCATTAACGCCAGAAACACGATGATGTGATCATGAGAATGGGGAAACTATTCGCGAGCTGAGGAAACATTAATCATTTCTGACACTAACAGCCCCGTATAGGATAAGTTACGCTCTCTCCATAGAGACACATCTTGACTGATGTCAAGTAAAATTTAGATTTAGTTACAAAATATGCACTCTCCAGTGGTTCTTTAAAATGTTATAGAGAGATAGGTAAATAAGTTTGTCTAACATGCTCCAGTTAGGGCATATGCATTGATTGTAATTAGAGAAGCACAAAGTACCAAGATAGATATAACAAATGTGATATCTATCAATATTTATGCTCAACACAAAGCTAATGGATACATTCGAAAAAGGTGAACGAGTTTCTTCATTGTTCAATTTTTGTAATTTGAAACACTTCTTCTAAAAGAAAATTTTAGTAGATTACCAGTTTTTTCATCTAAATGTGCACTTCGGTAAATATCCGATGCCTGTCTATAAGCTAAGAAACAAGGTAATCAAATAGACCCTAGATTGTACATTTACAATGGAAGGCAGATCAACAATCGCTCTTGTAGAGCATATAGGGAAACGCCTGCGAAACCTAAAGTTAAGCCTATCAAAGACATATTTTTGTAAGTCTGAACAATGGACATGGATAAAATTGAGTTGTTTGGAATGAATGCTAGAAATCGTCTTGAGGTCTACGGAAACAAAATGTCTTGCCATATCGAACGGTGGCACATTGGGTGTCGGTATTTCGCCAAGGAAGGATATCGTGAAGAATGTCCGTAGAGATAAAAATATTCAATTCAATAGCGTTATGTTGCTAAAAAAACATACTTCGGCATTGCAGAAATGCATACTGTTGGGCGCATCTTTAATTTACAGATGTTTTAAAATGGCGCCGTTACGGTCTTATAGATATCGTTTGACACACCAAGACATTTGTGCATTAATTTTGTGATCTTACAAGTAAGAACCGAAACGTCAATCCAGCTGCTATCGTCATCTGCGAACCTAAACATTATACTAGAAACCATATAACATGAAAGTGATACCTGACAGTAGCTTACATTGATTAAGGTCTGATACTAACTATGCAGTTCTTCAGGACCAGGCTATGTACTACATCAGGTATTTGGAATATCATTTGCATTTACCGCCACGGGTGACCGAGGTCGTTAAGGCGCGGACTGGTAAGCGGGAGGTCTGGGGTTCGAATCCCGCCAGAACCGTCCTCCCTGAGTGAGGTTTTTCCAGGTTTTCCCCAGTCCTCATAAATACAAATGCCGGGGAGGTACCATAAACTTAGGCCTGGAACATTTCCTTCCTTAAAAATATCCTTTTCTAATTTATCTTTCATTTCATGTATCATCAGTATCCATCGCCTAGGGTGCCTCTGTAGTAAAAATGGGCGTTAAACAATATTCATTCATTAATCATTTGCATTCTCCGTTGTGACAAAACATCAACCTTTTGAAACCTTTGCTTCCTTATCTTGCATGCCAATTCCTGGTATCGCGCTTGGTACTACTATGAAGGCCTTGCTATTATGGTGGGGGTAGAAGGTACTCTTCCATATTCATCAGAAATTTGGTCTATTCTTCATGCTAAAATAACTATTAGAGGTTTGCTTATAACAGAAGCAATCCGTGGAGCGATTAAACGATTGCTACTGTTATTATAAAGGGGAACTATTTTGAAGGAATATAAGACATGCTGATTCTAAAATAAACAGTTTCTCAGATATATATGTGGGGACTACTTTTTCCTCCAATCCTCGTAGGAAAGCACAAAGGTCCTTCAGGATGCAGATGCTCTTCAACGCACTCTTTTCGTTTTATTTTGCAAATTTTAAACAAATATGCTACAACTTAACGCTAATTGCAACTCAATATGACACACATACAATAATAGCATACATTTTTAGATGGGTTTCCTTTGTTTTTCAATGAGTGACCAAGTTTGCTAATCATTTGGAATGACTTGAAAAATGCAAACCTCCAGTGACAAATGTTTTATTTATTCACCAGGACCTTTTATTTAACTTCTAGAACATATCCCACGTTGTCATAATTGCTATCCGTATTTACCGTATTTTTATAAATTAAAACTGAGGCGCTACACGAAGCGTTGGCCGAATTGTCATGTCAGTTAGAAAGTTTTATCCCAACGCTTATTTAGCCAGGGGAAATGACATTTCCAGCATCTTTTATAAGGTAGTAATACACTCGTTTAATAAAGTGGTTTTGAAGAACGACGCCGCCGGCTACGACATGCATAGTAGTCGAGAGTAAAACATCATGTGAGGAAACAAAGTTTAAAACTAAGGCCCAGTTTGTTGTAATAATTGCATGTGTTTCAACTTGGCATTTTCATCGCGTTCTAAATATTACGCCAGCTTTAGAGCAAATATCAAAATATGGTTTTATAAATTATGATAATGCAATGGAAAAAAAAAGAATTGATGAAAAATTGACAGCAGTGACAACAATGACCTTGCACACAACAGAAATAAAGACAACATGACATTAACAACAAGAAGAAGACGGAATGTGACAGCGAAGAAGAAAGAAGACGGAGATGTAACAGACATAATGGCAACCTAAACAGCACTGAAAATAATAATCATATAAACCATGTAATGACAACTATAAATACTAGAAGCTATAAACAAATAAATAAAAGAAAGCATAAAAATTAACGACTTTGACATTAACAATAAATAATATCCATTGGACTATAATTTAAACAAGACGTGACCGGTGACCAATGGGGAAGAAGGAGACGGCGATTGGTGTGTGAAGATGCAGGTAGGAGTACAGGAGATCAGATAATGGATTGGAGAACTAAAAGGGGAAGAGAAGAGGAGGAGGTATGGAAACTAAAAGGAAGAAATGAAGGTTTATGAAAAGGTGAAAGTGTAACCCTAGTTATTGACTATTGAGGGTTTAATTAGTAACCAACTTTGACATTCAAAGCATCTTGAATCCTGGTGGGAGCAGAGACAGGAAAGGGTCAGTGGATTGCGTGGTCCTCTGGCATTAAACTCTCGTGACAAAGAGCACGCAGCGGTCGCGTCAAGGAAGAAAGAAGAGTGGGATATTATGTAATTTTCATGTTGAAACTGCTGCTTTTTGAGAGACTCTGGAGGGGGCAGTTGAACTTTACCCTGAATGCAAGAGAGACCAAAATAATATAACAATTTTAAATATTGGAGTTTTTATAATTATTTCGTCCCCAAAGTATTTTTTGACCATTTCCAAGTGTGTACATATAAAGTTATCATCTAGGAAGATATCCTCTACAGGAAAAGACACCTGCGCGGTAACAAAAGACATTGTCTTTTAAAATACTTTCATAGAGTTTCCAGTAATTTTTCTTTATATCGAAAATAGGAAATACTGCACTGTACGGTATGACAACCAGACTATGAGCGACCTCCACTATGATTTAATGTTGGAACTTGAAAATCGACTTCCTAGACTGTTAAATATCAACATATGCAGTCCTGCCTTTTTTGAAAATATTTTAAAATCTTTTTGGTGATTAAGTACAGCTTTTTCCATTGCAGTATCATAGACGGTGGACACTGGTGATACGTGAAACGATTTGACAAAATTGTGAAAGGCTTTCTTAACTATCATAGGCGGTCGTAAATTTAGGATACCTCCCCGAGTAGTTTGGAAGTTCGTTCACTAAGCATAATGTGATTGAAATTTCCTGGTACCAGATTCACCTGCTACAAGAAGCTTGGCAATAACAGACCTACCATGAACATGCTGTAGTTGAAGTCCACTCACTTCTTCTCTTGTCGGTCCTGGAGGTGTAGTGATTACCATACTTGCCTCCTAAACCCAAAACGTGGGTTCGAACCCGGCCAGGACTGATGGATTTTTTCGGGCGTAAAAATTCAAAATATGGCTTCCTTCGTAAGGGAAGTAAAGCCGTGGGTCCCGTGTCGTACATTTGCAGCACGAAAAAGAACCTCAAGCCTGAAAGAGAGGCCTCTGAGCAAAATTTGTCGATCGTTTCACCCCCTGAGTTGAATGGGACGCTGATGACCTGAGATGTTAAAGAGCGTCCATAAATAAATCAATCAAAAAAAAATCCACTCACGCGATTGTTTTCATTTGGGTTACTAAATGTGTCGCATCCTTCAAAACCGCTTCCTAAAACATGTATACAATCTTAGCTTATGTCTGAACTATCGTCTTCCCTTTGTTCAATACATATTGTATCGGGAAACACATTCTAATTGACACGGTTAATTCCGGCGATCATGTTTGTTTTTTTTTTTTTTTGTGTGTTATATTCCGAAAGCCCCTCTTTTACCAGTTTCCATTGGCGAACGTCCAACATGTGTATCAGTTTCATCTAGTTTTTCCTATTTTAAAACTGTACGTTTTCGTTTTCGTGATGTTTGTTTGCCATTGAACCAATAGAGTTAAAGCAAGATACCCTATTTAGATAAAGTCGTGTAATTTGTATAAGACTAAATCAAAGAGCGCTATTTATATACACAGTTTTTTTCTGAGCTTATGATACAAACTTTTAGGGATGATGGAGAAGGATAAATGTATCATTTTGAGATCAGAAGCCCTCACCCGGAAACTACGGAGTCGAAATTTATAAGTCAAACTTATTGTGTGTGTAGTTTAATATTTTTGTTTATCTGTAAAACTTTCACAGAATGTTATATTTACAACAGGTGTGTGACGTCCCCCAGTTTCGATGCAGACATGACATCGTCGCACAACGTTTAGTTGTATCCGTTGGAACAGCCCCGGTGTCGTTCGAACAATGTCACAGACAAGGAGAAGTCTTGCCAGGTGAATCTCTTCAGTCTCGACCGGTGTCTCGTACACAAGATTTTTCACATAGCTCCACAAGAAGCAATCAAGTGGGGTCAGATCAGGTGAACGAGCTGGCCACGAAACAGAACCTCCTGTCAGCAGGAGACAAAGCATGCACTTTCTGACCATGTAGCTGCTGTTCCCACACAGTACTGTGCGCTACACACATTTCACGTGCAACTGAAGGAGTGTTGATTGACGGCTCCGAGCATGGCTGTGGTTCGTACATTGCGTGGTTCTCCTTCTCAAACGTTGTTTTGCGGGACCACTTGTCTGTTTCCCTTAACCGTTGTACTGTCGTGGAAACAAGGTGTGGGTCGAATGTCTCCTACAAGACTACTTGACCCGATACAACCTGTCAGCTGTCAGGTTGGCTTGTCCGTACACGAAAAGGCATGTCTACATATTCCGCAACCGTATACTCCGCTTACAGGCTGATTGACTGTAGACATCAACTGAGAATCACAGACGTTCAACCATGCCCTATACACGACACGCTATCTACAATGCAGAAGTGGAGATTTCTGTCCCCACCCCTCATGATGCACGTCTACATGTTGGTCGGGCTAGCAAGTACATTTAAAGATATCAATGTATTACCTCGTACAAACAATGCTTCATAGGTTCTTCTATTCCAGTGTTACATGGTGTCCCACAACAATGATGGCTTTTGCCTTCGTCGTTTCTGGAACAGGGTTCTCGGTCTCAAATTGAAACATTTACTTTGCTCCCTGAAAATTTGTATCACCATCTTGGAAACATCCTGTTTATAGTATAGCAATACACATTCAGATATTATATATTATTTTACCACTATCACTTGTCATGTGCAAATTTCTTTTATCTACGGACTTAGCTTTTCTTACGTGTTTGCTTGTGGTAACCCTGTATGTGTAGAAATAAACAAAACCAAGCAAAGCATATGATTTATTTTGAAAATTAAAATTTTATGCAGGTGTATAATTCTCTTTTCTTTGTGACCAGTACAACGACATTTTTGTGTGATGTTCCATTGGAATAATGCAATGAATTAGGGCACTTAACTACAAGTAAATAAACATTATATAAAAACTCTGTGACACCACAACATGCTGATCTAACCTTGGAGTTAATTCCAATTCTCAAAGGGCTTCAAGAAAGAAGTGTCTTAATTTATGCAGGAAAAAATGTTACACGTAACATAGAAAATATTATCAAATATTATGTTGATGCTGCCTGAATTTAAAACAGAAAGTGTCTGGTTTAACCTGCCAATTTGTAAATACTGTAGTACAAAAGAAGCAGATAACAAAGTGATAGGTATACGAAGTTTGGGATAAGTGTAAACATGAAGCATCTACAATGACGTCACGTGTAAATCTACAAATACATTCATTTAATTGCAAGACTTGTCAAGAAAGGTACAGGAAGAGATACTTCGGAGGCAGGCAACATATAGCACATTTACTGCAATATGAATGTCCTACAACCATTTGCCAGCTTTGACAGACATAACGCAGTTTTATACAAAACTCTGAAGGCAGTAGATGTTCCATCATAAATGTTACCTAACTTTACAAGCTGAAGGGAATGCGGAACAATGGTAGCTGAAAAATGGACCTAAAACAGAGGGTACACTTCTCTCCATGGTGTGAATTTGATCCTGTCGCGTCTGCTAAAAACGACTCCTATGTGTTAAATAGCTGATAATGGTAGTGTGAAATGTTAATGCCTACGGTGATGTGTAATAGTAAACCTGCAATATATAGGGAACGTTCAATAATAGGATGGAAAGGTTGTACATAGGACTGAAAGAATTTATTGTATTAGTGTTGTTTATTAGTTTGTATTATTATGTAATTATAATAAGGGGTGAATCGTTTTTAACAATATTTTTATGACTTTTTCTGTTTGTGAAGGGGCTTTAGATTTATCTGTTTTGGTTTCTATGGTTCGTATATATGGTAATGATTTTTTGGTAAAAGTTTGCAAATGGGAAACTCGAGGTCGACTTACAAATGCTGAAATCAACAAGTTTCAGAACTGCCATAGCATGATCATCAGTGTGGGCTGCAAATACTCAGACGATGATAATTTAATCTAAGAGAGTCACATCTTGCTATGTCTAGCAGCTGGTAAAAACTACTGACATAAACACACCTTATCATCGGCTGTATTTGATAAAATAAGACTAATTTATAGAAAACTTGCTGATGAAAGCTTCTGAAAGTTGTACCTATAGAGGGACACAGAATCAGAACAATTCTTTCAACAGTTGTCCATGGCAGAGTGTTCTTAAAACTGTATTTTTTTCCTGAGGAGGGGAAGCCATTATTGTAAATATTCCGAATAGTTCTTCCAGCACTTAGGTTTTTATTGCACTTATTTCGTTTATCATGACTGGTTAATTATGATCTACCGCTAAATGACACTATGTAGTTCTATTGGAGTTAAAGGAGATTTGCAACCAGTACACCATTTACCCGTAACCATAATAACATATATTCCACTATGACTTTATATTTACGAAAAGGAAGCGAGCGTAGGCCGTCAGGCCGTAGCGAGTCGCAGCAAACGGCTGGGTCCATCGATTTGTAGATTTTGTATATTTGTATGAATTAATTGGAAATTTAATTTTTTCCCAGCTGTCCCCTAAAATCCCAGTTATGATGCCCATTCTTATATCCACACTGGAAGAACTCACTAGTGGGAGGAGCTTGTGGCTATATAAGAAAAGCGCCCCCTCAGAGGATGCGTGGGGACTGTGGGAAGAGGTTAATGTAGCCAGTAGTTCTAAGTGCTCCAGCAACACATTTACAATCTTAATCTTATAATTATATGTAAGTTATAAGAGCTTATGTTATAAACTTATCTAAAGATTTTGCTGTTTTTACCTTTCTGGATACAATATGTTGTTCCTTATTACAAAACTGAGTGTTTCAGGTGTGTTTCAACTTCATTTTATCACTTTTTATTGAGGCTAAATTGCGACGCAACTATTACTGTGTGCAAAAGCGACATATGTACTGGATGAACTAATCGGAACTGCTAATCAAAATATTAAAAATGGTATATAGATTCAGTTATGCGTTTCATAAATGGAAGTTAAAGCGCAAAACTTTTGCTGAAGACTACGGGCATTGAGTATGGAGAGAATGTGCAGAAAGAGCTAATAACTTCAATATTGGGTATATCACTAAAGCTGATCTGGAGGTTGTTAAGGTGACAGGAGGCAAGAGTGAATAAAAGAGTAAAAGAGCTAACAAGGAATAGACTGAGAAACTCAGGAGGATGAAAGCTACATCCCACTAGAATACTAGGGATAGAACTTTATGTCAGAGCATGTTGTACTTCCCCCCCTCCCTTTCTCCTCAAAAGTAACACGTTTTAATGTATTGGTTCACGGTTTTTAAAACATTATTTAACTTACTATTATGTCATTTTGATTACACCCTAACAAATATATCCGGTTGTAACAATATAATACAGCCAAACATTCAGGACACATCCCTCACACGTATAAAAAGAAAATTTGTTACACGGACATGTGCCCGGAAACGCTTTATTTCCATGTTAGAACTCGTTTTCTACAACTATTCATAGTACATTAAGCATGTAAAGTATACAGGAACAGCACGTACCAGTCGGTCTTGGTGGTGTAGTGATAACCATACTTGTCTCCTAAACATCGCGGGTTCGACCCCGGCCAGGATCGATGGATTTTTTTGGTCGTAAAAATCCTAAGTATGCTTCCTTCGGAAGAGAAGTAAACTCCGTACATTTACAGAACGATAAAGAACCTCAAGTCCGAAAGAAGAGGCCTCTGAGAAAAAATTTGACGGCCGTTTCACGCCCTGAATTGAGTGGGACGCTGATGACCTGAGATGTTAAAGAGCGTCCGTAAATAAACAAGAAGAAGAACGTACCAGCATTCCACATGAAACTCTTTCTTGCATGAAATGTTCAAAATGTTCTCCGCTAGCAGTGATAGATATGTCAACTCTCCGTCGCATTGAATCCCGGCTGATGTATCCCTGGAGAATTGCGTATTGTTTCATAGCCTTTCACAATACGGGCACGAAGACTCTCTGCATCTTGTACCGGGTTCGATACACAAGAACTTTCAACAAATAGTAATGTAGTGAGTCGCATGTTAACATTACCTTCGTTCAAATGGAACACAAAACACAGGCGATGAACTTAAGAATTAACTTAACCAGAAGTAACCAAGAGGGCATTTTGTACATTAATGAAAGAAAGAGTTTCATGTGGTATGCTGGTACGTTCTGTTCCTGTGTGTTTCCCATGTACTATGAAGAGTTGTAGAAAATTAGTTCTAACCTGGAAATAAAGCGTTTCCAGACCATGTACATATAACAAATTTTCTTTTTATACGTGTGAGGAATGTGTTCTGAAAGTTTGGGAGTACCTTGTGGTAATAACCGGTATTGTGATTCACAGTTTTTAAAAAAAAATCCATATAGATCACTTATTGGCAACATTTTTATTGCTACAGAAAAATGTTCGTTTTTGAGTTAGGGCTATAAATTTGAATTCTATGTCCCTTTAACGTCACCCATCAAATAATTTAGGATAATCAATCTTTGATGTCTAGTTATTATGGTTATCAACGTTTCATTGCCCTCAGAAATGCAGAAACTAGCAAAGAAGTATTTATGTACAATGATATAACATTACTTTTTCGAAATGCTACAAGTATTAAACTATTCACAAATGGATAATTAAATATACATATAAAATAATAAACGTTCCATATTAGTTCTAAAGGAGAAAGTTCATATATTACATAAAAAATGTAATATTACAGCCAAATACGTAAATAAGGCCATCTTTAAGAACACAAATTTTATTCCTTTTTATTCACCGTAACTGTCCTGCTTAAACTGTACAGAATATCCGGAATCGTAATTACCGGAAGGAGACAATTAAACAATGCACAGGGCGAAGTGGTTTGCATTTAAAATAAAATTTATATTGCTATAGTCAATCGTTTATTTATCTTCATAAACGTATACTCCGCGTGCAGGAAAGAGGTTTCGGAAAGTGTTGCTTAGAGAGATTAAGTAAGGCTACCATTGGCCGCTTTAAGCAGACTGGCCGAGACAGAGGCAAAACCAGCGTGAGCGAATGAGCTATAATTGAATTCCTTTGTACTGTGCAAGTTCTGTACATACAGAATGACCTTACTATCTTATTAGTAGTAATACACCTTTCTATGCCTATCAATTAGTTTTTCTGTCAATGCAACGTTTGCACACTTATTTGGCACTAGACACAGTAACTCCGGGCGGCCCCATTAATCTTGCAAATGTAGTCACATACACACATAATTTCCCTTTTGGGGGTCTGTTGGGACTGATATAATGGTAGGTGCACTGACTGATAGCTGATAACAGCACGAGTATAACAATAGCAAAGTTTCGGGTAAATAAAATGCGGGTGACAGTGAGTGCAAATAGTCTTTCTTAGATCCATGTATTGTTTCAAATTCTATCATAAGAGTAAAGCATTCTTAGATTCTCCCAAATCATCCTAAATTAAAACAGGATAAAGGACGCTTTGCTTTTCTTGGAACGTGGCTTTCTTCTTCTTTATATTTAAGATTATTTCTGGACATACTGAGGGTGCCAAAAATTTATATACACTTTCACAGTAGATATCTATTTAATAAATTTCAAAGTTGGATCTAAAAACCACAATAATGTATAGTAAGATGTTCTGTAAACTGATGTGGCTCACATTACGTTATGGTAGCGCTGCTACAATAAAATAAAGTCAAGATTATCGTTTGAACAGCGGAAAGCAATTTGAGTGGTATTGGAAAACCGAGAATATTGAAGTTCAAAGGCAATGGAGACGTGTGTACAGAACAGAACCGCCAACGCGAGTAACAATTGCACTCATTAGAGACAAATTTGAGACTCGTACCGCATGCGATGTTCACAAGAGCAGATCTGGGAGACCTCGCACAGCAACAAGCCCTGCGTCCTGGTCTATGTTTTGGAATGTTTTAAGTACTCGCCGCACAGCACTCACGAAGATGCCTGATTGAGTTTCCACCGAGTTCTCCGGATCGAACTCCGTTGGACTTCTACCTATGGGGAACTCTTAAGGATGCTGTCTGTATACCGTAGAAAGCCAGCTACACTGACAGCACTTCGGGAAGAAATTGAAACGGCATGTGCTGCAATCGCTGAGGACACTTTCGTAAACGTTGCTCAATCAGTAGTTCAACGTACTTAGAAGTGTATCGACGCCGATGGTAGACGTTTTGAGCAACTGTTGTAACTGTAAAAGTCTACGATGATTAGTGCTCATCATTTTCTGTTTATGCGAGTTAAGTTTTGTTATATTAACATAGTTTTTTCTTTGCTTGAAGTATGTATACTTTTTTTTTTTTTTTTTTTTTTTGCACCTTCTGTATTTGTTCTGCAGTTTTTATTTCCATACATCAAACAGAGCTCATAGTTGCAGTTTTGTATGAAAGGTACTGATGGTGATGTTGGTATTATTTAAGTATATGTATATAATATATGCTGGTTAGTTTGACAGCACAATACGCACTAAAAACTGTTGACCTTCAACGGACATACCAGTACATAATAAAATCAGCTATCGACTGAATGGAGTAAATTAGTCAGCAAATTCCATTTTTTCTTTTTAGTAGTGTTTAACGCCCGTTTTTACTACTGAGGCACCACATGCGGTGGACACTGGTGATACATGAGATGAAATGATTAATTGGGAAAGGATATTTTTTTTTTTAAGGAAGGAAGCGTTCCAGGCCTAAGTTTAGGTACCTCCCCGGCATTTGCCAGTTATGAAGACTGAGGAAAACCTGGAAAAAACCCCAGTCAGGGAGGACGGTCCTGGCGGGATTCGAACCGCAGACCTCCCGCTCACGAGTCCGTGCCTTAACGATCTCGGCCATCCGTGGCGGTGCGCAAATTCCATGCAGAAGCAACAAGCTAAACGCAATTTGTACCTTGTACGAACCTTTTTTGTTAGAAATATGTACTGGGGGGGGGGGGTGTTAATGTGTCTAGAGTGAGTAGAACAAAGAAAACCTTATACTACATTTCCAGGAGTAGCACACCCGTTTGGAATCGTAATTGCTTAATTAGTGATAATTAGATATCGGAGCTGTATGCAAATGCATATATAATTCCTTTTTACTTGTGATGTTGAATTAAGTTTAGCAATATGGTTCATGTACGTATGCTTGCATGTAAGTTTTTTAATGCCAATAATTTTATATTTCCGCTGTAACTGCATATTTTTAATTTCAATTTATAAATTAATATTTAAAAACTTTAGTGACAAAATAATAAACTCCTTACTATGCAGATACCCTTAAGGAGCCTCTCCAGTGCGCTTGCGATAAAATCACGTGATGTTAGTGGGGAATTCTTATTCCATTTTCCTTATTTATGACGCGTCATTATGAAGCTCAAAGCTGCCCTGCTGATCTGATGCTGTTCAGTTCTCCGTGAGGTCAAGGTTATATTATGTTGCCGAAAGAAACGTCGCCTAGAAGTTTGTTTTTCAAACAGCAGTTTACAGAATGTACAGAGTCGGACGGACAATAAAGTTATTTACTGTGTCATGTGCAATAAACAATGCAGTTGATAGGAAGTGTCAGGTAACTCGGCACATTGCATGCACACGGAGAAAAAATTCATCCAAACAAAACTACTGACGCAGGTTCCTTCAATTTCACGAATGAATTTTCAGTGATTTATATAGGACCATTATAGCCACAAACATACCACAGAATTCTCTCAGTAGCTACAAGTTACTCAGTTTTTTGGAAAAAGTATTATAATAAGATCATTGCGGTGAATCTCCACTGAGAAATGATTATCTAGACAATTGTTACCGCTCAGCAATTTGAGATATTCGGGACCATTTAAAGGACTCTCTGGTGTATGGGGATAGTAGATGAAACTACAGCTGACTGTGGCCGTTATGTGGCAAATAGGGAAACTATGTGAAGATAACAAGGAAAATCGTACTTGATTGTTTATAGGGCCTTAGAAAAAACAAATCCTGCTATTATTGCTCGCTTTGTGAACGACGCTCTCAAATTACGTTGGCCAGAAGGAGGCAGTGAACATACATTTCGGATTCTGCTTTCAGGTGCTGCAACTTACGAGGGTAGGTCCATAATTTTCCGGCCTAACCATTTTCTAGGTATGATTAAGATAAAAACTATATTTCACTTTTCAATATAGTTACCCTTTATTACAATACACTTCTCACATCTTTGAATTAACATTTCAACCCCCCTCCCCAAATAGTCAGAAGTCTTGTCTGCAAAATGGGCATAAACAGCATCATCATTTCTTCGTCACACCTAAATTTCCTTCCTCGAACCTTCTTGAGTTTAGAGAAGAAATAGTCACTGGGAGCTACATCTGGGTTATAGGGTAGACGGTCGGTCGCCTTGAAGCCACCCACATTTCTTCTTCACAGCTTCCTTTGCAACAAGAGCGTGTGCACAGGCGCATTGTCGTGAGGAAGGCTCACACCACCACTCATCTTTCCTCGCCTTTTCTCTTCGATGGAAGCACGTAGTCTGTGTAGTAGGCCAGCATAGTACTCCCCATTTACCGTGGTGTTCCTCTCCTTGAAGTCAATGAAGAGTATTCCTTCACAGTCCCAAAAGATTGTGGCCATGATGTTCTTGGTTGACTGAGTGACCTTAGCCTTTAGAGGCGGTGCTTTGTCAGGTTTACGGCACTCCATTGATTCTCTTTTGGACAAGAGATCATAGTAGAGGATCATAGTTTCATCTCCTGTAACAATGGTTTGCAGAGCTTCTATCTCGCTGCCACGGACTTATCCTCGCACATGTTGAAATCTGCTTCGGCATTAAAAGTATTTTTCCCCCAACTCTATCATGTTCCGTGTATTGTGCATGCTCTTCACAGATAAAAGCAAGTTTTCTTGACGTGAACAGTTAATAGCCAGCACCAAGAAGAGATGTGTTACAGCCCTATCTAGAGTTAAGCCTTGCAAAGAAATTTTCCCAGGCTTTCCATTACCCCAGAGCCAGTACTTGCCCGTTGGGATACGTGGATTGAACGTATTCTCTTCTATTCAGACACTTTCAATGCTGTTAAAGAATTTGTTGGTATACTGAATCCAGCTGACGCTTTCCCAATTCATTGTTCTCCTCAGACTATTTTTAATAGCGAGTATTTCGAAAAGGGACTGTCTGTAATCAAGGCATATTTCTAATTTACAGTTGAAGTCACATAAAAATTCGAAACATCTGGTTTGTCTTTACATGAATTGCTATCAATTCTCAATGAGGTTCATAGTAAACTTAAAGTGTGCAGAAATATTAAGCTGTATATTGTGTAATATTTTAGAGAGAAATTCTGACATTAAATTTTTGTGTTCTATGAAAATGTGGAAGAAATGTCCCTAGAGTTAGTAAGTGCTTTCAAAGTTTTCCCCAAAACTATATAATACTTTCTAGTAGACTGGAAAGATCCTTCTCAGTATAGAAACTTGTGATAACTAATAAATGTCGTAAACTAAGCTCCATTCACGATGAAAATTAAACGTAACGTAAACATAAACGTAAAAACTAGAAGCTATGTATTGTAATGGAATCATTCACAATGAATCATATAAACATAAAAATAAACGTACAACTAGACGTTAACTTAGAAGCTTGCAAGGGCCAAAGTTTTGCTTCTACGTCTAACTTAAACTTAAGAATTAGCCAATCAGAACACAGCTGCTCTGTTTGTAGAGCTCTATGGCAGAAGTTATCCGTACACGGAGCACGGAAATCAAATGCAACTCTAGCTGCTTGCTGCTGCAAGTCCCGAGCAACGGTGGAGAGAGCCGAAAGTGATGACTTCCACACACACAGCTAGTTGATTTTTTTTTCTGTAACCAAAGTAGATTTGCTACCATTATTGTGATTTACCCGCCCTTATCAATTTATATTTACGAAAAGCCACAGAGTCCGTCAGTTTCTAGAATTTACTCGAGGCTAGCGTTAGTATATATATATATATATGTATATATATATGTATATATGAAATAAATGCAAATTCCAGTAAGAGCAGCTTTGCCACCGTTACAATATATATATGAAATAAATGCAAATTCCAATAAGAGCAGATTTGCCACCGTTACAATATTTTACTCGCCTAACAATCCCCTATCAATTTATATTTAAAAGTTACAGAGGACAACGCATAGGTTACATTATGTTTAACAATACATGCAACATTTACACTGCGGCCACGCACAGTAGTTCGGCTCTCTCCGTTGTCGTTCGGGACTTGCAGCAGCTAGCAGCAGGAACTCCACTTGATTTCCGTGCTCCGTGTAAGGGCAAGTTATGGTAGATAGAGCTGAAGATCAGTGACTTTGTAGACAGAATGGCGTCAATGGCCAAAAGATTAATTACATTATAAGAAAGCTATCCTTGCTCATATTATTCTAAGCACATTAGTTACTGCACTTTGCACATGCATAAACGCTACCGCCGTCTGCTCAGAAGCAGCCATTTTCAATTAGCTGTTGGTTGGTCTTCGCTTGTTCTTATTTTTGCGTCTTTGATTAGGAATGCCTACATACTACTAAGTTCAGCTGTTACGTGTTATTTTGTTATGTTTGTGTTTAATTTTCATTGTAAATGGGGCCTTACACCTGAGAAAATGATCATTGTGTACTGCAAATCAAATTACAATGTTTGTTGCTGTATCATTGGCAACCGCGCTGTAGGTCCCTATTTTTATCAGAGAACATTAAACAGACAGCAATGTGCATTTCTGTCCCTTCTCATAGAAAACGTCGGTCCTGGTGATGTAATGGTAACCATACTTGCTTCCTAAACCCAAGATCGCGGGCTCAAACCCGGCCAGAATCGATGGAAAATTTTCGGGTGTAAATATCCTAAGTATGGCTTCCTTCGGAAGGGAAGTAAAGCCGTGGGTCCCATATCGTACATTTACGGCACGAAAAAGAACCTCAAGCCTGAAATAAGAGGTCTCTGAGCAAAATTTATCGGCCGTTTCACGCCCTGAATAGAATGGGACGCTGATGGCCTGAGATGTTAAAAAAAATGTAAATGAGATGTAAATAAAACAAAGCAAATCAAAGAACTCTACATTGCCTGAAATTCCACTCGATTTTTTTTTTATAGTACATGACATATCCTGAGGCCAAAATCTCTTGGGACTATAAGAAAACATTCCGGGGGAACTAAGGCTCTGGTTACCTTCAGTAAGAGGGAGATGCATGAAAAGGTATGGCTTACTTAAGAGGTGTTCGTGCTTTACGTACACCAAGGAACGAATAAACATGTCAAATGTCAATGGATTATGTCCATTCGGTTGAAAAAGTCTCAGGGGAAAACCAGGGGCAGAGAGCGAATGTAACACCTAGAACAAGAATAGAAACAAAGCTTTTATAATGAAGATTGTGTGAAACAAAATGCATTTTAATGGTGCTAGGATGTTTTCTTTATATTAGTGTATGGCAAAACTAAACTACAAAATATACATATCTATAAAGTGTTCCAATTAATTTTTATTGAACAATAAATAATCTGTATGATACAGTAGGTGAAAGATTAATAAAACCTAACCTAGCATTTGATGTACCATTTACATGAATAGTAAAGGGTCTGAAGCTAGGACGAGTGTAGAGGTTTTTATAATCTGTCACGAACTGCAAAATTTAACCCTGAATAAAAAAATTACAAAATGTATCACCTTAGTTCTCTTTTTTCCCCTCTCATTTCCACACTTTTATTCATTTTTATCTGATTGTGCTATGGTATTTTTCTCAACAAGTATTTCAACAACTAAAAACGACTCAAGTTTATACAAGCGCACAGTTACGTCTGTTCAGTATTTGAGAAACATTTACCGTGCAACTAGAAACTGGACATATTTACACAGTTACCATATATATATATATATATATATTCTTCACAGTATGTAGTATATATTCAGTGCATTCAGTGCAGTGCTGCACTCAAATGTTTGTTTTCCAGCAACATCTGTCAGCTTCCAAACGCTATACAGAGAAATATACTTGAAAAGCATACTCAGTGCAAATCCAACGTAATTAATGAGAAGCACATGGAAAGCTATTGCAATTTAATATTTGCAACGATACTCTGAGAATGACATTTAAGCCTGTTTGTTTGGAACGCAAGCAAATGTCAGAGAAATTTTACGGTAGTAATGATATCTTTCTTTATTACAGACTTTTCAAGAAATGAAGTGCACTGTTGAGCAAAAAGGCCCAATTTTTAGATTTTTTAAAAAAAAGAATATAGCGAACAAATATAAATTGATTACTTGGAGTATAATGAAATATAATTTCAATTCATCCAGTGCAGGGGTAAAGTGATTGATCAATGGGTCGTTCAATCATGTTCTACACTTACCTGATCCGCATTTCATACAGACCACCCAAAAGTAACAATTCTTCTTTTCTCCAGGGACGGTGGCCTTGCCATTGTCTAATCACAAACCTTTATGGGGTAAGTCAAACTGAATGAATCTTCTTCTTTTTGTTATAATGTTCAATTCTCATCTTAGGGAGTTCAAATATTCTTAAAAAGTTCATTTTTTTCTTGCTTTAAACTACCCAGGACTTTTATGTAGAAATTAATTTGTTTTTCAGATCTAGTTGAACTCCACATATTTCCTTTTAATATTTAGCTACAAAATGTTTTTATTCGCCAAAAAATGAATGCATTTATCTTTTAGTTTAATGAATGCGAAATGTCAATAAATCTCATGCTTTTGGAAAAAATATATTTCTTATATTTATTGTAAATGGAGTTTATGTTCTTCGTCTAAAACAACTAATTTTTCTGAAGCACATTTTTCATTTATTATCTTAAAACCATTGTTCTCATTTTCATACAAATCATTGATACAAGTATGCATAATAAATATATAAGGGATGAACCACTTTACTATTTAAATTGTAACGTACAACTTGTGACTTTGAATAATTATTTTACTGTACCGTTCCTCTCTGTTGAATATTTTTCCCAATGCTTGCTAAATCGGTATGGGTTTCGTGGTGTTATGTGTCATGTTACGTAATCATCTATTCCTGTTGCCTTTCAAATTCCGTTTCGAGATATTGGAGAGTGCTTGCCGTCTACAACGTTGAGAATTTTTACGGTTTCCAGCTTGGACACACAGGATGCCTTGTGTTGACTTTCAATGCCTTGCGTATGGGAGCCGTTTTCTTGGTATTCTAATCTCTTAAGGCAGCGATTGCGAAAGTAGATATGGGTGAAAATTCTGAAACATTCTCTTTGATGTATTTTTTCAGTTGAAGTATTGTAATTATTACTTTCATTATGATTCTTTTTATAATTAATATCCTGCTGTATCGGAGGTTTAGGATCAATTTGTTGTACAGTTTAATTGTGTTATGTTTGTGGCAAATTTCCTGCGTAATTTAATTTATCTTGTTTTTTCGTAAATTTGTTGTTGTTTTAATGTGTTAAATATAAACTGTATGAGGGGAAATACTTCAATGCTCTTGCTTTGTGTAAATTATCAATATGTTTATTTGTTTTTATATATTTGAACCCACAATCGATTGTTAAACATCGCATTTATTAAATTGTAAATTTGTTGAAGCTTGTTAGATAAGTCTAAGACCAGTGCATTAGAAACTGTTTTTTTTTCCTTCCCTGATATTCGTTATATAAGATTTTTTTCCACCACAAATCCTGGGAATTATTATTATTATTATTATTATTATTATTATTATTTCAGTACATTTTCTGCAGTTGAAGATATTAATACTGAATGGCATATGCGGAAGAGTACCACAAACTACTTAAAACGAAGATATCGGAGCCGTTTCGTTTCCAGTTATCTCTTTTTGCAATCGGTTTTATTGTACAATTATTATCTGACACAATTTTCTGATACGAAATTTATTTGTTATGTTTTTACGTGAACCCGTCGGGTGGCATATGCATTGCATCTGCCAAAGTCTGTTGTGGTGATTTAATCTGTTACGTAATTTTATACCTTAAGGCTATTCTGGTTTTTCATTGGCTCGGGTTGGCTTTTGGAGGGTTGCGCATGCGTCTAGAACATCAGCAGTTATTCTTTTGCAAACCTATGTTGTTTTATGCTCCGGTTTTCGGTTTAGTTTGTTGTTGTTGTTGTTGTTGTTGTTATTGTTATTATTATTATTATTATTATTATTATTATTATTATTATTATTATTATTATTATTATTATTACTGAGTACTGTTTAATGCCCGTTTTCACTACTTAGGCATCACAGGCGGTGGACATTGATTATACAGTGGGAAAAAATTTATTTTTAATGAAGGAAACGTTTCAGGGCTAAGTTTAGGGTACCTTCCCGGCATTTGCCATTTAGGAGAACTGAGAAAGACCTGGAAAAAAAACTCAGCCAGGGAGGACGGTCTTGCTGGGAATCGAACCGCAGACCTCCTGCTCACGAGTCCGCGCCTTAACGACCTCGGTCAACTGTAATGGACTTTTTCTCACTTACGATGATCTTGTCCTATGGAAAGTGAATACATATAAAGTGTAAGGGGGGTTTTGATAGTTGTTTATATGAATTTTGTGGCACTTATCTGTTCAAGAGCGATATTCCATTGTTTGTTAGTTGAAAAACAATACCTTCCCAGTTTCTCCTTAGCAGTAGTGTTGGGCATTATATGATGTCAGAGAGAGAAATAATGATTCAGTTTATTTAACCTATTTTTTCACAATATTAAAATACATTTTGCAGGTTCCTCGATATGTATTTCTATTGTATTGTGAACTTTTTGTTAAAAAAACGATAATGCTTATAAATCTCTGCATGTCCATTTGTATCTACAACTGGGGTTTATACTGGTTTTTTATTTGAAAAGCTATATTTAAAGATATATAGTTCTATAAATTTGCGATTTTTATATCTTAAGTGCATTTTCAAGTTCTTGTACAGTGTATTCATGCCAAATACTTTCACAGTGATCTTAAACAATTTTATTTTATAATGAAGTTATCTGCAAAATATCCTACTCAGGACTCATAAAGTGTGCTTTGCTTCCATTATTTCTAGTTCTTCTTTATTTCGTTTTGTTTTGTATTGCTTCCTGCCCATTCATTTTTATATTGAAGTCATTTAAACATCACACCAAATGTTTAATCCAGTTATCACCACCTATTTTTTCACCTGAAGCCTCAACTGATGTTTGTCTGTTCTTTTTTATTTATTTGGCCAGGTGGCACACAACAACACTGGCCTGTACTGCAGAGACTCATACGCCTTTAATTTGCACATCTATAGTACTCGTAATATCGCCCCAGAAGGGGGAAACTTTCCAAATTTTATATTTGCACGACTTAAGAGGCTCTTTTCTTTGAAAGGGGAGGGTTAAAAGGGTTCGAGCATGTTGATGAAATCGCCTGCAAATAATCTGGATATAAACATACTTTATTTAACGTTGCCCTTTTCACCCGCCATGTTTAATGTAACAATAAAGGAAATAGAAGTATTGTATTCATTTGTTTTATATGTCCCTGCATCCAGTTTTAGCAGTATGTGACAGTACCCTAATCCTAATATAAATATCGGTTTTGGTGTCAGACATTCACACTTTGGGGATCACTGCATTACGCGTTTAGCACTAAGTCACCTATGATGCAGTCTAAAGTTTTCACGTGTGTACCTGCTGCTCTAATGAAATGAATGTGAAGGTGGAACAACTAACTTATTTATCGACATTGATGAGCGCGAAAGTAAGGCAGGCACACAAGTTGGTCGAGTAGAGTGGCACCTTTACCAAAAGGTCTGCACTGGCATGGCCCTGGAGCCCATGTTGGGCTCTTTGCGACTTCTAAGGGAAGGAATTCGTACCATGGACGAAATTAGGGAAAACGAACGAGGCCGCAGACAGTAAAACTTCTGGCAGACCTCGTACTTGCAGCTGTGTCCACGGTAATGAAGGAGGCGTGTCTCTGCAACGGGATGAATGACACGTAGGCACGCAGAATTCAGTTTGAGGTGTACCTGCACCGGAAATGAACCGTGCAGGCACACGGTTATGTCTACGTAACTAGCGCACAACACCATAAATGGAACATGAATCCTACGAAAACGAATGTGACTGCGTTCATTTTATTGCACTCGGAACAGCTGAGCACTGGAGTAGACGTGGGGCCGGATACACGCGAATTGGCTTCAACAACTTGGGAATGCCATCTAATGACGTACTCTGGAAGTGTTGTGGTCATCGCGTGCAATCTGTAAATATAAACATTTATTGAGTGTATTGAGACACAAAAGTTTAAGCACAGAACTACACATTATGGCTGAAACTTTGTTACCTTAACAGTACAGTGTTCATTTTCCATGGCAATGAGTACTTTTTGATTCGATCTCTTGGGCAAAATGTGTGCAGTAGTTTTCCAGTTCCATCAAGGGTATTTTCTTCATATTGATGTACAGTTACATTCCACGCTGTACACATACCTATGTCAATTAAAAAGCATATTTTACACAACTACATATTTATTTAGAGAAATATCTATAAACTGAAAACATGTTCTGAGCTAACTACAAAAACACTGTACACATACTTCAAGACCCAACGCCAAAGATGATCAAGTCATATTTATTTTGATTACAGTTCAGAAGAAAGTTAAAAAACTTATAAGTAGAAACAATTAAAGCAGTTAAACTTTTATCGGATTTTTTGCCGTGGTCCATGGTTTAATATTATACGATAGCTTTCGCCAACTACTGCGGTTGGCATCACAGTAGACGATTAACGAAACTTGACTGCTAAAAGACGATAGTATTGATCCGTCTCTGTCTGCTTTCAGATGGTAGATCAATATTACGTGTGGGGTGGAAGTGGAGAGGAGGGATAAAGTGTATGCCATGGTATTCACCTATGGCATGCTCTCCTACCACAGATCGTTCATGTTGTTTAATGTGAAGGCATCGCTGATGTTTCTCCAATCGTTTTTTAATCGATCTTTCGGTCATGTTTATGTACACTTTGCCACACTCAAGCGGTATTTTATAAATTCCCGTAGTGTCAAGAGGATGCCTGGGGTCTTTTGCATTATCAAGCATTTGTCCTAATTTAACAGTTGGTTGAAAATAGATTGTGTGCCTTTATTCTTTAATGTGCTAGCGATACGCAGAGTAGCATCTTTTATGTATGTTAGAAAAGTTTCGAGTTTTTTGCTTGAGTAGCTGTTAGATGTGGTCGTTTGCTTAGGATGGATGGCTCTGTCAATATATTTTTTTGCTGTATCCATTGGCCTTTAACCACGGACCAGGTCAAACAGCTTAGAAGATATTAACTGTTTTAATAATAACGCCAGCCGTGAAAGCCTAAGGACTATAACAGAAAAAACGCAGAATTATTATTAGCAGTAACATTTAATTTAAAAACTGTAAAATAAATATTAATTTGTACAGTGCGAGGAATACGAGGGTAAGTCAAAAAGTAAGTAGCTCGCTAGACTGTAGTCCCAGCGCTAGGGACCAGATTTTTTGAGCATAAAATGCAGAATATATCAACATTAATAAATTAATTACATCTTTTTATGGCACGAAGTGATATCCACCAAATAGACGGGAAAATGGTTTCCTTTACAGATGATTCAAGACAGCCTGTTGAGCGTTTTGCATTTGCGAGATATTCCACGCCAACCATCAGCTTTTATTTGTTTGGAACATTAGAAAGGAAAAATCAGGAAATGTTTCCACTTTGTCGAAGATAATGCCTTGAAAATGCTCAACGAGCAGAATAGCAGCTTCTTTCGTATGAGTATGGAAAAATGACAAATGCTTGAACAACTTTAGTGATTATGTGAAAAAGTAAAGGAATGGTGTCTGTTATCTGTATCTCTAACCATCGAACTAAGTACAAAAATTAGGAAAATGTAGGCTTAGTGTAGAAGTTCCATGCATTGTCTGGCACACGACTCTGGCACTGGACAGGAGATGCACAGTGGACACTGTCTTATTGACTTACCATCAGTCAAAGTACAGTCAGAGAGCATAAATAGTTAAAGCTTTCTAAAGTAAACATCATGGTTGTGTTGTGAACAGTCAAGTCAAATACTTTGCGCTTTTTCAATGAAGAGGATAAAGTGGCAAATCTTTGTTCCTTTAAGAGACATAGCGGTATCTACAGGCATTAAAAAATGTAATTAGAATAGCTTCTGAAAATGTTGCTAAACTTAGGATATATTTTTAAACGTAAGTGTTAAACTGCGTTATATTCATTTTTTAAAATAAAACGCTAATTCTTCAAATTCTAATCCTTAAAATAACACAATAGAATAGAAAAAAAATATAAATGCACGATTTTGATAAAACAGGTTTTAAACAAGACAATATTGACAATGTAAAACATTGAAAAATCTTAGCTAACTTGAAGAGATTGTCATTAGCATTATAATTCGACGGAGGAAACAAAGAACAAGTAGAAAAGAATGTACATGTGGGAGGAAATAATGAATCTATACCCGAGGCTTTATTTAAATTTTAAAGTTGATTCAAAATCGGGTGATTAATCGCGAAATTAAGAATGTAAACTTTGATAAATGATTCCAGAACAAGTTATTGAAGATTTTACGTCCTGAGAAAGCATATGGGTATAACCAATCACAACGTGCAGAAACAATCATCTCCACAGTAAGACTACATGAAAAAACCCGAACCTGCCAATAAGAAATTAGATCAATGATTCAGTTGATGAATGTCACAATAGCAAAACCATGGCACTTGACATTACAAGCTGACTGCTCCTACGGCAGACAGTCCCCGAACGGTAACGAAGAAAGCCGACTGGTTACGATTTCATTATGGATTCACATGTTCTGCTAGTGTCAAAATGTTAAATGTCATTAACCTGACTTAAGTCACTAGGGACTAAAGCAAAAATTCATTATTAATTTATACATCAACCCTAAAAGGGGTAGAAAAGTATAAAAATTGAAAAAAAAAAAACAAAAAACAAATAACGAGTTAGAAAGTGTTATTATGGAGTAAAAATATTTTTTTTTGTTTTTTCTATTACTTTTTTTAAACTTAAACTAAAATTAGCATATGAATAAGTAACATTTATTCGATTAAGAATAGTGAGAAAATTATGAAGATTAAAAAAAAATATCTGTGAGGAATCAATCCCACGATTTTTACATATAACACGATGTTCTAACCTACTGTGCCAACAAAACTTCATGCTGGACGTAGAAATCATTTGTCTAAAGTAAATGCTACTACCAAAATCTTAAGAGCCGGCTATCTTTGCTACCGTTCGGACTGCCGGCCGCAGCAGCGGTCAGTTTGTAACGTTTACTAACCATGACTCGTTCCTAGTATGCCTTACAAAGTACACATTAATTTTAGTAAAGAAAAACTAATATTGATTATGTTTTTGGTATTTTATTTTATCAGCAAGTGACAATGAGTCTGATGAAGCAATAGTTCTTGATTCTATGGTACACGAAACCTGGCCTTTAATATCTCCATCTTTGTTTAATCTAGTATTTTCTCTGTTTGCGCCATAGTTTCCCAGCGTGCAAGTGCATGATCCACGTAAAATTCTCATTCTCTACTGACACTGTGGTATTTATAGTAACCCTTACAGATAGACGATCCTCGAGCTGCGAGTCACCCCTTCTTTCACGAACGGCAGCGGAGGGCAGTGGAGAAAGTCGAACTCAATTCCAGTAAACTAATGTAGGCGGATAATTAGCATGTTGTACATGTCGGCCTGGTGTTCATTTGGTTAGAGCGTCGTGCTATGAATAAAAAGGGGATTCAACTCCCCTAGCAGATACTTTTTTTTTAATTTTTATAATTTGTCTACAATTTTCTTGTTATATAAAATATTACCTTTTTAACAAAGACAAAGCATAGTGCAGTTTTACTTTGGTTTCATGTGCGTTACAAATTTAGGTTATGTTAGTTTAGATTAGGCTAGATAACACAAGTATAATAAAATTTTTACAAAAAATACTGTTAACGCATAGGTTGCAAATTTTGATTTAGTTTGGATAGGTTAAGTTTAAAAAATGTAAAAAATTGTACTGAATATCGCGTATGCATTTTCCCTATCAATTATTTTCTTTACGTTTTGTTGGGTTGCAATTTTCCCATTTAATTTCATTGTATACTGAAGTGATTAACTTAACATGCATCCTAAAAAGTTCATTTTTTGCAGTTCATATACGACTGTTATATACACCTGTATTTGTTGAATTCACACTACACTTTCTCTGCATCGATGCAACCAATCCTTTCTTTTATCCGCTGTCCTCCGCTGCCGTTCTTGTAGGAAGACGTGGCTCCAAGCATATGGACCGTCTGTCTGTAAGGGAAGGTTACATTTATAGACTAATGCTGCCATCTAGACAGCTCTGTATCAGCGCAATGCAGCGGTAGATTGTAGTACTAGCATTCACTAGCACTAAGCTGATCTACTTCTTTGTTGCGTTCATTATTTCATTTCTTGAAACTTGCCCCTGGCGTTTCTTTCTGCTGCAGCTGAGAACACACAAGCAGGCATATCAGTGCCGCGCAATGCCTGACATGTGGCCAAAACTCGACAGGCTGTTCATGAAGATTGATGTCAAATCAGTACTGGCCTCGATTATGAGATGAGAATTGAATATGAGATTTGCCAACTGATTGTGACAGTTGCTCAAAAGCAGTAGCGCGTTTACTTCCTCAAGGAACTCCATCACATTGTTCTGGATTGGAAACGAAAGTTATATTTACGGTTATGATCCTGGGTTTGAGAAGACAGGTGAAACCTCAACAAGAGCATCAAGGGTATTCTTCACAAGAAATGTGTCTCAACATACCAAGCACTCAAATGCTCAAAATGAACTGTTCCCTTAAGGGGATTTCCAGCCCGTAGATGATCTTGTGCGCCCTCTGTAGACCCCGAGCAATCTTGATGCTTAAGCTGTTACCAGAAGTGCCCTTCAGTCGAATAGATTGGAATCGGTGTAGCGGTGTATTCAATGGGATTGAGTACTCTTCGAGGCATGGAGTTACTTCAAATCTCAGGCTACCTGCATAGTTGCGGGAGCTGATTGCTAAATTAGACCGATCCTGTCAGCGATATTTTGGAGCTGCGCCATGGCCTGGGGTAGTTAAATATTAACTTCATTTGGTGTGTGTGTGCTCGCGCGAAGGTAGGGGTGGGAAGCTAAGGAATTGGAAGAACTGTTGTTTTAGAAAGGCCCAACTTTGCTGCTATTTCTGTAACTCTGAGCCGCCGGTCTCTCATAATTTCTCCTTCCACAAGAGCGTTGTTTTCAGGAGTGAGCACCTCCAAGGGCGGGCCTGCACGCTCTTCGTCTTCAGTGCTTTCTCGATCCATCATTCGAAAAAGTTTGGCCTATTCTTTTACTGTAGAATATGAAGGGGAATGCTTCCCTCATAGACACCACCCAATCGCTGTTTAATTTCATTTGAAGTAAGTCCTTCTTTTATTAAGAACTTAATAACAGGTCGAAACTCCATTTTGAACATGTCACAATCTTCTGCACATAGCCTTCTCAATACAACTATATCTGAACAACTGCGCAAAGCGGAGCGGAAGTTACAGCTACAATTATTTACTTAACAGATAGGATATGACACCAGATAAGGGTTTTGTGAAAGCGATAATTCTTATCGGCGAGGCAGGAAACTTATGGACCTACTCTCGTATCTCTGGAGGATATTTAGAGTTTACGGAACAAATGCACACATCTTAGACAGTATTAGTAAAGGAAATATTATGGGTCATGGCCGGTATCCGAACCACGGAAGGCTTCCGGACCAGAGCACTAGCTAATTGTCGTCCTCCAAACTTGGAACCACGAGTCTCTTGTCTGATTCACATACCTTGCATATACCCTGGAGACCTCTCTAAGGTTTCTCTACTATGACATTTACGCCTTATGAAACAATTCGCAATGCTTCAAGCACTTATAACCCAGGCTTCTAATTTACGGGGAGTATCCTTGTAATGTTAAATTTAACAATAACAACTTCCGTTTCCGTTTTCTCAAGGACTATTAGATATAATGAAATGAAACTTTTACAGCATACAGATGCACATAAGTGAAATTAGTCCATGTATTTTCACTACTATATTATGACTATGAAGCAAATTATAAATTATTTTCAATTTTTTGCTCTTTTCTATTTTTTCCAAACAATTAATTTTTTTACATTGACAAAATTTGCCCTAGAACTACCATAATAGATCCACATCATCACAATAACATCACAAATAAGTGGTAAAATTTGAAAGTGATAGTTCGTATACATTGTAAAAAATGGGAAGCATATGCAAAAAAAAGTAGCTTTTCAATAATTGCAGCCAAAAATGTTTTTATAGAAAAGCTAACTTTTTGAGGGAAACACTTGCCTAAACCCTTCAACAATATAAAAAAAAAAAAAAAAAAAACAAAGAAACAAACGCTGCCAATTTATAAAATACAACTTTTTCTATCATTCAAGACAAAACACAGGCTTCTAGAGCAAGTAATTCCTGATATACAGACTTTGAACTTAACAGAGGCTTGCGAAATCCCTCTCTCGCAAAAAATGGACTTCTGCAGTGAGCAAGTAAAATTTTATTGAAACATTTGTAACCAAGGGACATTAATGGAAATCACATAAAAATAAACAGAAAAATCCAAAAATGATGCAAAAATATAATTCTGATTTCACCTTCCCTTTAATACTTTCCTAACCCAAATATATTAGGTTTAATTTATATTGAAAATTGTTCGGTCACACTAGGCATGTGTAGGACATAAGTTGTGAATGAAGAATAATATTTGAAAAAAATCGGGTCAGGGCTGGGATTCGAGGCATGGATAACCAGCCCTCCATACTCTCTGGTCTAATTCTTTATTTCCAATTTAAGTTCTACGCATAATCAGTGTGAAAAGAACAATTCCGGTACATAATTCCAGAGAATAAATCGATTTCTCAAATAGAGCTAATAGAGGTAATCTCCAAGTACATGATAAAAATACATGGAAAATAATGGCAGGCAGAAACGGTGTCTCCTTGGGTAACATGTGTGATTACAGGACTTTATAATTAATATAAATAAATAATCTAATTATACAGGCACTCTTAGTAATGCAAATTTAAGGGACACTGGGAGTCAATTTTCATTAAAGTTCCACATTTTTGTATGGATTTTTCTGAAACTTTTACTGTCATTGCATTGCTGATAAGTTAATTTGTATACCAAATTTCATTACTAAATACTTTGCGAGCTATAAATTATTTCACAAAATGAATTACTTAATTATAACGCATAATCAAAATGTCCCACACGGTTTATGAGTAGAGAAAATTGGTTGGCATTTTTGCAATTATCGCTTTAAACTCCATACAAAAATTGTATAGAGAGATATTTGAAATAAATTTGATGTGTGAACTGTTGTACTCTTTAAATCAATAAGACATTTTAATCTTTAAAACTGATTTCATACAATTTTTTTTAATTATTATGTATTAGCATTTTTTGTCCTATAGAATGTTACAGTGCATTTTGTACTACATTCTAGTAAATTTTAATTAAATTTAAACGAAAACTGTAATGTGTGGGACATTTTGAATGTGTGAAAGTGAATTTTTGAGAAAAAAGCTGTTTCATAAAAACGTATGCTGCTAAAGAGTGTGTTTTAAAAGAACAAGCGGAGCTCTTTGAATAGTTTTAAATTGAAGGAAGGGGTAGGACAAGGAAATGTTGACTCCCCGTGGAAATCCAAAGGTTCGAGGAACCATTTGCAGCAAAAGAAAATGAAATCTATATTTTGACCGATTTTGGCTAAAAACTCACTTCCAGTGTCCTTTAAGCGCATAGCTGCTCCTCCTATGCAGTCCCACTTTGTTCACGTTTTATGTCCGTTTGACTGCAGAACAAGATGCAGATGTTATCCTTGGGAACGGTGCTATGAAGCGGTCTGAATATAATCCTTACATGCTACTGTAATATATTTATACAGAACAAAAAACTACATTTGTTGAATCAGTGCTTAACTTCAAATGCCATTGAACCTATAGGATTTAAATATTATGAATTGATAATAAAGAGATAAACTACTAATAATGACGAAAATTGTTATTATTATAACAGAAAAACACTCACGATTTTGAATAGTTTCCATCTCTATCGTCAATTGTCTTTCTTGCTTTGAATCAAGCAACCATGTACATTTTTGATGGTAATAATAATTTAGAGTTTTGGCAACCGCTGATACATTCTTTGACAGAATTTCACCTGAAAGAAGGAGAACATTACGATTAGAAATATTGGTAAAATTCACAGCGTTTCAAAACATTTACAAAATGTCCACAAATTAGTCTTTGGTACTGGAAAAGGAAGTTGAAATAATTTGACTATGTGCTTAACAGACTTTAAGTGTGGAATGCAATAGATAAAACAAAAACTAGTTAAGCAGAATATTTATTCGCCTATAGCTTGTTTTAAATATTTACAATGCATAATTGATAGTATCGGGTGTGAACAATACATTCCATTCCAACATTTGCGGTAATGCAAAACGGCCGACCGCTCACCAAAAAACCAACGTTATCCACTGACACATGGCTGAATAAGTGTATGGTATACGTAAAGAGTTGGAAAATAAATAAATAATAAATATAAAATACAAAATTAAATGACCACAGGTTTTAAAACAGTGAGTTTTTCCCCACAATACACAACAGAAAGAACAGATCTCCTACTTCAAGAACATGCATTTATTACATTTCTAAAAAGCGTTACTTTAAAATCTAAGATTCCGAACACTACAATAAATTCTGTTTCTATGACATATAGTTCATTCTGTTGCATTAAAGCAAGACAATTGTAATTTCCTAATTTCTTAAAATTATCTCCCACTGCCCCCTTTACTACAAAATTTATGTTACAAAATGAGGCAATTGGTATAAAATACACTAGTGTACATTTTCTTCGACTAAATGAAAATTGTTCATATTTTCTGATTCCTTATCACATGGAATCTCTCAAACAGCCTTAGTTTCGTTTCATCGAGCTATAGTTTTTCAGAAACCGGTATTATAGAAAATAAGTGTTTGCATTATTTGTTCATTGAACAGATACATAAAATAAATATTCTGAGAGATTTAAACAAGATAACAAATGGTTCACTTTGGATTGGGACAGTAGGGCTAATCATAGCATTGGACCAGAAAAAAATTGTCATGAAGGAGACGTTTAGTTCCTGAAGGGGGAAAAAATATGTAATACGTACCATTGGTTTCTCCTCTTATGTCCTCCTTCCGCTATTGCTTATTAAGTTAGCCTCATGAAGCAATTTGTTTCTGCACTGGCTTCAACTTTCTTGTTATATAATTACCACAGAAAACTAAAGCTAAGATAGCACCAGGTATTTTCGATGGACCTTTCGTGAGCTTATGCAGGATGAGACCTTTCCTCGGTCGATGTCCGAGTTAGAGAAGTCAGCATGGTTGACATGCAAAAAAGTGACACAAAACTTTCTTGGTAACAAGAAATCTGAGAACTATAACGACATTGTGGAGTAAATGTCACAACAATTTAGATATCTAGGGTGTAGAATGAGTGATGAGGTGCATTTTCACGTATTGATTACTTCCCTGCGAATCTTGATGCAATCAGTGAAGAACAAGGTGACGGTTACATAAAGACATTAAAACAATGGAAACCACTGTCAAGCCTATTGGGATGTGTCAATGATGGCTGATTATGTTGGTGTTTGGAAAGGGACACTAGTGAAAGACACATCACAGCTTCGAAAAAAAAATTAAGTTTTCTTCTCTCTAATAATGAAAATGTATGTAAATTCATAATTGTTGACTCAGCTCTTTTTTAATATATTCATTAATATTTAAATGAAAATAATACACAGAAAAACAATTTTGTCTTAAAACTTGATAATATTTCATAACAATATAAGTACATTATTACAGTTGATGCAATTTTGTTTAAAAAATTAGTCTGATAGAGTCAAATTAAAAATAAATTGGAATTCAGGGTATTCATATTACATATATCCAGGTAGAAAAATAAAAAAACAAGAAAAAACATTTTTTATAGACCAGTGATATTTTTTCCAGTTGAGTTTGAATTTAATTATTTATCGGCTTGGTTCATCTATCCAATGTGTGCATAATAATGGAAATGTAAACTATTGGGAACGTTACAAGAAAAGTGGTAAACAGAAGATCAAACTAGCAGGAAAAAATCATCACTTGTTTGTGGTGAAGTTGATGATTTCAGAATGAGTTTTGGCAAGAAAAAAGGTAACCAGGAGTTAAGTTAGAAGTATCTGCAAATCGGATTTAGGACTGAACAAATTCAGGAGATATGGAGTAAATATTTAGACTAAGGATATTTGAGAGAAAAGAATGCAAAGAAACCTATAAGGACATTCACACATAGAAAAGAAATAAGAAAAACCAGGTTCACAGAAGAAAAATTATTCAACATTGAAGCACCGATAATAATTCAGAAAGACAAATTTTTTCTAATGCTGTAAAAACAAATGAATACAAGGAGATAAGTTCCTGACAGATTACACTTGACCGGCAATGTAAGGACTTCGTATCACCTGAAAGAAAAACTGCTCTGATATCTACGCCGTCCGATCACGACCACGACCTGAGTGATTGACAATGCAGTAACTCAAATGAAAGGATATCGCCAAGGTAGGCCGAAGATGGAGGTTCAAGTCCCAGTCCTGACTTATAACATTTAGCTATTCGACTCTCATTCCAAACACTAGTTTAAAACATGGCTTGTTTAAAAAAAACATATAACATGCTATTCGTGAAAAAAATGAAATTTGAAGGATTATAACAATTGTAATGATCTTCTCCCCACTATTGAGACATTATGCCAGAATATAATTTCATGCAAGATGGTGTTCCACATCATAGAGCTGCAGAGCTGCCTCTTTATTCGTACCCTCACCATGTAGTCCCGATAAAAATAATATGAAGTATAGAGCCAAATGGAGAAGAAATGCATAAGTAACTGACGGCTTACTTAACAGTACAAAGTGACCGATCTGGTGCTCCAAACTGGGTTAACGGTACATACAGCACAATATCCCTGGTGCTCCAGAGACTTTGTACTCGGATAATTGGACAGCTAAGCACGTTAGCGTGTTGTTCAGTTGGTTAGAGCGTTTTGTTACTAATGAGAAGGCCGTGGGTTCGATCTCTCACGGACCATTCTTTTGTTTCTCTCTTTCTCTCTTGTACTCTTCATAATTTGTATACACCGTTCTTAATAGAACATAATTTTACTTTTAAGAAATGTTACTATAACTTCCATTTTTACGTTAGGTTAGGTTAGGTTACATTATATTTAACAAAAAATAAAAACACACGCAAAACTTATTATGTCAAAAGCGTATGCCTTTTTTATTAGCATCGATTGATCATTTCCTTTTCGGTTTTCTCTGCTGCCGCTCGGGACTGGAGCACCGGGTTGTTCACGCAGTACGGGTAAGTACGGTTGTAACTTTCTCAGAGACAGATCGTCTGTGTCATGGACTAGTGAAGAACATAAAGAGGGTCGTCGAAAGAGATGGTGACCATATTGAGTCATACATATAGATCTAATTTTGATAAATGTATAAATTATTTAAAATATTCATGGAATCGTTTAAACATGAAAATATAAAGTTAAATTTGTGCGTATTAAATTTTATTATTCTAACAGTTATACAGAATTTTAGTATTTTGCTTTTTCTCCACTTATACTCTACAAAACGGATATAAAAGTGATGCAATTATGAATACAAAATCTGTTGATTTAGAAAGTATTCTTTCTTTATATGTCTACAAATAAGAATAATTAATAACAGTAGTTTTAAAGTGCGTGTTTTGGGCTCACTGTGTGTTTTATGATGTATGTACTTGCTATTTTCAGCAAGGTGCTATCAAATGTCAGCGTAACTGAAGAAATATCCTTCTTTATGATCATACCATTTGTCGCTTTACCTTACCACACTAGATTTCTTCCTATGAAATATGCTGAAAGAGAAAATGTATTGCATCAAACCTTGGATTCTACTGGAGCTGCCAACAATCAATCAGTGGGAAACTGTAGCTGTGACTCCCATGGTGCTGGTTAATATGAAACGGCAAATGCAAGTTTACCTTGAATATATCCAACAGGAGCCAAACTCTGGAATCAGGGGCCTGCTTTGTCTATAATATGCACGTGGCGGATGACAAAAGTAGTAGGCAGAAAGGGTACGAGAAACTGCGCTATATATTTGGGGAAAGAATCGTGGGAACATATTCCGGCGTACTGCAAGGGAACGGCAAAATGGAGAAAGATATCTACCGGCCCCTTTGGTTTAAGCGGAGAGAGGGCAGTGGTAGTGCTGTATATTGCTGTTGGATAGGAAAGAGTAGAAGGGAGTAGGTACGTTTTTAAACAAAGTGAAACTCTCAGATCGGAAGAGGTAAATAACCGGGAAGCGGGGGTAGGGGAACATTAGTCACAATATTTTTATTTCATTATTTGTACATATGTATAGGGGAGTGTAAGTTATTTACTTTTGTATTGTTTTCCTTTCTGTTTATTTTATTTAGTTATTTACATTTATTCTATTATATAATGCCTCTTTTTCATATGTATTATTATTATTATTATTATTATTATTTTTATTATTATTTGCCTCTTAAGAGATTAATATTGGTTTATGCAGTTTAAAACCTGCCCAGGTGTGATTCCGTGATTTTTACTTCCATTTTGAAGAAGCCATGCTTAGGATTCTTAATTAATATAACTAATTTAGAATTAATTATTCAAGAGCATCAGAACCCTTTAGAGGAAAGGAAAACAAAAGCATTAAATTCGCTATTCTGAGCTTTATGGATTTCTGAGACTATAAATAGCTCTAAAATGGAGGTTATGACGTATTTAAATCAATATTCAGGTCTATATTTCCCAAATCTTGGGCGTTTTTATTAAAATACTTGGCAATCTTTGACACACAAAATACTTGTGAGCAAAGTTTCTCGTTGTGAGAGTACCGTGCCCTTTAAAGACTTTCAGCAGTAAATATAGCCTGGTTCGTTAATAATTTAACATTTTTATGGCACTAAGTAAGAGTAAATCTGATGCTCGACACAGTGCCTGGACACTTGTCTCCAAAACCACGGGTAGAAGGCAATGTGTTACGATCCCCTCCAGAAAAGAAGAAATAAGCAGTAGGTTGATAACGGTTATCAGAACAAAGATAAAGGCAGATCGGAGGAGGAATGAAATGGTACGGGAAACAATAGGAAACTTGCCCAGATGCTGCTTACTCGCCACAACTCCCACGTACGACCGCTGGGATCCAATTCAGTCGCACTGGCGCCCCGAAGAATGTCCAGTAAAAATAACACGGTCACTAAAGATGTCTGTGTAAAGAATGGGACATTGCTGAGTGATGCTCGAGTCATACAAACAGTTAGCTTGATTCCTAGCCGCTAAATTGCATTGTTTATCATACACAAGAAGTTTTTAATATTGTTTAAAGTCCGTTGTTACTGCTGAGGCATCACAGGGGGTGTATACAAGAGGTGATTAAATAAGTAATGCCATATGTTATTCATTCTCTCAATCAGATTTTATTTTATTTCAGTTTTAAATACACTTGATAGTTTAGACTATAGTTTTTTATATATTCTTCTTGCTGCGGTTAAGTCAAAAAGGACTAGTTATGGATGCTAGAATGGGAGAGGAAAATGTGTGCTTTTTTTAGATTACGCAGCTTTGTTTTAATCGGCACACTTCCACATTCCACGTACAGGGATACTAAAATGATTCACACGTTATCAAAACGCTGTATTTTCCAAAGTATTACATGTGCGAGTAGGATTGATATATAAGAACCGTAAACCCACCAAGTTTACATTGTGTGCGCCAGTTGGCAACACGAGTTCAGTGCCTTTACAAAATGGCGACAAAGCAAGAAAAGAGTTTTTGTGTGTTGGAATACGGGAGATGTTCGTTTGTTATGGCAGTGCAACGCGCACTCAGAAGAGAGTACGGGAAAGAACCGTCATGTGAACAAAGCAGTTTGAAGGTATTATCGGCTACTTAAGGACATGGTTGTCTGCGTAAACGGAAAAGCACCGGTCGACCAAAAGTGTCAGATGAAACTGTGAAGAGTTTCGTGCTATGGTCCGAACAAGCCGCGAAGTAGGACTAACGCATTTTGCGACGACGGTTGCATTTCCAACCGTACCGTCTGCAGCTGCTGCAACAATTAAAGCCGGCGCCTGGAACTTTGCCTCACAATGCAGGAAGCATTGAAGCAGGATAAACATTTCGCCGCCAAGTTGATGAAGCAACATTCCATTTATCCGGGAAGGTTAATCATCACAATGTGAGATTGTGGAGCACTGAAAGTCCTCGTGCAACTGTAGCACTTGAAAGAGATTCACCAAAGATGATTGTTTTCTGTGCAGTGTCACAGACAAAGCTGTACGGGCCGTTTTTCTTCTGTAAGAAAAAAACTGGATATGTTGCAGTTGTGGTTGTTTCCAAAACTGGCTGATTATTTCAGGGATGTTGTCTTCCGACAACATGAGGCACCTCCTCATTGGAACTTCATTGTTCGTCGCTACCTAAACGATGAACTTTCGCATCACTGGATCGGGCGTTTTGGTGAGAATGATGTAACTCTGTTCCCTTGGCCCCCCAGATCTGCTGTAACGCCTTGTGACTTCTAAGGTCCTTGTTTACGTACCCCCACCGCCAGGAACACTAGTAGAATTCAGGGAACGCATCGATGCTGCAGTGATGACCTTTGACAGGGTGATACTACAAAATGTGTGGAACGTACTCGACATCATGTGATCCAAGGGAAAATTTATAGAGTGTGAAGAAAACTTGGTACCTTTACAGTTCTTTTCATATATCAATTACACTTGTGCGTGTAATACTTTGGAAAATGTAATCCAGCATTATGGCGGTGTATCTCGACTTTCTGCCGATAATCGTTTATCTATGAGATTTATCATCTATCTACGTTTTCTTCACACATCTGTATAACCTTTGTGATGATCTCCTTTGTTGCTAAAGGAAATAAAATTATTATTTGTTAATGAATTATATAACTACGACTCCATAATGATATATATCAACACCAGGACCAATTACCTCAAGACGGTAAAAACCACATGAATTAGAGGTGCGAGGTGGTTTCAGGTGCTACATAACAATATTTTAAAATTTGACCCAGAACTGCAGCGAAATTAAATATGAATGGTTCATGCACCTATTATAAATAGTAATACACGTGGACATCTTTCAAGTATAGTATATTTTATGTAACTATTTTGTTAAAAACAGTACTATTTTAAAATTATTAACAATTAGAGTATATCTGAAAGTAAAACATGAATCACTCTTTACTCATGATTCCAACATAAAAGGCTCTATCAATACAAATAAACTCATCTGTAAAACTTTTATGAATTGGTTTCTCTACGTGTTTACCTGAAGGAGTTGTTATAATAGTGTGTCCACAGGCCGCATCGTTGTTGAAACTGTAGACTGCACTGAATGAAAATCCCTTCATAGTCCAACTGTAGTGAGCAACGGAGTATACCATCCTTATGGGAGACCAGCTGCGTAAACTGACGGGCAACCATTCTTGCTGAAATCGGACGAAACACAGGTTTACTGTGTGGCATGTTCAAAATTGATAGTCACATTAAAATACCATGCGTTACAATCCGACATCTGCCAGTCTCGCTTACGGACCATCAAGGCCGGCCGACCAACTGTACCCCGGCGTTATCGATCCGTAATATTCCCGCTTAAGGAGAGTTAAAATGCCCTATCCCCTCCAACCTTGAATTTAACAAACTCATTACCCAGTATCTAAATATATATATTAACTATATTAGTGATTTCTGCATGATGCACTTTGAGCATATTTTCATGTGATTTACAAAAGCAGAACAAGCATATTCAATAATAAGGAAACTACAAATATTTAATTTTGATGGTATACTTTTTAAATTAAAATTTGGATTTTTCAAAATAAAAATAACTTTGCTTAGTTTTTCTAAACCCTTTTATTAAAAAACTCGCTATTCTATTAAAATGGTTAGCAAAATTATCAAGTGCTATTGATATAATGGAACATTTGTTAGGAAAAATAATTTTCTTCACATATTTCAATTAAAATACATATTAAAATAAACTAACATTTGTAGAATAAATATAACCTTAAAATCCTCCAGAATAATCCTCCATTTCTTACTCTTGAACCTGATGATTGTTACTTTTTCCTATTGATTTATTTATTTATTTACCGAACAATTAGAAAACATACTGTTGTTTAGAGTAAATATTTATAACAGTAATCTGCTTAGTAAATTATTGATAAAAAATTAAACAAGCTATGACATCTTGTGAAAATTTTAATATAATTAGAATTAACCTTCCGGTTTAAAACATATCAAAATAAGGGACTAAATAAAAATATTAAAATATCAAAATGTAGCAGTGTAAAAGAATCGATCTGCATTCTAATAAAATTAATATTCTCACGAAAAAAGTTCTACTTTGTATGTCGTTTCCCTATTGTTTCCGAGTTAATCTATAAGTTCAGTTATTTATTTTCTAGTGTTCCCCGCTAGTAAAAGTTGCACACGGTTTGGGGAACTTGAGAATCACAGTCATCTGGAAATGAAAGGAAGGGCAGTGTAAGGATAAACAGAAGAATTTTGGAAGCAAAACTTTTTACATACGAAAAGTTTATGTGTATTCTTTTATTATTCAAAGTGGCAGGAGCTTTAAATATACTGGAAGACTACGGGACACTAATGCTTCATTTTGCAATTATTTTATAGTCATACATTGGCTAAAACATTAGTAGGTAATAGGAATATATGTACTCATGAGTTGTCGTGGAATTGTTTATAGCTTCTGTGATGTTAAGTTTATCAGCTCTTTCAGAACACATTCTACTGAGTGACCCAATGGAATATGACGGATTTCAGAACGCTGCCGTTTCTAGCGATTTTGTATTACAGTTATGGTATTGTTTGCTTTGTAACTCTGCATATTTATTCTGTCCATTTAGTAAACAACAGTATGGTAACAGGACTGTTGAAAATTGTGTATTCGTTGCTGTTACAAACCTTGTTGAATCCAAGCCATCTCCTAGTTCAGAGGAGATTTAATGCACTGGACTTTCAGATGGACCATGCGCTTACTTACAGGATCACGTGTCTGATGAGCCTGTGCTACAGTTATTTTATATGGTTTTAACTTTAACAAGTTATTAGCTTTTTGTACAAAGCTATAAGAAATGCCTGATTGTTGAATAAGTTTGAAAGTGATTTTTTGGGGAAACTATGAACTATGTCTTCCAAAATTCTTCGGTAAGAGTACTACGCTGTTTGTTAACGTTACTATACTGAACACAACTCATGGCCATATTTTCTACGGTCTAGATTTTTACATCTGGTCTGGGATCTTTCTTCAAATCGTATTTTAACTTGACGAACTGACTAAGTTAACACATATAAATCATAAATAAACATACGTTGTGCAGTAATATACATATAAAGATAAAGATAATCTATTGTGTCCCCTTCCTAACAAGTAGGGACAGTTCGCTTTTTCCTAACGTGGTGAGCTATTCCACGCTAGTTGTTCGTATGCTGTTTAAGACACTGGCTGATTTTTTCTTTGGTTACTCCATTTCTCACTGCACTAGTTGCTTCTCGAGAGATTTCCATTTTTCTCTTCCTCTTGCTACTCTTGACCAATCCTGGCCTGCATGTTCCTTGAAGAGGTCTGTCCATCTTCTTCTGTGTCTGTCCTTTTTTCTATCTGGGGGTTCCACATGGAGATCTTGTAGGTTCATCTATTGTCCTGCATTCTTGTGACGTGACCGCCCCATTGTCATTTGTTTCTGGTAGCTATTTGTCCAATGTCTGTTGTCTGAGATAATTGATTTATTAATACTAAAGATATTTTGTCCTTCGAAGTTATTCCCATGATCTTGCGTTGCATTTTTCTTTGGCATATTTGAATTTTGCTCTTTTGTTTTTCTGTTATTGATCATGTCTGGCATTCATATAGTAATACAGGGTATACACAGGTTCGAGCGTCTGGAATCTGTTTTTAGTTAGTGTTTGGTCTAAGAAGATAAACTTGAGGAACTAAAATGCTCTCCAGGTTAATGAGATACTTCTTCATATTTCTTTTTCCATTTTATCATGGAAGGAAGTCTGTTGTGCTAGGTATGTATATTCGCTCACATATGTGAGGACTGTTCCCTCCAGTTTTATCGGGGTTTCAGGTCCGTTTGAAAGTAACTGCGTCTTCAGTTTGTTTAGTGACAGCTTTCGGTGTTTTGACAAATAAGACCTCATCGGCGGCAAATCTTAGATTTGTTAGTCGACTATAGTTTATGTTGATTCCGAAATTATTATGCCAGTTCATTTACCTGAATATATGCCCCATTACACAGGTGAAGAGTCTGGAAAAGATTGGATTCCCTGGCGAACTTCTCTTTCTAGTGGGAATGGCTGTCCTTCTGTTTTTACTTTTGCCAAACTTTGACTACAGATTTTGTGTAAGATACGAATGTACTTTGAGCTATCAGAGCGTGTAATATGCTCGACTTAGTTAAATGCCTTGCTAAAGTCAATAAAGACGAGATATAGTGTTTGGAATTACTGCTTTCTCCATCAGCTGGGTTATGGTTTGGAGATAGTTTATTATGGCGAAATATATATACTGAACCATAATTCTCTTCGCTATTAAATACAGAAATAAGCACATGACTCGTAAAAATTTAATTACCACTGTTAAATCAACATCTTGTTCAAGTCAAAGGCGGGAAAAATGTGTGTAGGCGCTCAGTGGAAAAACACCGAAAGTTGGTTCATAGTTCAATGGATCATGCAGTGCAAACAAATGTATTTTCACTGTATACTATGCTGTGTTTTACTTGCTCTCGGATCATGCTTTTCCCTTAAAACTTGTCCTTAGATTCAAGTTATGCCTGCACACATTACTTCATGTTATATGAGGAAGTCACCAAAACATTGGGTATTATGGCCTCAATTTCAGGCATGCTCATTTTCTCCTGAAAATAGTCACTACATAATTCCTCATTTTCACAAACTCATTGAATATGAAATGTAGACTGCAGTATGGACGGTCGAGTAATGGTGCGTCAAGACAGAGCTCATCACTTCTCTAATTTTTATCACATATCTGAAGATGTGACTCAATTACACTGTAAACATTGTCCCCAGCCCAAATATGGGTAATATGAGATCTGTAGGTAGCTCATTCAAGAACCGTAGTAGTCCAGTCCATTGTCAACTTGCGAACCCAATTGACTTGAGTCTCTTCTGTTTGTCGGGAAGTTTAAATTCTCCTACAGCAATGATACAATGTCATGTAGTTTTTGCTTCTGTTCCTGTTACATTTAGTTCTTTGCAATTTCTTCATCAAATATTGAATAGAAGATTTCCTTTGCGTTTTCCTGACACAAGATTGTACAACAAATTGTCTTTGGTACGTTTTTAACTTGCCCGTACATACAAAAGGCACCTACAGCCGGCAGGCTCGAACCGTAGCGAAGAAAGCCGATAGCTTACGATAGGATAAGCGGAGTTATTATGAAATAATATAACGTTTTTATGCCCTTTTTTTTTGTTAAACTAATCTAATCGAAAAAATAACATTTAATTGCAATAAGAATGGTGTAGAAAAATTATAAAGATTAAAATAAAGTAATAAGGTAGAAGTTTTATTATGAAGTAATATCATTTTCTATGGTCTATTATGTTTTTGATAAACTTAAATTAAACTATGAAACATGAACATTTATTCGATTAAGAATAGTGTAGAAAAAGTGTTGTTATGGAGTAATAATATTTTTATTTTTCTCTGTTTTTTTGTTAAACTTAAACTAAACTAACCTAACCTAACCTAACGTAACGTATGAAAAAAGTAAATTTTATTCCATTAAAAACATTGTAGAAAAATTATGAAGTTTAAAAAAATACTAGTAAGATTTATTCTGAGAGATAAAAGGTTATAGGCAACAAAAGAAATTATCCACGGGGAATCGAACCCAGGACGTTCACATCATTAGCACGACGCTCTAACTTACAGAGCTTCAAGCTCCGACTGGAAATTATTCGCCTGACCCACCAGTTACTGCTAACATCGTAACCTTTCGGCAGTCTTTCCTGTGGTTCGGGACAGCCGGTTACAGATGCCTTCTTTTTGCTCAGGTTACTCATCTTTACCGACGTTGTTTTCTAGATCGTGCAGGCAGTAAACATGCTCTGTTCAGCTATTTGGGGATATTGTACAGAGATATGATGACTACTTAACTTTTAGCATATGTGCTAGAGAGGAGCAGTGCCGCTTGTCTTGTCACTACACGAAGGTACGAGGTTAGGTCCATAAGTTTCCGGTATAGCTGATAATGCTATCGCTTTCACAAAAGCCCTATCTGCTGTCATACCTTGTCTGTTAAGTAAATAATTGCAGTTTAAGTTCCGCTCCGTTGTGTTCAGTTGTTCAGATATAGTTGCATTATTAATTCAAAGATGTGAGAAGTGTCTTTATCATACCTAGAAAATGGTTAGGCCGGAAACATACCACAGTATGTCCAGTACAGTAAAATTTCACCGAATTAAGTCCATTGATTTTTGTATTAATTCTTTTGTTGCCGATATCAAGTTAAATCAAACATATATTTGCGCTATTGAAGTGTTCAGAGTATATAGAGACGTAGCAAGGTACATCTTTTTAAACGCCGTGTTTTCTGAATTGCTAGGTGTAAAAAGTTAAACACTCACTTACTTACAGTGTTATTTGTTGGCTACATTTAAGAAAACATGTAACCTCAGATGATGTCTGCATCAACTCCTTTTCCACCATGTTGAAATACAGCACGCCAAAGTAATCTGAATATTGCAACATGCTGGTGGAAGAAAAGCTTTTAAATATTTTCAATTATTGGTGTCCGATGAGCATTTTTAACTTTTTAACTATTAAATCATAAACTGGTTGTAAAAATGAAATAAATGTCAGTAAAAATGAAGTTAACAGCGCGAGTCCATCTCGTGCCGGACCTATTTTTCACCGCCAGTTTCTTTCCTTGTTTCATTGAATTGACGAGGGTTATATTCAGGAAGTTCCTACCTTTGATAATATGGTGAACATTTCAGTAACAGCAATGTTTTCAAAATTAATGACACCCGTATATTACTATTATTTTGGCTAGCTGCAAGTTGTAAATAGTGGAGTGTAGGAAAAAGCATTTATTTAATTACATAAGCAAAATTCAATTTAAGACTAGAGGAATGAATGAATGAACGGTGTTTAACGCCCGTTTTTGCTACAGAGGCACCACAGGCGATGGACACTGATGATACATGAAATGATATATTGGGAAAGGATTTATTTTTAAGGAAGGAAACGTTCCAGACCTAAGTTTAGGGTACCTCCCCGGCATTTTTCATTTATGAGGACTGAGGAAAACCTGGAAAAAACCTCAGCCAGGGAGGGTGGTCCTGGCGGGATTCGAACCCCAGACCTCCCGCTCACGAGACCGCGATTTAACGACCTCCGCCACCCGTGCCGGTAGGACTAGAGGAGCAAATAATAAAGCATAAAATGTAATGCACAATACAAAAACCCAAGATGTCATTTTTAAACAGCAAATTGAACTGAAAATTCAAAAATGAAAAACTAAAAAGAAAGAAAGAAAGAAAGAAAGAAAGAAAGAAAGAAAGAAAGAAAAATGGCCAACACAGGGGAAGCGCAAGCAAGTGGTATGTAGTTAGCAGTGACAGGATTAAATTTACTATTGCCTTGCTTAAGGGAAAATAAAGGGCCGAAAGTGCGCCCGTTTCATTTGATTTTAAGTCGGTACTCACGCACCGCATTACCCAAAGTTCTATGTCTAAAGGGATTCTCAAGATGGAATCTACTCCTTGCATTTGCACTTTTAACTCATTTTCGACAGTAAATTACTTTTCATACACGCTGTTCACAAAAGAGAGCTGCTTTTCAGCAAGCTCCGAATTCATGTTAATTATAGAACCAAGTCGTATAGATAATTGTCTATTAATCTACTCAAAATTACGAGATTATGAAGTTTGTCTAATAAGTGTGGAATATTACACAGGGGAAAAGAAACATTTAATTACAGGACTTCTGTGTTCTTAATTTCATTTAACCGGTTAAAACGTAAACCTGTCTATATGTACGTAAACTTTTTCATTTAAGTTTAAAAACGTTCTTTTGGAGAAATCTGTAAAATTTTTTTTTATTTTTTCAGCAAATGTGATAACACTTTTTACAAAATGTAAAAGGTTATGTTTCTTACCTGCAGTTAGTAGATAACATTAAATTAAATGAAACAAAAATATGGTAAATTAAAGTACATACCTGAAATCCTCCGCATAAACACGACACGGTTTTCCCAGACTCCGTGACAAGGAGTAAATAGTCCATTTGTGATAAAGGTAATAAATTTGTTACACAGTGACACCCTGAATCACCACACTGAGTGTGACAGTGTGGGTCTGGTGATAATCTGTCCAAAGCCTCTACCTGCAAGGAAAAAATAGAACGTTACATATTTATATTAATTTGAGGTTAGGTCCTCGTTGTTATATGGAAGTGAGGTTTGAGCACGGGATAAAATAGTGGGTCTAAATAAATTACATTGTTATTTCTGGTAGAACTATGGTGTACTACGAGAGGTGGTATGCTGGGAAGATGCAGTCTACTGCCAAATAAATGTAAATAGATAATTAAAGGTCAACCAACAACCCTGAGGGCAATATACTACCAGTGCTAATTAAACAACATGCATTATCCTAAATATTGGGCGGCGGTTGTATCGTGGGAATGATCGAAAATTGGTTTAAACGATATTTGACATAAGGGTATTGAAAACAAGTATGGTGTAGTGAAAAAAGTCAAAAGATGCCTGTCTGACATAAACCAGCAGGAAATAGAGGCGCGAGGTATGCATATGTCATCTCTGGACTTGCAGAGCGAAATTAAAACTAGACGGGTAAAGAGATCTATATCATGGAGCTAGGCATAAAACAGAGGTCGGGAATAGCACTGGACTGGAAGACTGGAAGACTGGAAGGCACGTAAGGTTGTTGACGAGGAAGGTAGGTGGATTTCCTCATTATGTTTGGATCCGGAAGACTGGGTGCGCATTTTGGTTAAGTGTACACAGACAGAAGATGCTAAGATAAAATTTCTCCCGGATTCATTTTAACTTCCAGTAGGGGGAGGCTGGCATGTTGGGACTTAATTGTAAATAAAAAAAACCTGACAAAATGAGAGCAGTTTCGTAAATGAAATACATAGTTTTAGGGACATGAAATTTCTGTAAACATTGTACATAAATAATACGAACATTCATATGAATATCAGAATTATTGTATGTACGTATGTCTGTTTCCTGTGCGTGAGTGCGTTCTTGTTAATGCTGTTGTTTTCTTTTGCTGTAATTAATTTCAGAAATGAAGTATTTTACAAGAGAACTGAACTGTTTTGCTGCCCATGCCACTGTTATGTGCAATGTATGTATTCCTATTTAATTGTAATAATAAATACACCAGTTCTACCACTACTACCACTACTACTACTTCTAGTCTACTAATATATTTGATTAAGCAGCTTTTATAGAATGTTTATGACATTCAACATACATGTTGTAAACAACTTGGATGAAAAACGAGTGTTTACTTCTAATTATAGAGTTCTTTAGTTATAAACCTTGCCCATTTAGGCAGTGGTTTACGTCTATTCTACCAGTTTATCCTAAGCGCTTATCCCACTTTCTCATATCCTTGAACCTGTTTCCTATCAATTTTATTGCAGTAGATTTCATTGCATTTGTGAAGAGATTAGGCAGGTACCGTTATTTATATTAAATAGAAATTAGCACTTAATATGCGTGCGCTTTTCTCAATTATTGCCTCCTATCAGTACTGCAGTGATACTAGTTCGTCACGAAAGGAAAAACTATCACAAAAACTATCACAATAAGATGAACTTTCGTAATGTAAAATGTGTTTTTCTTCATACAGTTTCTATTTAGCCGAAGGACGACGGAATTCTACCATGTGCAATAAGGAAAACTGAATGTACGATTTATAAAGTACGGTCTCTGAGACAAATTTAGTAGTCGAGACGTAAAAAAAATAGGTGGTCGGACAAGATTTATAAATAAAACGCAACAATCTGTTGCATTATGTCATTGTTACATACAAAAAAACAAAACTTAATGATAATAAATTGTTTGATTCTAAGAATCTTGTCAAAAGTAACGTTAGTTTAAGACGCGACAAGTCCATAGGTAGTTGAGAGAAACAATAATGATAAAAATTAACCCCAAGTAAAGGTATTCAATTTGAAGTACTAAAATCTTAGCGCAGCCCTAGTATCCAAATTATGTTGCTTCAAAAACGTCAAAATGATTTAGTTATTGGATTGAGTGCATGAAAGAGGCTTACTTGTATATTATTGACGAAGTTAAAGCAAGGAAAATTTTGATTTCTTGTATAGTTGCGTATGTCCTTCATTTTATTGTTTTCAATAATACATTACTCCATAGCAATAACACAGCTATCTATACAAGAAGCATTTTATACCAGACAACTCCACCTGCATTACAGATATGCACGCTGCATCTTTTATACCTACACAGGTGATGACTGCAAGAATCCATTTGTGCCTAAAAGTCAATGTGGCAACTTCGGGGAAAAAAAGGATGAGCTAAGGGGTACACCAGGCGACCAGAATCCATAGGTGGCGACTGCGCGGACGCATATGGGGTTCCAGAGACAGCACCCGAAACCGGTGGATGCTTCCCCGCGGAGTAGTACGAGTTCCAAGAAAAATACATTTCCATTTTAGGTGCTGGGACAGAAACGCAAGCCACTGTCACGCCGAGAGAGTCCTCAGCTTCGTCCTGTAAGAGAACCGATGGAATGAAATGAAGAGGAAATTCTCGGAATGTATACATTCCAGCATTCGCCTAAGTGACAAGGAAAACCACGAAAACGGGAATCGACTGGAACTCCCAGAATGGGGATGTCAAGTATTACCGCCTGAAAAAGTCCCCTTGGTTGCAAGAAGATCAAATTAAGTAGGCGGAGTGCTGTTACGCCATATTAGAACCCTAGAAACAAGAGGGTAAAATAAATAATTGAATTCTAGCTAAAATAAAAAAGTACACATTGTCCTTGTATAGTAATGGTGGTTTATATAATTAAGAAATTAAATTAACATTTCCAATCATATCTACAAGCAGGCCACGTATTTGGACGAGTTGATAAGCTCTAAAAGAAAGTGCTATGCTAACTCCTCAGAAATAAAGAGAAATCAGTAAAGTTGGAGAAGTGAGGGTTATGTGATGATAGCGAGTTGAATGACATCAAAAGTTTATCACACGTCCAACAAAAATCAGCAAGCAAGCATTAGAGACATGGAAAGAGTACTAATAAAGATTAATAATATTTTATTAATAGACCATACAACATCTGTGAAGGTGAAGGTGGATCCTTGCTACAGAAACATTGATGCTATCTAAGCTGTGGAGAAAAGTAATGAAGTGAAGATTCCTTTGAAGGTCGAAAAATTCAAGAGTTACACCTACAACATTAAATCTCACAAGAGATGAGACAGGACATGCTGAAACTTTAGAAAAGTTACGGAGGTGAAAAATCTGCTAGCACCTGCTGAAGACGGCAAATAATCAAAGTAACTTTTTTAAACCACAAACGTAGTGATAGCGAAAGTGATATACTCCAGGAGGGGGAAAACCCACAAAGAATTTACGAAATGTTAATTGTTAACGATCTTAAAATTATTGGAGTGTTATAGGGTTACTTGCTTTTTCCGTTCTTTCCCCTAACCCTCTACCTTCTTCCTTTCATTTCTTGTTCTTTACTTGGACGAACTGAATTTGTTTTATTTTATAACCCTTTTGGTTTGAATTTTGCCTGCAATAACAAAGAACTTAATGCTACTTCACTTACCGTAATTGTAACGCTCTGATTTGCAGCAGGTATGAATTTTTGGGAGCACTTAAGCGCCCCTTCAACATTCCAAAACAGATGTTGAGTTCCAGGATTTGAAATTACTCCTTCCATAGGACTGCTTAAGCCATAATAATCTACATCACACAGCGTATCTGGTCGTAGAGTGCCATCCACTTGTTCTGCGAAATTCAAAATATTAAAACAGGTAATTTAAGAAAATAAGCAAGAAATAATATTTCCTCTTCAAAGCTACGAGGGTAGATGCATAAGTTTCAGGCCTCGCCGATAAGAGTTATCGTCTTCAGAAAATCCTTATCAGGTGTTATACCTTAATCTCTTAAGTAAATAATTGCAACTTTAGCTTCCGCTCCGCTGTGTTCAGTTGTTCAGATGCAGTTGTACAAAGAAAGATATGTGCTGAAGATTGTGACATATTCAAAGTGGAGTATCGAGCTGACAGTAAGTTCTTCACAAAAGAAGCACTTACTCCAAATGAAATCAAACAGCGACTGGACGGTGTATATGGAGAAGCATTTCCCTCATATTCTACCGTAAAAGAATGAATGGAGAAAGCATTGAAGACGAAGAGCGTGCAGGTCGGCCCTTGGAGGTGTTCACTCCTGAAAACCTTGATCGCTCTTGTGGAAGGAGAAATTATGGAAGACCGGCGGCTTAAATTTACAGAAATATCAGCAAGGTTGAGCTTTTCTAAAACAACAGTCTTTTGAATTATTCATGAACATTTAAACATGAAGAAGGTTAATGCCTAGACTTCTTTCCTCGTTCCAAAAGGTCGGTCCTGATGATGTAGTGGTTACCATACTTGCTCCTAAACCCAAGATCGCGGGTTCGATCCCGGCCAGGACCGATGGATTTTTAGGGCGTAAAAATCCTAAGTATGCCTTCCTTCGGAAGGGGAGTAAAGTCGTGGGTTCCGTGTCGTACATTTACGGCACGATAAAGAACCTCAAGCCTGAAAAATGAGGCCTCTGAGCAAAATTGTCGGCCATTTCACGCTCTGAGTTGAATGGGACGCTGATGACCTGAGATGTTATAGAAGGTCCGTAAATAAACCTAATCAAGATAATCAATCGGTCCAAAAGCAGCAACGAGTCATCTGTTGTCAGATATTGGAGTTCTACCATGGCAACGAGAGAGAAGTTGTGCAAACAGTTGTTACAGGAAATGAAACTATAGTCCTCTACTATGATCCCTTGTCCAAAAGAGAATCAATGGAGTGGCGAAATAAATTTGGCTTCCCAATGTTACATCTGCCGAATTTTAAAGTTACCGCTAGATGGCATTAAACATTACTTCCGGTCGAAACTGCAACACTAACATCTGTGAAGTCGATCGATATAATGTTACACAGGTATTATATCTGAGCTGGAGTGCGGTATCCTTAATTGGATTTTAATTTTTAGATGAAACTTCGAAATACGCGACAACTTTGGCTGTTCGGTACAATGCCTCTATAAAAACAAGCTCAATATTTGAAAGAAATACGAGACGTCTAGTATAATACAGGACAGGTGGTAACCCTAAATTCTTGTATCATTTATGTAACAATTAAACTAAAGAATGCAAAATGGATACATTGAATGTCGACAGTCAACATTTGTAGGCCAAATTATTTTCGAATAACTGGAATTTCTTGATAGATTTGTGACTATGGATGAGTAATGAATCCTTTGCTATGATCCTGAAATTAAAATGCACAGAAAGGAATGGAAACCTAAGAGGTCCTTATTCCATAAAAATTTCAGGACATTCATCCCGTTGTCTGTCTCCTTTTGGCAGCGGGATGCACAAGGCATTATTCTGGTTAACTTGTAGAGGAATCACAATAACGCTTAATTATTATGCAAATTTAACATCGCGGAAAGTTGAGGCGAGTTGTGCTGTTTCTTCAGGACAATACTTCAGTTGATAAAGCAGAGTTTGGACTGCGAAACTTTCTTCTTACAGCTCAGTAAGAATATCTTCCAGAGAAGAAATTTTCCACGTATAGGCTGAAAAACAGTGGCATATACAAGTTGTACTTTTACTTACCCCAGGGGAACCAGTCACGCCTTCTTTCACGAACGGCAGCGAAGGGCAGCGGAGAAAACCGAGGAATGAACTAGTGCAGAGAGTTGCATTCTGACTTCAACAAATACTGGCGGATATAACAGTCGTAACGCACAGATACAAGCAATGAAATAAAAAAATGAACTTTTTAAAATGCACGTTAATAGTTATTCACATTCAATATAAGGAAAAGCAAATGGGAAACTGTAACGTTGCAATGTAACACATAAATTAAATAACTGATACAGGAAAAGGCATACACTTTTAACAGTATAAGTTGTGAATTTGTTTAACTTAAGCTAACCTAATCAAAATTTGCAATTTATTGCATTAACAATATAGCTTTTTATTCGTTGTCCTCCATGGATTTTTTTTAAACTTAAGCTAACTTAACCTAACATAAACTAATCAAAATTTGCAACTTACGCGCTAACAATATAACTTTTCTATCCTTTGAGTTACCTGGATTTTTTTTTTTTTTTTTTTTTTTTGCTTAAGGTAACTAAATCAAAATTTTCGACTTGTGTGTTAACAATATAATTTTGATATATGCATTGTTCTCCCTAAAAATGTAGTATTTATTATACTAAGAAAGCGAGGACAAATTATGAAGATTAAAAAAAAAAACCTTGGCTCTCGAGGGTAGCGAAACCACTGCCATCCCGTTATAGTAATTTTCTACGTACATTAGTAGACTGGAGTTGGGCTCGGTTTTCTCCGCTGCCTTTCGCTGTCGTTAGTGAAAGAAGCGTGACTTGGTTCCTAAGTGCTACTGGATGTGCGTGTAAGTGAACTTTTAGGAAACTAGAAATGTTTGGGGATCACTGAAAGAAGTGCATCAGTCTTCGTACGAAATATGTGGTAAAGTGAGACTAAAATAAACGTGTTTAACCAACTAGAAATGAGGGTAGACACGAGATTCAGTGCTAATTATTTTGATTTGTTTATTTATGGACGCTCTTTAACATCGCAGGTCATCAGCGTCCCATTCAATTCAGGGCGTGGAACGTCCCACACATTTTGCTCAGAAAAAATCCATCGGTCCTGGCCGGGATTGAAACTGCGACCTTGGGTTTTGAAGGCAAGTATGGTTACCATACACCACCAGGACCGACAGATTCAGTGCTCCCATCATAATGTCCAAATATAAGACTTTAAGATAATTGTACACATAGGCAGAAAACATAAAACTGTTTTATTTGTTTTAAATATTATGGCACTGGGAACAAGATAATAGAAGGTTATTTTATTATGGCACTATCCTGGGTACTTTCAAGATATTTTTTGCTAAAGAGAGTAGCGCTTGAAAGTAAAATTCTACGTACATTTATATACATCATATTCTTTAAATAATGGCCATATACCGTTATATGTACATAAAATATATCCTGCTAACTTCGGAATACACTCCTGGAATCCCTATATAGATGTTCATATGAGATGTTAGGAATTTCTTACCCAGCATTTTCTTTCGGTTCTTCTAGGGAGTGGGAATTATTGTGATGTATCTAATCTTTCAACGTTCCCTAAATCTATTAATATGGGGAGATCTAGAAACCCAAAAATTGCAACCCACTATAAAAAGTATCGACGTGTGTGCAGTGGCGTTTGTTTTTAATTTTTTGGATTATTTAAGGACGCTCTTTAACATCTCAATTTATCGGCGTTCCCATTTAATTCAGGACATAAAATGATCGATAAATTTTGCTCAGGGGCCTCTTCTTTCAGGCTTGGGGTTCTTTTACGTGTCGTAAATCTACAACACGGGATCCACGGCTTTACCTCTCTCTCGAAGATTAGCATACTTAGGATTTTTACGACCCCGGTTTGGATATATATATATATTTAAGGTACGAAAAGGATATTTACTTATTTCCAATAACGACAATTTTGTCCTAACCAGTTTATATCAAGTTTCACTGCCAAAGAGATTTTAGCGGGAATCATGAACCTGCTACTTTAAATGCTACAAAAATTAATTTTTAATTCTAGCATGATGGTATTATTTTGAGGACTACATGACGTTTATAAACTTTTGTTGCACTGAGAGCAGAATTATTTTTTCGTTGAAAACATGACGTTTCTACTTTGTTTTTATTTATCTAAAATAAATTATTCCTTTGTTTAATATCTCCACTAATATGATTCATTCAAAAGGAAAAGAGAAACTTCATGTTTTAACTAAAAATAATTGTACTTTCAGCGCAATAAAATTGTATAATATCATTACAGAAAATCAGCTTGAGTTATTTTCATAAGCTTTAGGCCGTGACACAAAAACGGTATCCTTGAACTGATATGTGCAGATTAAAGCACTTTGCTTTGTGCGAAGGGCTTGTAGGGTAGTAGGCGTAGGAAAGTTCTCCAACACTGAGGCGCTTTGTACAACCCTCTTACCACACTGAAATAACATTCAGAGATATTAAGAAATTAAAAAAAAAAAATAATAATAATAAAATTAATTTCTTGCCGCAATTAATACAGTAAAGCAATTAATTATTCTTTATTAGCACTTGTGTCCATTCAATGCTCTTATGCTCCACTTACCATTGAACTATACACAACATGTTGCACGGGCTTTTGTCCGCATCGTCAGTTGTGAGTCCATTGTTAAACAAAATAATTTTGAAACATTTAAAAAAGTGGATAGTTTAAGTCATCATGAAATGAAGGATATGTCACTTTAAAATCGGGTAGCAAAAGTTCAGTGTAAGCAAGCGAAATTGCACCATTACCCACACTTAATTTCATGGTTAACGTTTTAAGTGATTCCCAAATACGTTGTTTTTAGATTTTCTGCACAAGGTTAACGTACTTCTGTTTTCAACACTAAATGACGTCGTCAAGGAAAAACGCCAAGAAGGGGAGAAAATGTATTATTGCTGTAGTTTAGGTGTGTGGAGATTCCTTTGATGCAGAAATGTTCATAATCTACTTTCAAAAATACAAAACAAATAGAAGCTATGACATTATTGAAACGAACTGCTGGGCAGAAACCCGTTGTAAGCTTAAGAAAAATGTTGTTATTTGCATCATTTGAGCTTAGGCTTTTAGTTTCTTACATTAGGGAATAAAATATTTATATATTCTGTCTCAGAGGACCAAGTTCACTGCATTTCGCTTTTATCTTAATAATATTTTACAACGCCATTGAGTTTTGTTGTGTTGACGATGTGACGCATTTGTGTTCCTATTTAATGATTTCAGATCATTATATTCTACAATTCGTGACATCTAATTATTACGTTGCATAGCTTTTAAAATTAATGTCCAAAATGCTTTCTGGGTTGTAAGCCGATTTCGGGCACAAGGTATGATAATTAGATCTCAGAGCCCCAGATGTATATCAGCAAGAGGTAAGTGCTTATTAATTCCGGGAATATTCACATTCCCTTTTAGCGGTTATTGAAACAAGATATAAGTGGGAAAAGTGTTCATTGTTACATTAGGAATGGACGTCGAGAAGAAAGCTCGGGGGAAATAAATGAGCTCATAAACGTCAGAATCAAATCCACGATACAAAATCATCCCAGAGCATTGTTCAGCAATAGAGGAAATGCTTTTTTTTTTTCCTCCGAAGAATCATCATCAGCTGCTGCTTATTACTAGAAGTAATGTCAGAAGTACCGCGGGTACTCAGAGTCCGCAGATCCCGCACCAGGAGCATCTGGAGAGCAACGACCGAAGTCGCCCCCCACCCTCCTTACGGGAACCATAGGGGAAAGAATATTCAAGATTAATAAGATTTTTCGTAATGGAAGATGAAACACAATTTGTTGTACATAGTCTATTCCACTTAAAAATATGCTGACATTATTTTCTGGAGAATGTGTGCCAGTTTCGCACTATGGCGATCACTCTGACGTTAACGCACTTTAATAACTCTAAAACTGTGATCCAGAACTGCACTAAACTCAACTAATTCTGAGACAAAATTGCCTACCCCTTATCGATAATTTTCCACTAACGATAATCTTTGACTGAACTGAGTTAACTTGTTAATTGGACTGAATTCCCTTGGCAGAGACGTAACTTAAATTAAACTGAGAATTTATCTTTCCATTACTAATGCCTCACCGACTCGAACTGAATGGAGAATGAATGTCTCTGGGTCGCAAAAATGCAAGACCAAATAAACATGGCAATCTTCCGGTCTCCCGCAGCTATTCTTTTAAAATAACATTTAAGACAAATCTAGAATATTTTCTCCCATCTTCCGCATCTCTATTGGGTAATCTCTTCCCTCCGATTCTTTTCTGCTACATTATTGGTCGGGTGGCCTACGTGACTTCTTACATGTAACCCAGATATGTATATCATGAAACAGTTAGGACCTCTCTTCCAGAGGTTATCAGCCTGTCTTTACACCCCCATATGTTTACTATCTTGCGTAATATAATAACAGCAAAGCTTTCAGACAATATATTTACAATACATTCTCCCAAATGTTATTGTCTATGCTTCCCACATAGGAAAAGCTGTTTGTTCTTTCCACGTTAATGCCCGACCGCACACTGCTTAAAGTTGGTGGAGGTGGAGGAAATCGTCACACTCAATTGGCCTGTAGGAAAGCTGAAAGATTTGTTACCAAAAATGGGATTTGGCTTAGAAACTCGACATTTGCAACAGAGTTTTGAGCATACCACCAAAATGCAAGGCAGGAAATACGGTTCACTTTATAAATAATATTTTGATTATTAAATTCACTTTATTTGAAAATATCTATGCGTTACAATTTTTGATGGACGTGATTAGACTTTTATCAATTTTTAGTTAAACATGGTGCTCAATACTTACCATCATGGAAAAGAAAAGCGCCGTCCAAAAATTCGATATCGGTATCTGAGAGAGATGGCGCTGGGCCTTGTCTTCGCAGAATTAGCGTCATGGAGTTGTCTAATGATACAAACGTTTCTTGTTCCGTGAACCTGTTTGGACAATGAAAACATGTTATTGACTTTGTAAAGAGCACGTATCTAGACACCAAATAAGACGAAAATACTTTACCTGCCACTTGGATCTCTGGCATGCCTTGATATAGGGCTGCATATCCGCTTTAAAGGTTTCACTCCTTCCTCTACTGCTCCGTTATAAACTTCCACAAACGACTGACAAGAAGGTGCTCTGCAACAGAAAGCTATTAATAAAACCTTTTACTAAAACAGATAAACGCAATGATTCTTGCAATAACCGCAATAGTGTCGAGAGAATGCATTAATATTGAAATTATCCAGAAATGTTGATTTGACTTCCGGAAAAAATGGAACTTAATTCAGCAATCCCTGTAGCAAAGTAGGGGTGAGTTAGAACTTGGACGGTGATGTCGGAGCATTTCAGCGTTCATAATGCATCAAGACGTAAACTTGAAAACGATAAAGTAGGTATGGTGTGACAGATGGAAGGTTAGCGTATTATCAAATAATTAGACACAAGAGTAGACAGATTTGGGAAACTTCTTACACTGGTGAGGGTCGCAGTTTGGTATCAAGATGGCAGGTGGATCATCTACTTCACTGGTCTCGAGAACACTAAGAGAATAACCAGAGAATATTCTAAATTCCCTTTCTTCAGATTCAGATAATTTTAAACGTCGAGTGAACATAACGATGTCAACGTTGAGTCTTCTCAATTCCCTTGTTGACCTTAAAAATGTACCCGTATAAGGTGTTAATTAGTACTTCAAAAATTTAACGGCGTTGATGTTGTTAAATGAATAAATTTTCATTCCCTGTAATGGTCCGGAAACACCAGACGATGTGGTTCTGAAGATAAAAGAACACAACTAAAGGAAGTGATGAAATGTTAAAAAGGAATGATAAAATGTTTTAACTCATAAAGAATCACACAATCATAACGCTTGGAAACTAACGTACCGAACCAGCGCTTTCTTCTAGATTTCTTCACACCGCCTCTGCAGACGTGTGCAGCGGGAATTGATAAGATAGGTTGTTAATTAATAAGTTTGGGGAAGGTTTGATTAATTAAGTTTCTGCGGTTCGAATCTCAAGGGGCGATGATGATACGCTTCTTTTCTTCCTCTCCAGAAGATTTCCCGCTGACTTACAGTTGCGTCGGCTAGCTTTTCTTTCTTTGCTGGCATTTTTGTGATCCGAAGATCACAGGGATAGGAATAAGCAGATTAACAAGGGAAGTAACAAGATTTATCTTAATATGAGTGGAAAAATGATTTATTGTCAAAGTCTCCTGCACTTAAATGGGCCACCGTTATTCCTTGGAGAATATCTTGTGCTAATAAAGACACTTTCGCACTACTACAAAAATCTCTTAACTAGTTCACCAACGATAATGAATTGCTTAATTTGTTCAGCAACGATATTTTACACACGGCGATATTTTTCATTCTCAATACTAGTCATCAGCGAATATTAACGTTCACTATTGACACTGATTGCGACCATACTGATATCCTTGCACTCAAGATAATACATCTCTTAATAAAACTGATACATGACTGATAACTCTCCTACTAGAACTGATATGTGATACAATGATGGAAAACTGATACCTCCGACACTGCCTGCTGTTAATTCCATAAAATTGATACAACGCTACCCTGAATTAATGACGAGAGATTGCTGGCTCCGTCGGGGCCCCAAAATTAGAAGTATAAATAAACCTTGAAGTTCGTATGTTTTCCGAAGCTATCTTTTCTTTCAAAATATGACGTAAAAATCTCTTAACATCTTTTCACATTAGGAATTTCTATTGGATACTGAAATCGCATAATATCCTTCTCATCTTCCTTATTGACTATCATGACTACGTGTCAATATCAAGTGACACAGTTCATACCACGAAAGGTTATCGGCCTTGTCTCTTCATTCCCGTGTCTGGCATGAGCTTATTATGTTTACCCTTAAATAACATAATAAAAGCAAAACTCTTATGACTGTGTACAAAGGAAACATTTTCTACTAGGAACTAATTTACAAATCTCCAAGTAATAGCGGTCCGTTTTACGTTTACTTGGAGTCATCTATACAAATATTGTTATTCAATAGGTTTCTCTGTTCCCTTTCTAGTTCAAGTTTTAGCAGAAATTAGAGTGTGTTCTCACGCTGGTAAGAAAATAAATCAGATACAATAATTCAAATATGCACAGGAAATAAGTACAACACTGTAATCATGATTACCTCTAACTAACATAGGATTAATAAATATGATCTATTATAATACATCTGGGGGTTGAAGATAATAGTTTCCGCCTCAAGTGCTCTCTATGTGACACGTTTGTTTTCCTGGAAGTAAAATAAAAATTGCATGTATACCGACTTTCTTCGAATGGCAAAGTCATTGTGACAAGCTCATCAAACCTACTTATGTTATACTTTTAGGGGTGTTCTATTTGTTCACGGTACCTGTTTATTCATTGCACCGTCCAAAATAATAGCGTTAAGTGGGTGTAATTTTACACGGAAATATCTCAATGTCTGGGAAGCATGAACATGAAAGAACATGAGCGAACCCTTGTGCGCAAAAACCTGTGAAGGTCAATGCTGTTCTCTTTCTTTGCTTAGTTGTCAGTTAATTTTTGCGACCAATACAGTACGTACAATATGAACTGATACACAATGGAAAACCCGTGTTTATGGTTTGCATATACTGGAAAATCTGTTGCTAAAGAATTGCCAAAGATAGTTTATCTCGCATTTTTGCAGTTCCATTCATTATCTGATGAATGATAACCAAACTGTGGGAACATCGTTGAATGTCCATGAAGAAGTACGCTCTAAGCTGCCAGTAGCAGTGATTCAGAAAATGAAAAACAGAACCCAAACTCCCCACAGAGGAAATTGTGTAACTATTGCAGGAGATGTGGCTTCTATTAATCAAAAAGATCCAAGTTTTTCAATGCACATTCGGAAATACTGAACTAATGCTGGTATACATGTATTGGAACCAGAGAAAATCCTCACATCGTGTTTAAGGCATTCTCAACTGTGGACAATTATTAGGTGTATTGTGTTCTGTCGCCTTACCTTACCTTCTTCCATACCGCTATGAATAATGCAGTTTTTATAGAAATCTTAAATTAGGGACTATTTATTTCCATCAGAAAGTTCCTCCTCCCTATGGAACATGTTGAAATGGAAACTGTGTCGCAAGGAGCGACAAACTCTTGTGAATTTGTAAGAAAAAAATCGGCACCAAAGATTAGAAAGACATTTAGAAGCATGTCCTGATTGAAAATGGCAACTTTCAATACTAATTATGACATTATGTCTCTCGTTACGTTACGTAACAAACGCGCTAAATTATGTCCACAAATTTGTAAGAGAAACATGGGCTTAGAAAGAGCATGTTAAATGTTCAGATACTGTGTAGACAGTACAAGGTAAAAAGGGGAAAAAAAAAAAAAAAAAAAAAAAAAACCGAAAAAGCGCAATAATTTCCTCCACTATATGTTAAGAAAAGAATTATATCGTATATTACAAGCAATAATTGTGACTTTATTTCAACAGTACTGAAACATGAAACAAATACACAAGTTATAATAAAGTGGCGGAAATAAAACAAATACTCATGAATGCCATATACAGATATTTTCTTTTTCTTTCTTTTTTTTCTTTTTTTTTTTTTAACATGTCAAATATTTCACATTGCCTTAAGCGTTTTAACTGAATTTTGAGCTACAAAATAGCTACAGACATTTCTTTGATGGTCTCTAATACCTAAATTTTAAGCCATTGAAAATGACGCTCACTAGCAAAGTTATTTTTATTACTAGTATTTCTCTTTGAACTTTGACGATTAGGGGAGGAAACATGCTAACACACAGCTACAGGAAAATAAGTTCTTTCCCTCATGATTTGTTCATTCAATGTTGCTATTGCTTACTTTGCTATTGGCAAAGACCGTATCTTAATGCTTTGGATTTAAGTTCTAATATTATATTTATTCAATAAAAATGTACCTTATGACATAGTTGAAGAGAGAGACATGAACGATGTCTGTTGAGCGACCCTGGAAAAAGAAAGTACAGCTAGGTCTCCAAGAAAGTGCTCTGCTGTTAAAATGGCCTGACCTCGTGTCGTTGCCAGAGAAGAACAGGTCACAGCCTGGACGCACTGTGGAATATCTCGGAGCTCCTGTGCCATCCACTGAAATAAACATGTGTCAACTGTGAATATTGCATTTGGTCATACCAGGATAGATTGGAATACCAGTATAAGTTGGAATATTGATTTCCGGCCCTAGTGCAGATGTTTTCGGAAGAATAAGTTTGAAACCCAGCTCCATGCGTATGGCCTATTTTATAACTTTTTAAAATTAAATTTGGAAGATATAATGCTTTTACACCCCTAAACAAATACTCTAATATTTTATAATATGCTAATGAAAATGCATAGTAGGCGGTTTTATAAACACAGATAAATTAAGTTATTAATATCTGAAATTATCATACAATTTCACTGCAAATTAATAATTTATTCCAATAAATTGATTATAACATCTCTTGATATGAGAGTATTTTAATAAATGTCAAGGGTGCATTATTTAATTCTAAATTCACTAGCACAAGAAATCGGTATATACCAAGGGTGCCAAAAATGTGTACACACTTTTACAATAGATGTCTATTTAATATATTTCAAAGTTGGACCGAAAAACAACAGTAACGTGTAGTATGATGTTCTATAAACAGATGTTCACATACATTATGATAGCGTTGCTACGTGACAGGTAAATCAACAATGAACAAATGAAGCCAAGATGTTCTGTAAACAGATGTGACTCACATTACGTTATGCTAGCGTTGCTACAGCAAAATGGGGCCAAGATTATCATTTGGACAGCGGAAGCAATTTTGAAGTGGTACTGGAAAACTGAGAATATTGTTGATGTTCAAAGGCAATGGAGACGAGTGTACAGAACAGAACCGCCAATGCAAGTAACAATTGCACGCATTCGAGACAAATTTGAGACTCATGGAATCGTATGCGATGTTCACAAGGGAGATCTGGGCAAACCAGTTACACTGGCAGCACTTCGGGAAGAAATTGAAACGCTATGTGTTACAATCGCTAAGGACACTTTGGCAAACTTGCTCAATCAGTAGTTCAACATACTAAGTGTATCGACGCCGATTAGTGCTCCTCATTTTCTGTTTGTGTGAATTCAGTTTTGTTATTTTAACACAGTTTTTTTCTTTCCTTGAATGTGTATACATTTTTGGCACCCTCTGTAGCTTGGAAGACTGAATACATACCACTAGATGACAGTGTTTGTACTAGTGTGTCTTAGATAACCCCAGAAACATATCGTGGTTTTTTTTTTTTTGGTATTTTTCCCCCTTAATGTGTAGGGATTTGGTTCATAAGGATGAAACTTTTATAATATTTAACGTCCGTTTTTACTACTGAGCCATCACAGGCGGTGGACACTGATGATACATGAAATGATAAATTGGGATAGGAAGCCTAAGTTTTAGGGTACCTGCCCGGCATTTGACATTTATGAAAACTGAGGAAATCCTGGAAATAACCTCAATCCCCTCAATTCCCAACAGGACCGTCCCGTTGGGAATTGAGCCCCCGACCTACCTCTCACAAACCGCGCCTTAACGACCTCGGCCACCTCCGGCGATGAAACGATAAGATGAGGACACTTTCAAAGCACTGACATATGACCATTTCTCCCGCCTCCGTTACTTCTAATGTTTCGTTTCACTAACATAATGCAACTCATGTATTTCTAAGTGAAGCTGGTTACTAAGCGCTGCATTGCGATTATTGAAAACAATTAAAATTGTAATTGTAAATACATCTCAAAAATTACAGTATGTATTTTTACAATTGTTGAGACAAAAATTCTAAATACATTTTAACTCTAAGTTAATTATGTTTATTTTCTTTGTTTTGTACGTAAATTTCGCAGGTAGAAAGGATTTACGAGACATAAAAATCTCGATCCTAAGTTCTTAGCCTGAGTCCCGTGTTGTAGATTTATGATGTGTTAAAAACCCCATGCTTGGAGGGGGGGAGAGGTCCCTGAACTAAATTACCAGCCATTTCACGTCCATGTATTGTCTTAATATCACCCTAAACAGTCCTTGAAGCGATGGGCTGACCACCTGTAATTCTGATACCTGTAGGTGCCAAGTGAAGTTAAATTTGAGAGGTTGCTACCGGCACAAACCTTACAACTAATTCTTGTAAATTGATGACGATCTATTAATTTGATGGAACTGCTAGAGGTTATTATAAGTCATTTATATAGGAATGTTTTTCGCCATGGTTCCAGTTATCAAAATCTCGTGAATTCACAATCTTTAATTGTAAACTTTCATTAGGTCACACTTCTTTTATGGTGCCATCTTATTTTCGCAGGACTCCCAGTTTGTCTGTATCATCTTGTCTACTTCTTAAAATTGAGCATTTCCATGTCTTTCATTCTAAGGCTGTTTGCAGCCCCCTTTTAATCCATCCTATTGTAACGACAATGATAAGCGTATAAGCATATCACCCCATAAACCTTTTAATTAGCAAGAAAATGTAGTTTGTAGATTCTGCATAGTTTTTTGTACTTAATATACGTTGTAGCATTGACTTAGTTTTTGTTGAAAATTTTCTACATTTTTTTTCCAAAATTTCTGCTAGATTTATTAATAATTTTATTTAAAAGGACGGAGTGGTATTGTCTTAGATATTTTGAGAATCTCAATATGACAATAAAATCAGTGTACACATGTTTAAAGAATTTTATTAAGAGTAGACAACAGATGTTCTTAAGATAAATTACAATAGGTATTGTAAACTTTTCCTACAAAACTGTGGCTTCTCCATTAGTCTTCCACACAAATATTTGCACCTACTGTACTAAAGGTAAACTGATTTAGAAAGCCAAATTAAGTTCGTACAGCATTAAAAAAACCTACAGCTTTAGTTGATTGATTGGTTGATTGATTTATTTATGGACGCTCTTTAACATCTTCGGTCATCAGCGTCCCATTCTATTCATGGCGTGAAACGGCCGACAAATTTTGCTCAGAGGCCTCTCTTTCAGGCTTGAGGTTCTTTTTCATGCCGTAAATGTACGACATGAGACCCACGACTTTAATTCCCTTCCGAAGGAAGCCATACTTAGGATTTTTATGCCCGAAAAAATCCATCGGTCCTGGCCGGGTTCGAACCCGCGTTCTTGGGTGTAGGACTATAGCTTTAGGAAATAAATAAGTTCAAAACGAAAAAGTTCTAAAGCGCTCTGCATGGAATTTGATTTTGCTTCAATAAGTTTAATTGTTCAAGTCAGTTCTAAGTGTCTTCTATAGTTTTATATTTTCACCAATTTAAAATAACAGCAATGACGTTACTGTATGTCAGAACAAAAATAACAAATTCCTATTTTGTTCTTGGTTTTCAAAAGTTTACAAACTAGAGATACTGCACATTTCTCCTGTAAGGAACCGTAGCTACAGTCAGTTTGACAGAAGTTTTGTAAGCACAAGATGAAGAAAATGAAAAGTCATTTAATTTTGCCGCCAAATATCCAAACCCCTCAAATATTAAGGGATACCTCTGTACTACAAAAGAAGTCTGTTACCTTTGTTCATGAAACTACCTGCAAGCACGATGCATAAATTCTGTTTAGTTATGCAGGTTTCTACTTCAACCTAGATCTCATCATTTTTCTTTAATGCAATTAACTGTAACTTTTAGAAGACTGCAGTGGAATTATTGCTAGAAAAGAAGAATTTAAATGTACCGCAAATGAAGCCAGGACCTATAAATCCTTCTAAGGAAAAGGACATAAAATTCTCTAATCTGAGGAAGAAGGACAAACATGGTATGGTGTAGAATTTGAACAAAGGACAAAAATATCAACAGCAGCAGAAGTCACTCTGAATTAGAAATATGTTGGTAAATGATTAAATAAAGTATTTTTGTTTAGGTTATGCAATTAAATTATTTACGTACAAAATGCAAAGAGAAGTAATTTCTAAAACTCGTATAACTGACATAAAAATAATACGTCCTGCAGCATATCACTCTAGTAAAGTTTAAACGTTTATTAAGTCTATTATGAGATTGGGAAACCGTTGGTCACTTGTGAAGAATGCTTTCTGGAATTCTTAGGGTTACTTAGGCGCTGTTCAATACAAATTTCAATGCCAGTGACTCTGACATGTTCTGTAAAGCGTCGTTGTACAATAAACGTGACTAGATCTCCCTATAGAGATACTCATGTTCAATACTTACTCATAATTCCTGGTTCTGTTGTTTTATCTATCACTGCGTTTGTTGGTTCTGTGCTGGAAACCTTCTCACTGAACTCCAATGTGGCTAGAAAGCCGTTGTAGTCATAAGGTGGGACCGAAGGTCCAGAGCTGAAATAGAAACACTAAAATGTAAAATAATATTTTATACCTAAGTCAATTTATAATTTGGTTACTGTTTCTTAAATTATTTATACTGTCCGTTAAACATGAGTTTAGCTCCAGATTATGAAAGATGAGAAAATTCTGGGGATTTCTATAAGATTTTTCCGATTAAGTCAAGTGTTAAGACTTTAGAAGAGATTGCATTTAAGAAATAAACTTTCTAAATATTTATTAACACTGTATTGTCAAATACAACAATACTCGTCGCTTCCTTATCTACATCCCGAACGCTCGGTACCGTGCTGCCCTTCACGTCTTTTACATCCTCCTTAGAGTTTATTGCTGGAGACACCCGGACAACTCCCTCCATGGCCAACAGACACCCACCACCGAACTTAAAAGTATACCACAGTTGCATTGCTCTAGCCACTACGTGTTTCGGGCTGCAGGAGGTTTTATCTTGCCTCAAAGTATGATTCTATCACCTTCATGGGAAGAAACCACATTCTTGTGGGTTCGTAGTACTAAGTACCAGATCTCTGGATTCTCGGCGGCGTGCAGTCCTATTCTGATCGTAAATGCCTCATGTGTCTTGCAATAGATACAGAGGAACGAAAAAGATTCTCTCTGGAATACTAAATTATAGCCGCACCCATATACGGAGTAGTCCTTTTCACCCTTCAAGATTTGCGTTATTAGGCCATCTTCTCCTTCATGGAACCTCAACATAAATCCCAAAACACTTCACGCTAAATTCTATAGACACCAGATACAAAATATAGCAACAACGTTTTGGGCTGCAGAGGTGAAAGGAGGACTCAGAGGAATTGGCCTGAGTCAATATTACAACGGGGTAATGCAAATAACCAAAACGTGTGGAAGAAGGTTAGAAACAAGGCTAGAGGTATCAACGGACAGGAAATCGAGGCAGAATGTAACATGAAAGTCTTCTCCAACCTTTCGAATGAAATTAAATTAACATGGGGTAAAGATGCGTTATAGGGAGAAAGGCGAAAGAATAAAACATTAACGGAAAGTTCTAGTAGGAGAATCTGCCCATTTTGTTGAGGTGATGAGGAATGGGTACACATTCTGTCGAATGTACCAACTGGGAACACCTGAGAAAAACGCTGTATGCTGAAAACTATTTTAAGTCAATTAGAGGTCAATTGGAATGCTGGGACCTGTTTGCGAACCACCTAATTGGACATTTATTTTCTGGATAGAACAGAATAACTAGTATAATTATAAATAATACGTAATACGTTTCGATTCGTATATCTATAATAATTATTCTTCCACTTTTAAATGCTTATTTATTTTTTATTGTTATTTCCTCCTATTTTTCATATTTAACCATGTACTGTTTACGACACATGTATAAAACATATCTGTAATATGTACATAGAACTTTTATAACAATGAAGTTACATCTACTACTATCAATCCCGCAATCATTCTCCCATACGCCTACAATGCGTTCGCAGTGATTTCGAAAGTTATTGGCACAATTATTTAAATTTGCCGTGACATTAAAATTAACAAACAGCACTTTTCCACTGCCAAAATGTGTCTGGGAAAACATTTGCACACGAGTGTACTATAATGAGGCTTGCGTTTATTCTTAAGATATTTCCGATGTTTATTTTCTTTACTTGCTGTCGTTGTGAGTACTGCTCGATTCCTTTCAGGGTTCAAAAGTACCGTGGCTGTTACCGAAAGTTTTGCCAAGATTAGAAACCTTTCTCATGCCGTGGCTAGTGTTCTATTCAGTGTTTCCCAGTATATTAATTACTTTTTAATTTACAAGTTTCGAATAAGATCATTAATATCTTCCTCTTAAACCGTGAAATAAACTTTCAGTAAACTTTTAACTTTTGAGATTATTAATTTCCCAAGCTTGATGAAAATATGGATATTACACTCCTATGCTCAGAAAATTTAATTTCAACTTTTATGCTAAACATTAAAGAAAGAGGTGTTTGATATGCCTTTTAGAATCATATGTGATACACACGAACTAAATAAAATAACAGAATTTACTTATATTGTTCTTTCCTGAAATGTTACCGAAGTTCCGCCACATTCTCTTGTCGTGAGGTCAGCAGTTGCATAATTTTGTGCGTCAAGACATCTTTGCCCGCTAATTGGTTACCTTTTATTGCTGGCTTTGCAAATGGAGTGGTTTACAGTTTGGTTAGCGGAAATAAGAATAGAATTTCTCAAACCTATAGCGTTTTGTGCTTCAAACTTTCTAAAAAGATGTGTCTATCATTTTCAGTTCCTATACACGTTGGCAATGTTATAATAAAATATTACCTTAAAAGTGGGATCTATTATCGTTGTACTGCGTGGTAATTTCCAAACGAGAGACTCTTTTGTGTTTACGGATTGCTAAGCTCTATATGAAAATAGTGGAAGCAGAAATAGAGAAGTAACGTATGACATTTTATAAATTATTTAGGACTTTTTATCAACTACTCAAGAGCAGGCAGCGTTTCCTTCTTGGTTCAAGGAAATAGTTTCCATGTTTCTTTCCTCTTAGTAATATCCGCAATAACAATGACTTTACTAGTGGCGGATTTCAATAAGTACAAATTTTGTTCTGCCTGTTAGCAGAAACCGATAGCTCCCCATTTAACGGCTATCAGCAATATGAGCAAGTGAACTTCGTGATGACATAATGTAATACTTAACTTAACTCAAAGAGGGCATTTATTTGGCACAGTTGTGACGACAGTCGCAAGGTTGGGGGGGGGGGGTGAGCGCTCTTTGTCTAGCATACAGTGCCACGAAATGTAAACTGAATGACTATAAGATAGATTACAGAAGAAGCATCTAATGAAATAGTAGTGGAGAGAAGTACACTAATAAAATATTCACACAAAAACTTCTCCTGTTAAACGTCTTGTTAACATAAAAATGTGGCGTCAGGAAAACTTGTAATATACTCAACCTTCACTCGCTTACTTGCATGGCAAAGTAACTGATTGTCATGTTCCACCAAAAAAGAGGGTGGAGGTTACAACAAGGTTAAACAAGGTCCTGGTTGTGTAGTGGTAACCATACTTGCCTTCTAAACCCAAGGTCACGGGTTCGAACACGGCCAGGATCGATGGATTTTTTCGGGCATAAAAATCCTAATTATGGCTTCGGAAGGGAAGTAAAGCTGTGGGTCCCGATTCGTACATTTACTGCACGATAAAGAACCTCAAGCCTGAAAGAGAGGCCTCTAAGCAAAATTTGTCGGCCGTTTTACGCACTGAATAGAATGGGACGCTGATGACCTGAGACGTTAAAGAGCGTCGGTAAATAAACAAATAAAAAAAAAGATTAAACAGCATATTGATTTTCACCAGCACTATTCCATAAAACTAAGTAATCCATTACAAGTTTATGGACTTTTACATGTAGAATTCTGTTCCACAAGATTTGTGCTGCACTTGTACTCTATACTTACAAGTTTACAAGTGCTTTTTCGTTAATATTTCAAAGAAATATTAATATTAGTCGGAATTTGTAGTTTATAAAGATTTGCTTATAATTATGGGAATATAGGTAACCTCAAATACTAGTGCAAAAATAATAATGATAGTAGGAATATATAAAAACAATAATTCAGTTTTAAGTACAATAAAAGTGGGGCTAAGTACAGTTGAAGTATGGCTTATATTGATATTGGCCTTTCCTGTTTAAAACGCAAATATCAGTCCAGCCAGCATCTTAGTTTGTTTATTTTCTTAAGGTTCTTGCTGCATGTCAAGAAAATAATTAATTTCCGTTGTTCATTCTCTTAAAAAATAATATTTTTGACAGCATTTTCCCAAATTAAAAGAACATTTTAAAATTTGTATAAATATAGATGGTCAAGTAGACTAATTAATAAAATAAATAACAAAGCGCAATAGGGGATTTAAATTCTTTGTGCCATATTTCGACGACTAAAATTGATGCTGCTATGCAGTCGTATGCGACTGTCTTCTTAAACTGGATAGTTACGTTAGAATTTTGACAAAAACATATAAAGTATTTAAATTATCATTATTTCTGAGGAAAAATACAGGAGCTATTTAGGTTGCAGGAACGACAATAATTCGATCTATACATGAACAATTACGAACTTAATGCTAATACGTGGACATAACCTCATTCAAGTTATGGCGACGTGTGGCAAACAGCTGTTCCTCCATCTTGTTCTTAGATGAAATCACTTGTAACTATTCACTAATACTTTACAAGCGTTGTACTTCTTTCGTGGGCAGAAAGTGACACGTCCATACTTTACAAGGACTTGTTATAGTAGTAATGTACGATACACTCAAATAAATACAACTGCTGTGGCATGGGTTTTACAGCCGTACATGCTAATGTCGTCCTTATAGCAATCAAAAAGGCCATACACATGCATACATACGCACTATATACATACATATATACCTACTTACATACATTCAAATATACAAATACTTCGACATATTTACGTTTTATGTTATGCAAATACATAAACATGAATGGAACCCTTACTCTTGAACCCCCTCTTCAACTCCCCCTCTTCATTATAGTCATTAACCTCCTTTGTTAGGTCATCTCTAGAAATATTCTCAAAGTGTATCTCGCATGCACCAACACTTCCCGGCAAATGTAAACACTTCTATTGAAATTCAAAAATTGCGATGATAAATGCTCATTTCTTAACATCTCAGTTTCCCTGCAATCTACCAGAATATGCCCCAAGGTATCGCTTTCTGCGCACAATGGGCAAATTCTTTCCCCGAAAGCATTAACTGTTTTGTTTCCTGTTCACTTGTAATGCATAATTGATTGATTGATTTATTTATTTATGGTCGCTCTTAAACATCTCAGGTCATCAGCGTCCCATTCAATTCAGGGCGTGAAACGGCCGACAAATTTTGCTCAGAGGCCTCTCTTTCAGGCTTGAGGTTCTTTATCGTGCCGTAAATGTACGACACGGGACCCACGGCTTTACTTCCCTTCCGAAGGAAGCCATACTTAGGATTTTTCGAACCCGCGATCTTGGGTTTAGGAGGCAAGTATGGTAACCACTACACCACCAGGACCGACATCATGCATTAGACCATACTTTTGTGAACACGGGCCAGGTTTTATTTTCTAATTGGGAAAGATGGTGGCAGGCGCTATGAGGTAGTGTGTGCATTCAATTATGTAAATACTGTCTCTTGCGGGGGGTCGTATTTTTAATAAATAAAACTAGAAATATATAAGAATAGTTTTAGGAATGTTAGAAACAAAATAACTCTAATCGTCAGATTAATACATTATTGAGCCACTGTGTTTTATTTTGGAAAACCGACTAAATGGCGCTTTGCTCTTCCAGAATCTCTCAAGGAAATAAAGAAATTTATTCCTTTTGAATAACAAAAAATTCAACGGATAACTATACATAAACTATGTGATGTTTGGGTATTTTGAACGCCAAAAGTGGTCCTTTATCATAAGAAATGGGATATTTTATTGATTTAGAGACATTAATTTTTCCTTAATGCACGTAATTTTGTGACATTCGAGAAACAAAAAGTACTTTGGTGTGGAGAAAAATGACTACGGAAGGATTAAGGTACACTGGAAGGAAATGTTCAAAGTTCCGCAACTTTATATGGATTTTTATGAAAAATTTACTGTGATGGGATTGCTGTGTTAAATAAAAGTTCATTTAAAATAGATGACTACTTTGCGAGCTATAAATTATTTCATAAATTTATTACATAAATATGCGGCATATTCAAAATGCCCCAAGTTTTTCATGAGTTGAGAAAATTGGTTGACATTTTTGCAATTGGAGCTTTGAAATACAAAAAGTATATCAAGAGACACTTTAAATAAATTTGATGAGTGAACTGCAATAATATCTTTAATAACAATTATATTCTCTCTATTTTTTAAATTATTATTGTTGTTACAATGTATTTTCTTTGGTAGAATGTTATAATGTATGCTTCTGAATATTCTGGGGAATTTTAATTAAATTTAAACGAAAACAGACACACGTGGGACATTTTGAAAGTGTGAAATGAAATTTTGAGAAAACTCTGATTTATGAATGAATATTTTGGGAAATAGTAAATTGTACACTTTACATATCAGATACCTTATGATTTATACTTAAGTGTGTCTTTTCCTTTGTGTACTTCTCTGTGCTACTTTTACCATCTACAGGTCCTTTCCTGCTTGTGACAGCTGACCTTCTGCTCTCGTAGAGTCGATTTGTATCCGTGAGAAGCTGAAGAGCCCATATTAAAAGCAGAAACAGCATTTAATGCCCCAATTTCTAGCCGCTTCTTAGAAATAAACTTCTATTTGGGACACATTTTCCAAATGAGTGAGTTATTATTTTCATTGTGTCCCTCCACAAGCACAGCGTGGCAGTAAATCAGATAGATAGAGGAATTCTCCTAACTCTTCTATCATCAAATTGAACAGACATCTTGCAATGGCTCTGCGGTTCACTGTGAGCTGTACTCCAATTATAGAAAGACCAACAGTCTGGCCCTGTGAGTACTTCTGGTCTATTAACCTGTAATAGAAGGTATGACATATATGCCCTTTTTCATGGCAGATGCTTCTGAATAGTCACACTGAAGTAGCTGGTTAGTACTACAGCCACGACCACAACATCCAATCTAGTGTCAGTAGTTGTTATTATTATTATTATTATTATTATTATTATTATTATTATTATTATTATTTGCATGAGGAAAACTGTAGTCATTCTCTGTGCTACAATTTCTTCCTTCACTATTTCCATATGAGAAGCACATGCCGCCCCTTTTAGGTGCTGGCGAGTCCTTCCGTCTCCATCAGACAGTACACTTGTGTATCTCATTCCACTTCTGTCTGAAGGAGTATGGCAGGCTGGAAAAGAGACACGTAGAGCTCTTTAAGTGACTGTAGAGTTGAAAAAGGAGAGGGGCATGCAAATAATGACTCTCGTGGATGCCCAATGATTCAAGGAACCGTTTGGAATAATATATATATATATTAGATAAACAGTTATATATATAAACTGTTAAATAAATAACTGCAGCTATAACTTCCACTCAGTTGTGTTCAGTTGTTCAGATATAATTACGTAAAGAAGGCTATGTGTAGAAGTTCCTGACATGTTCAAAATGGAGTATAGAAATGTTGTTAAGTTCTTCACATTCATTCCTCCCAATGAAATTAAACAGAGATTGAACAGTGTATATGGAGAAGCACCCCCCTCATATTCTACCATAAAAGAATGGGACATACTTTTTCTAATGGGTCGAGAAAGCATTGAAGACGAAGAGCATGCAGATCGGCCCTTGGAGGTGCTCACTTCTGAAAACATTGCTCTTGTGGAAGCAGAAATTATGGAAGACCGGCGGCTCAAAGTTACAGAAATAGCAGCAAGATTGGGCCTTTCTAAAATAACTGTTCTTCGAATTATTCATGGACATTTAAACATGAATAAGGTTTGTGCAAGATGGATATCTAGACTTCTTTACTCAATCCAAAAGTAGCAACGGGTCATCTATTGTCAGGCATTTTTGCAGCTCTGCCGTGGTAACGAGAGAGAAGTTCTGCAAACCATTGTTACAGGAGATGAAACTACGGTCCTCTACTATGATCCCTTGTCCAAAAGAGAATCAATGAATTGGCGTAAACCTGGCGAAGCACCGCCTCTAAAGGCCTATGTCTCTCGGTCAACCAAAAAGGTCATCACCACAATCTTTTGACATTGTGAAGGAATACATTTCATTAACTTTAAGGAAAGGAACACGACAGTAAATGGGAAGTACTATTGTGGTCTACTGCACAGACTACGTGCTTGCATCAAAGAGAAGAGGCGAGGAAAGCTGAGTGATGGCGTGCGCTTCCTTTACGACAACGCGCCTGTGCACACGGTTCTTGTTGCAAAGGAAGATGTAAAGAAATGTGGCTTCAAGGAGGTGGACCATCTACCCTACAGCCCAGATCTACCTCCTAATGACTATTTACTCTTCTCAAAACTCAAGAATAGCCTTCGAGGAAGGAAATTTAAGCTTGACGAAGAAGAGATGGATGCTGTTTATGCCCATTTTGCAGACAAGATTTCTACCTATTTGGGGGGAGGGAGATTGAAATGCTAATTCAAAGATGTGACAAATGTATTGCAATAAAGGGTAGCTCTATTGAAAAGTGAGATATGAAAAACGATTCATCTGGAAAAGAAATTGAAAACTCTTGGACGCTGTTAGATATCCATTAAGTAAGATCTCCTAAATTGCCAGAAGCAACGATGCAGCAGATATGGACGTACCCTAAAGAAATTCTAGAGTCATCTATCATAGAAAATGGGGATTAACCAACTGAAAAAGCAACGCTGATACTACTGCGTAAGCATTGAAAGCTCCCAATGAATAGATGAAACTCATTTATTGTCACTGATTACAGAAACTTGTCAATCCATATCCAGGAATATTGAATTATGGGTAGTCCCGGACGAAGTGGTTCCACGTAACTGAGCACTTCATTTCCCGTATTTAGGTCAGTGAGAATACCGTGAATCATTAAAAAAAATTGGCTTGTGGTATTCTCTGTCACCAGCCATATTATTAACTCTCATTTTTCCCCACACAACGTAAACACCAGAGCGGTTTTATGCGAACCGGCTAAACACCGAACGCCGTACTGGTTGTTTTCAGCAGGGTGATATCTGCAATGGAGCAAGGGCATGTTTGTTTCCTTCTTTTAAAATAGTGTCATTTATAAAGTCTCTGGCCACCAAGACCGTGTAAGGCTACCCCACCAGTTTCCTTGCTGTGGGATATGTTGAAAGTTCGGTCGAAAGAAGCTCGGAATGTAAGCAAACATTCGCGGGAAACAAACTGTGACTTCAGTATGTTGGTAGTACCTTCTATTGAAAGTCATTTGCGGCATCTCTTAATGTTAACGGGAAACACTTTCAAGACTTGCTGTGGACTAAATATGCTTCTTCTCGAAAGAGATGTCCATGTAAATTATTTACATTCATTAGTTACAGAGCTATAATGGGAAACTAAGTGCCGAGAGCGAACAAAGGAAACACTGAAAGTAGGGACAAGTATAATATGACAAATCGTATAGATATACGAGGGTGTTTTTAAAACAGTTAAAATCTTCCGGGCTGAATTGCCGTGGTCCATGGTTTAATATGCTACCACAGCTTTCACCAGCTACTGCGGTTGGCATCATCAGTGGACTATGAAGAACACCTGTCATCCTAGCAAAGGACAACATTTAATACCTACTCAAACAAAAAAACCAAGCTTTTCTAACATATATATAAGACATTACTGTGCACGTGTATTGAAAATGGTATATAATACCAATTGTTAAATTAGGGCAAATACTTGATAATTGAGACAGTATTTATGAGCTGCCACCCTCATATTTAATTAGATTAATTGTAGTAAATAATTTTATAAAACTTCGTTATAACCATGAGTGTAATGTCATTTCCTGGTACAAGTGCTGAGTTATTATGTGTAAAAAGTTATTTTTTCGCAAGTGTGTAGAAAGTTACCCCAGCCATAAAATCTGACCTGGGAATTTCTGTAGAATACTTGAGGAAGATGTTTTTGGTATTCTGTTAGAGAATTTCTTAAGAAGGGTAGGCACCATAAAACCTATGGCGACTGCAGGGATGAAAAGACAGGCCGATAACCTCTTCAAGGGAAGAAGTCAATCGCTTGGGTTGATATCTACATGTAAAATGTCACGTAGGCCATGTTTATTTAGTTTGCAATTTTGTGGCCCGTAGTCAGTTTTTCAAGAGTTTCAGTGGGGCAATATCAGTGGAAGGGCTTTCTCAGTTCCGTTCAATTAGTGGAAAGCGGTAGTTAGTTTTGAAAGAGTATTAAATGGACGGGCTTTATTAGTAAGTGCAATAGTGCAATAGTTTATGTACAACAGTGTTTGAACAATGAATTGTGTCATCTTCCATTACGAAAAAAATATTATTAATCTCCAAGACTCCTTCCCCTATGGTCACAGGACCATAAAAATATCCAGCAGCAGAATCCCAATAACCGTAGCAAAATATAAGTCAGCGGACATATCATCGGAGAGGAAGAAATTATTAATTACCCTTGAGATTACATCCAGAACCTATCAACTATAATTTCTTTTTTCACAACGTTTCTCTCCATCCATTACACATTTAATTATCCGTGCTCTCTCTTTATAAAACCGCTGCATAATGCAAAAGACCCTAGGCACCCTCTTGACATCATGGTAGGTTATAAAATACCGCATGAGTGTGGTAAAGTGTTCATAGGCATGACCGGATTAAAAACTATTGGAGGTTCATCAACAATTTCGTCTTAATCACCCTGAACAATTTGCTGCAGCAGAGTATACCATAAATGGATGCCAAGGCATTCACTTTAATAAAACAGAACAGGTTGCAAAAACACACGGCTTTTTCAATCTAGCCAGTAGGGAGGCATTGTAAAAATAACATCATCCAAACAACTTTAATAGAAACGGCGGCTGCTAAGTACTACATGGAAACCAGGGCTTAAAAACAAACAACTACCTCTCTCCCTCTACTTCCTCACCCCTTCCACTACACGTGTAGTATTGATAGACCTTCTAAAACTAGATAGAGACGGATCAATACTATCGTCTTTTAGCAGTTCGATGTTATTCATCATCCACTGATGATGCTAACCGCAGTAGTTGGTGAAAGCTATGGTAGCATATTAAACTATGGACTACGGCAAAACTATCCGCCAGATTTTAACTGTTTTCATTATAATACCGGCCGTGAAAGCCTAAGAATTATATGGGTCGTTTTATAATTAACTTGGTTCACATACTGAGAGAGGCAAAAAGAATATTTGTATATATGGCCATTAAGTTTGCTTTCTATATTTTAATGTCCCATGGCCACATGTCATTCTGAAGTTAATTCATTGTTTAGTAGTTGTTTAATAACAAAGGTTTCGAGTGACTGAGAAAAATAGATAAGATTTGTTTTCATGGTGTGATTCAATTCTTCTGTCTGGAAGAAGAAAATATAAAGAGGATAAGGACTACATCGAGTTATCCATGTAGGCAATGAAACCTATGAGCCCATTCCACTTTGATAGACGAGTTTAAGAGTGACAAAATAAGCTTCAAAAAGGAATATCCTGGAGCTAAAAAATTAGCTGTGAGGTCAGAAATAATCGACAAATTCTATGATATAATGTTAGCTTACAGACGAGTGAAAGTACGCGAAATAGCACAGGCCACGAACATCTCAACTGAGCGGGTTTGTTTTTATTTGCGTGATGAATTATACCGTACCACTTTTTGAATGACTTTCTCCTGGAAAATGGATTGGGTGCACAGGACCTATGAACTGGGAGGTGGGTTCTCCTGACCTTACACCGATGAACTTCTTTGTGTGGCGTTTTATCATGGGGACGTGAGTTCCGCCAACGCATTAACCACATTGGTAGAGCTCCGAGACTGAATTAGGTGGACTGCTGGAACCATTACATTACGAAAACATCTTTCATGCCAGAGATGGGAGATGCATCACGTCGTGAAAGGTGCTCATGTTGAACGTAATGTATCATAAACCTTTATCATTATGAATATTAACAATTCACTATTTAAAAAAAATCGATACTTAATTTCTGGCCGCCCTGTATAATAGAATGGCTAGTGTGAACAAACACCAAAAGCTATAAATAGATAACCTTAATGTTTACAAGTTTAAAACATTTTCTGTTAAGCTTAAGACTTTAGTATATACAGTGAGGTTATTTCAGTTATGAGCCGCCTACTTCGGGATAAGGGAGATAGCGCCGCCGGGAGTGATTATATTTTTATTTAAATTTTAGAATGTTACTGAAAGCCTAAAATAATACTATATTTAAAACTGATAATAACAAATACTAACATGTGTTATAAGAGTTGTGGAAAAGGATGACCATAAGTGGCATAAAATTCTCTTATTTCATGCAAACTTTCTTCCCTAAGAAGAAGGTGATCGGAATATATTTATTGTCATTGAGAATAGCTTCTTGAAAAACTTGGAAAACAACTGCCAGATTATGTTCTTGGGAATCACTATTATCTGTAAAAATTCCCTTTTCATATATTCCCGTTCTTTAAAACTATATTTCAGGATTGGCAGAACCAACGAAGAACAATTAGCACACAATTTATGCACATTGAAACCACTGAATAACACACGAACGCAAGGCCACTCGCTGGTAAATTGTCCCTCAAACGAATGACGATGACTCGCTTCTCCTAATATGCAGCCGCGCTATGTCGCATGTAACTCAAATAATCTCACTGTATTATATTTATTATTGTGCAAGTTTAGCGAAAAGAAAAAATTTCGGAACTATACATAATATATTTTTCTGTAGAGTTTTCAGCCCATATGTTGGATACCAGTAGCACAGTAATAGTAGCATTAATAGTAGCAGTAGTAGTAGTAGTAGTAGCAGTAGTGGTGGTGGTGGGTGATGGTGGTAGTGGTAGTGGTAGTAGTAGTAGTAGTAGTAGTAGTAGTAGTAGTAATAATAGTGATAGTAGTAGAAGTAGTAGTAATAGTAGTAGTAGTGATAGTAGTAGTAGTAATAGTAGTAATAATAGTAGTAATAGTAGTAGTAGTAATAGTAGTAGTAGTAGTAGTAGTAATAGTAGTAGTAGTAGCAATAATAGTAGTAGTAATAGTAGCAATAGTAGTAGTAGTAGTAGTAGTAGTAGTAGTAGTAGTAGTAGTAGTAGTAGTAGTAGTAGTAGTAGTAGTAGGTGGTGTATCTCTATTGTTATAAAATTCTATATAAACGTTACAAAATTATTTTATACATTGGTCGTTTGACCGTTAATGCTTTTGTATAATAAACAATTAAAAGAGAAACAAATAATAATAATACAAATGAAACAATATTAATAAAACAAATAAAGCCTAAAATGGGAAGAACGATATTTACAAATAAATTAATGAAACATATTACATTATTATACTAGTTATTGCGTTCTAACCAGAAAATGAACTGTTTCTAGGTTCGCGGACTTTGGCTAGGAAAATGCCCATATTCAATCAATTAGTGTGGTATGTAAACATTTTCACGCTCCGACCTCTAATTGATTTAAAAAGTTTTCAGGAAACAGCGTTATTCTCAGATGTTCCCAATGAGCATATTCGGCTAGGATATGTAGCCATTCCTCATCCCCTCCACAAAATGGACAGATTCTCCTATCAGAACTATCCGTTACCTTTTTTCGCCACCCAAATTCCAGTCGAAACCAAATCATTCCTGATCTTGGCTTTCTCCCTAGAACGAGCACATAACACCTCTTTACCTTAGGTTAGTTTAATTTCTTTCGATAGGTTCAAGGAGACTTCCGTGTTACATTCTGCCTCGATTTCCTGCGTGCTGATATCCTCTAGTCTTGTTCTAGCCTTCTTCCATGTGTTTTTATTATTTGCATTGCCTCGTTACTGTACTGAACCCAGGACAATTTTTCTTAGTCCTCCTTCCACTTCTACAGCCCAAAACATTGTGTTATATTTTGTATCTGGTGTCTATAGCAAGTGTGGACTGGTCTCCGTGCATTATTCTAAACCAGCATTTCACCGTCCTTGTTTTACAATGAACCCTGTCTTCATACAACCCACTTCCCTCATGACCGCACAGTTTGACGTTCCCTTGGAGAGCCCGAGAACCTTTTCCAAAAACCGAATTGAATTTTATTTACATGTTAGCTCTCACCCATCCCAATAATTCACTTCCATATAACAGAATAGACATAATCATAGGAATTTACATCATCTGGAACGCGAGTCAGAACACCAAGTCACTCATTTAATTGGCCTCGTACTTTATAATTATAATAGATAAGGCTTATTCCATTTCGCACTCTTGTTAAAGGTTATTCCCAAATAACAAGTTTTAAACTTTTGTATTTCTTGTCCGTTGAGGAACCACTTTTCATCTCTGCCATACATGTGTGAAAGGTTTCGTCACACGGCATAAGAATGACATCATCAGTAGGGTGTATGGATTTGGTAAGTGTTCAAGATTGTACAGGACAGAAATTAAGACGTAAGGTCAAATTTTCTTACTCCGAAGGCCATGACAATAAATTTTGGCCGCTGTTAGATCCTTCACAATTCAATCCGGAGTCATGGTAGTTTCTTATTCAAACACTTGAGAATCTTATGATAAAACTACAGAGCACTCAATCTTATTGGAAAATGAAAACAGATAATCTCATAGCTGAAGTAACAACCGCAAGTTCACAATGCCCATATATGACATCGCAAAAGAGGACTAGCAGGTATGTTAAGCGAAAAGGCATAAAACGCGTTGATTTTGATAGTATCTCACAAATGTTTATGTATAACGTTATACGCACGATTCACTTTGCCGCTTGGATAGAAGATGCATTTAGCACTGAAACGCTTCTAAGTAGTAAAATGTTCACCTTATGCGAAAGTGAGAGAGTTTGAAGAAAATGTAATTGAAAAGGTTTCTACTACACGGTTCGGCATTGCAATAATAATAAGGGTTTCCTTTAAAGTTGTTGCAAAAACTAGAAAATAAACAAATTACTTTTAGAAATATTAGTTTTGAAGATTTACACACTTTTTCATGCGTTCAAATCAATTCTCGAAACATTTTTTCTCTGTGAAGTTGGCAACTTAAAACATGGTTTTTAAAGGTTTCAACAGCTTCAACAGCGTCCACGCATTTTTTGTTTGACATTCGGTAATAAGACATTAATTCAGTGCTTTTATCCTTCAAATAATGAATTGTTTGACGTGCTGGTGAGAGTGGCATTGTCATGATGAAGGATGATGCGACGTTTTCGGTTGTTTTTCCTATTTCGTTGATGACTACTGGTAAACAATTGTTGTATACCATTCAGCATTAACTGTTCTTCGATCTCTAAAGGAATGGTTGCGACCTGTGCAGTACAACCGAAGAAACAAAAGATCATTTTCTTGGAAGTGCTTCGTGAACGAACAATTTTTGTGGGATTCAGCTCATCTTGGAACACCCAAACAGTGAAATGTTGCTTAGTTTCGGTTCATACGAATACATCCAAGTTTCGTCATCTGTTACGGTTTTGCTGTTTCTCGGCGGTATTTTTTAAGCTTTTCATTACACCAATTAACACGAGTAGTTTTTTGAGCTTCGGGCAAATTATGTGGAATGTATCGGGAATGTATTTTTCACAGCTAAATGTTCATGCAAAATCGAATGTACTGCAGTGTTAGATATGCTTAAAGATGTTTATACCTCTCTGTAAGTCACATGCCGATCTTCTTCAATCATGTTGTGATGTTTTTGGAATGACAATTGATTTTGATCGATCTTCACGAAATTCATCACTGTCGGATGCACGATCACGAAGAAATTCTGCAAACAATTGTTATCAGTATTTTCTGATGGTGCTTCATTCCCAAAAGTTGAATGAAGCGATTTTATGCATAGCTGTTGCGATAGGCCTTTACTAAAATCATCCAACGAAAACCTTGAAGTGAAATTCCTTTTATTTGTAAGCTTGCTTTGTTTAAACGCTGACTATAAACAAACTAGTCGGTCAATTTCTAAGCTGCAACTGTTTTCACAATAACAAATGTCAATTGTTTCGAAAATAGTAATGATATATCTCAATAGCGCCACTTAGTGGTCGTTTGCAAACACTTAATAAGTAACCCTAGTATTGCAGCTTACACTTATCGGTCACTACGATGGTGGATGAGTTGGTAGTTGATCCACTCTTGCATAGACAGAAATGTTTAAATCTACTGAATGACTAAGAAGTCGTAAATAATTTTAATATTTTGCTTGGAAGTGACTTTGAATGTAAGAGATTACAGAATTAGAGCATAAAAATGTTTTCTCCTACTATACTCGCCATTTTCATTAAATGCTGTATGTAGACGAAAATATTGTATTTAATGTATAGATTATACTTATTAATAAAATCACAAGAATTCAAGGTATTAAATTGTAATATGCATGCATCTTTATTATCATTATAGAAACTTTATAAATTGAGTTTGTTTTCACTTTCTTTTTTTCACTGCTTTAAGGATATCTAAATCATAAGTTTTGACTCCATAATGCTTAATGTACATGTTAATAAGTCAGTTCACATTCATTTATAGTAATATAAAATAATCATAATAATAACAATAATAATTTGGTAATTATTTAATAATTGAAGCAATAAAATACACTTGGTATATTTTTTTTAACTATTACTGTGTAACTACATTTCGTTTTCTCTCTCTGTAGACATTATGTATGATACTGCGACTGTTTTGGCTGCAGAATTACTAGCTATAAACTATCTTTCTTATTGATTTCTTATTGATTATTGATTTCTTATTTGGGGGGGGGGCGGGGTAGACGATCCACAGTCGTGTGTTTTGCAACTGCTACAAGCTAACAGTGGTCTTATTTAAACAATTCTGTTTTCTCGGTTTATTTCTTGGCACCCTATCCTCTTCTTCCTCTCTTCTTTTCGTTTGCTTTTTAAATTTCATTTATTCTATGCGTAGTTCTTCTGTAAGTTTTAAAAAGAAATTTCTTCAGCCTATATGTTGACCAGTCTAGACTTGAACACAATTCATGAGTTGATAGCAGCTAGACCAAGGAAAAACAGGTATTAGCCAACAATGTGTACCAGAATGAACCGAATATAATTTTCTGGTTTAGCATCTGTGTAAAATATGTTACAATTAGAACCTCTTAGTTTATAAAAGTCTATTGCCAAGGACAAATCATATTTCTATTAATGTCAGCGATATTGGTAAATGTAGTGATAATATACTTATGTAGAACTCAGTATTAATAACAACGATAAAAATACCAGTAATAACATGGGATTATAAAAATATAAATATCTTCTGTCTCTTTATTTCCACGTGCAATTGTAAATCATTCTCGTTTTCTGAACGGCTGCTTTCAGGAACATTTCATCTGATGCAACAAATCCTCAAATTCTGACTGACCCTCAGAAATTTCATCCCAATAAGCCAGTACTTAATCTGTAAGAGATCGTTTGCTACACCGCTGCGATCACTTTGACTTGTTTACCGTTCAAAAACCACTTCTCAAATAAATTTCCAACTCTATTCTAACTATTGTACATAATGTGCACATTGTTGAGCGGATCAAAATGACCGCTTTGGCGGTTCCAATGTAAAATGTCTCTGTTGAACAAATTATTAAAACTATATCGTTTTAAATACTACATTTGTATACAACTTCGCAAAGAAACAAGGTAGGTTTGGACAAAAAACGCAAATAAAAGGCTTCAACATAGCTTCCGGTTTTAGGGATAAAGGCTGCGGTTGTAATAACTGGGCGCTGTTTTACAACCTTCCCCCCTATCTCTCCATGTTAGTTCAACCCCTTCAAACGCTCTCACTTTTGCGGAAAGTTTGTATGCAAACAAGACTTATACCAATATAGACCTGTATTATAGTCATTTCTATGCTCATAAACTTGTGCGCGTACTGGCCTTACGATATCTCTTCCTCTTTGCTGTAGAAATATTGCATTGCACATAAAGGTGCACTGACCGTTTAGGAAATACATATTACATAAATAAAATAATTTTAAAAACACTCTTATAGGTATATTTATTAGGAATTGTGGAATTACGAAATAAAACATGTATACTATTATTTCGAATTCACTTATTATGTTGAAAAATATTATTAATTTCAAACTTATTAAATATACCTCTCTTCAATAACTATAAATTATTGTGAAATACCTCACAAATCAATTTCTGTAGCATTGACTAAAGAACACGCAAAATTTAAGGGGATACGAAAGCAAAGCACCTGAAGTGTACGGTGTTAAGGCGCGGGCTCGTAAGCGGGAGGTTAGGGATTCGATTCCCACCAGGATCATACTCCCCGACTGATATTTTTTCCAGGTTTTCCTCATTCCTCATCAATTACAAATCCCTGGAAGATACCCTAAACTTTGGTCTTCTTACTTTAAAAAATGAATGAATCAGTTTATTATTTCATCTCATGTATCACCAGTGCCCATCGCCTAGATGCTTCAGCAGTAAAACATTATTAAAAAAATAAAAACTGAAATCTGCAGAGTTGTATGCGAGGGAAAGCCATAGTAAAAGGAATGTTGTGGTAACTTTTGTAAAAGAATGTTTACAAAAGGTTTTATGCCTTATTTTCTGATACAACACTGCGCCTGGCAACACACTTTGCCCCCAAACTTTTGAATCTTCTTCAGTGACCTATAAGGAACTTTGCACCTCTTCCATTACATCATTAACTTCTGCAAACTTGTGACCCCGTAAACATTCTCTTGTCGTTGTCGTGAAGTAGCAAGAGAGAATCGCATGCTTCAACCTGTTCATCAATATGTTAGTGACACTCATTGCGACCCCTTTTACGAAAATGTGCCAATTTAAGGTCAATGACAGCTCAAAAGATCGTAAGCATGACTTTCTCGGAGCATGCTTTTTTTAACCTTTACCTCTACGTCCGTATGAGGGTTAACTTTTAAGTTGTTACAAAAACTAGGAAACAAAGAAACAAACAATGTGTTCTAATATTTTTCAGAACATTTGTTTTTAAGATTTGCACACTTTTGCATACATGAAAATCATGTCCATGTATTTTTTATTTGACGTTCGGGAGCAAAAACAAGTAGTTAGGCGATAAATCAAGTGAATAGAAGCCATGAAACATTAATTTAATGTTTTTCTCCCTCAAATAATCAATTGTTTGATGTGCTGTGTGGAAACTGGCATTGTCATGATAAAGAATGATGTGACGTTTTCGGTTGTTTTTCCTGATTTCGTTGATAACTTCTGACAAACAATATGCTGTATATCATCCAGTATCAGCCGTTCTGCGATCCTCTAAAGGAGTGGTTGCGACGTGCTCTGTACAACCGAAGAAACAAACGATCATTTTCTTGGAAGGGCTTCGTGAACGAACAACTTTTGTGGGATTCGGTTCATCTTGGAACATCCAAACAGTGGAATGTTGCTTAGTTTCCTGTTCATATCCAAAAACCTCACCTGTCATGGTGTTGCATACGCATTTAGCAGCTCCTGGGTGCAATTTTTTGGGGTATTTCATTACACCAATAACACGAGGTTTTTTTTTGAGCTTCGGGAAAATTATGTGGAATGTATCGGGAACAGATATTTTTCAGAGCTAAATGTTTATACAAAATTGAATGTACTGCAGCTTCGATGTGCTTAAGGATGCCTCTATCTCACTGTAAGTCACATGCCGATCTTTTTCATGTTGCGCATCGATTTTTTGGAATAACAACCGATTCTCCAAATCAATTGAAACGGTATTTTCTGATGGTGCTTCATTACCAAAAGTTGAACAAACCGGTTTTATGTATTTCTGTTTAGTTAGGCCTTTACAGAAATCATAAAAAAATCATCCAACGAAACCCATATGAATGAAACCATTTTTTGTTTTGTTTTTTGTTTTTGCAAAATTTATTTATTTAAACGCTTACTATAAACAAACTACCTGGTCACTTTCTAACTTGCATCTGTTTTTACGATAACAAATGTCAATTGTTTCGAAAATAGTAATGACATATCTCAATAGCGCCACCTTTTAATCGTTTATAACAACTTAAAAAGGTTACTCTAGTAGTTGCACGCATTGCTTCTGCAACATTTCCATGGAGATAGCGTTTTCTTGACGAGAATGGCCGTTCAAGTGCTCCTGCACGTAAGGCTTCTGATAGTTTCCTTGGGATCAATCAATGGTCGATAGCATTGTAGGCAAAAGCGTATATCATGTTGATTTCTACAACAATTTCATCAACAGTGATTCCGATCCGCCGCTCGATCTACTGTTCCACTCTCTGCTTTTTAATGCAAATAGATTTTCCATTCCAAAGTTCAACGCTTTCTCGGCCCATCCCATTCGAAAAAGTTTGGCCCATTCTTTTACGATAGAATATGAGGGGGGTGCTTCCCCATATACACCGTCCAATCGCTGTTTAATTTCTTTGGTTCTTTGTGCAGAACTTAACAGTTCGAAACTCCATTTTGAACATGTCACAATCTTCTACACATAGCCTTCTTTATGCTACTATACCTGAACACCTGAACACAGCAAAGCGGAAGTTACAGCTGCAATTATTTACTTAACAGATAAGGTGTGACACTAGAAAATGATTTTGTGAAGGCGATAATCCTTATCGGCAAGGCCGGAAACTTATGGATCTATTCTCGTAGCTTGAGATAATTATTTTCATGGATCTCCCCGTTACAAAAGCTATCGTATGTCCTTAAAGATGATTTTAGGCTCTTTTTTTTTTTTTATTTGTTTATTTACGGACGCTCTTTAACACCTCAGATTATCAGCGTCCCATTCAACTCAGGGCGTGAAATGACCGACAAATTTTGCTCAGAGGCCTCTTCTTTAAGGCTTGAGGTTCTTTTTCGTGCCGTAAATGTACGACACGGGACCCACGGCTTTACTTCCCTTCCGAAGGAAGCCATGCTTAGGATTTTTACGCCCGAAAAAATCCATCGATCCTGGCCGGGTTTGAACCCGCGATCTTGGGTTTAGAAGGCAAGTATGATTACCACTACACCACCAGGACCGACATTTTTTTAGGCTCTGAAAAGTGCAAGCACCTGATGCATATCGTTAACCCTTCAGATGTGTGAGCAGTCAAACAAACTATAATCACAAAGAGATAGGTGCAAACATGTGGTGAATGTTTGTTACTACGAATAAAAGCAGAAAGTTTTCAGTAAACTTGTTATATCCTTGGGCGCGTGTGATTGAACAGTAAGCGGAATAAAACACCGCGCGGAGTTTGTTTCCGATCATTGCAGTACTCAGCAACGCCACATGTTGGCAATAGAACCATGTTTGAAGAATTCGATCAACATTTACTGCTGGACGGAAACAACTGACGGTGCCCGTTATCAGCGCCTCCTGTTCACGGAAATGACAAACAAGGTGGGGGGTTTCTTTTGTTTATTGTTTTAAATGCACTTTGTGTAGACGATTAGACCGATATGGGTTTTATTTGGCAATGAGCCTCTCATTTTCCCATATTGGAGAGCTGAAAGGCAAAAAATGATATACAATTTTGTATTATGATAAAGGTACTGGTTGCTGGTGAACTTTATCACAATAATTTCAGGGATTTTAGAGGCGTCTTAGACAAGCAATTTTACATGACAAGTCTATGGTCTAAAAAGAAAAATAACGGAGTTATATGGTGATAAAGAACTTAACATTTGAGGCCAAATCAACATTAAATAAAATTTTAATACTATTTTACCTTAGAAGGTCAAGCAAGGAAATATATATTTTCAAAAGATCATCAGCATTATCAAAATTTAATAATGCAAAAATATCAAAATTCGGGCTAATCATGTGACAATGCAGCATTGAATAAGAGTAGCGGATTTATCGTGTTATGTAGTTTAATCCAGAGGTGTTCACTTGACTGCTTGGCCTGATGGATATGACTACAGACTGTGGTTTCAAAGATCATACGTTCGGTACAGAGTAGTTTCTTTATTTACTTATTTATATTTTTTATTTTGTGATGCAGTACGCTCTTACATTAAAAGTGAAGGTTAAAAAGTAAACAAAGAGAGTGGAACTCAACAACAATGTAAACTTATGTACTTTCACAGTGGGCATCTTGAGAATAAAATATTATGCATACTAGCCGTGATCTAGTGAATTTTGGAATGTCGATATTCATGTGCTACAGGGTATGTCTACTTTTGGTTCTCCCGAACCATGAGCCAGCAGCTTCTAGCGCAATCCTCTAGAACCACGATTTATAAGGATGAGAATTTCTTCATGTTATACTTTGTAATAATGTACCACTTTTTCTTGACGCTACTTGTATAGATATCAGGCAACCATGTAGTGAGTTGACAGCAGTGCAATAAAATTTTAAAATATGCAACATATATTCACATCCCATACAAAGAAGTATTATGAGTAAAAGTATAGTACTAGCAGATTTAGTTGTGTTGTAGAGTCGCGCATTTTCTCTCTATATAGATACATGTATCTTGTAACCTTGCACAGTGAGCACGTGTGATTGTGATATTACTGATTTTGCAAGTGCACCGTTGTGGCTGAACTAATATAAATATATTTTAAAATATTAAATAGAACATTTATCATGTTGCATATTAGTTTCTGTAACAATTAAGGAAATATTGTAGAAAAAACTGATACCTTGTGGCAAAGATAACGCAGCACGCCATCTTGAAAACGTAGATCAACCGAGGCATGGTCACTAAATATAGCAGTATTCCAATTGCGCATTCCGCCATATTAAGGGAAAGGGGGAACTGGAAAGAATATTGTAAATGTGAGGAAAAAATGGATAAGGAGTTAAATGGAAACAAAGATGGATATTCATTCCAAGGAGATCATTAATGCCCTCACCGGAAAAATCAGGTGAATTGCTTCACTCGGACAAACTGAAAGTCGAAATTGCTTCTGGAAGAATGCAAGAAAACAAAGCAGAAAACTTTCACACAATGTCCGAAATTAATATTTGCATTGCAAATGAGAAAATGGCATCTCAAATTGCTAGGAAAATTCTCGAACAAGCATGAAATTTTGAAAGGCAAAGTTAAAACTCCAAACAAAACACGAAACGACAAACCAAATGAAAGAAAAAATTGAATAGCCAGCAATGTGCCATACATACATAGGCGGTAGCTAAATCAAAACTACCAGAAAAAGAAGAAAATTTTCAAAAATCAGTGCAGACAAATAAACTCGCCCTGTTATTTTCGTCATCCAAAGGAAGAAGCATTAAGAAAATACAAGATATTTTCACCAAAAAACCTGAAACTAGAGGAGGATAAAATCAAAATCAGATGCATAAGATTAAATGAGAAAAATTTAAGCAGAGGCAGAAAAATATTTGGTGAAAATAAACAATAATAGGCAATTAAAATACAAAGAAGTAAAAATGTAATAACTAAGGAAGAGAAATACGCTTGGAATAATATATGATGTTTTAACAGGAAGAAAGAAGAAGAACTAAAAGACCATATCTACAACCTTGAAGGAGAGATAGCAAAAGAGTTTGACAAAAATGTAAAACTGAGATTTAAAATGGGACCTACAGACAAAGCCACAGTTCACCATATTGCGGATATATCAGCAAAACCAAGGCTTGTTCATGAAAAACGGGAAGGATATTTAAAGGATTTCAATCTGTAATAGTAAGACTATCTAGCAGTAGCCAGATGCCCTAAATGTAGGACTTGGGTCACATAGTCAAATACTATCAAACGGAAAATCCACCTGTACACACTGTGATGAAAGAAGACCACACAGAAACTGAATATGAAAAGAAACCACTTCCATCCGTGTGCATACCGTGCATGAAAAGAATGAAGGCTCAAGAAAAAAGAACTGCCAAAATTACGAAATGTTCTGGGAAAGATTAATTCCAAGTACTGACTATGGATCGTAAAGAACAGAAATTAGGGGCAAAGAGTAAACGAAAAAGCAGATATAATCCAAGTAGGCTAAAAAGAAATGAAGATAGATAAATGGAGGTACTCTAATACATATCCACCAGAAAAAAAAAAAAAAAAAAACGGAAGAAGAGAAGGAAAAAGAAATAAAATAAAAAAACAATAAAACACTAATCAAGGTAGATTATAATGCATTGTGAACGGAAAACGAAATGATGGAAAAAGTGAAGAAGAATCAAAACCATTTTCTGACTTTTTAACAGAGCAGCAGGTACATGAGGTTGAAAAACAAAAATCGGCCACCATCCCTGCCTGACTCACGTGGAAAGATCCAGGCCAAAGAATGGAACTTGTCTTCCAGGTGATATAGATAAACACAAACACCCCTAATAATTTGCATTTTTAAACATATTCCGTTTTTTCTTTTAACAGTTCGCCTCTGTTTGCTCTAGCCTTTCTAAGATGTGCGAAACGCATCGAAAAGAAATATTCCTCTGACATACATTCAAAGTAGACGATAGAGGATCAACTTAATAAAGACAACCTACGTGGTCTTGTAGTTCGCATGTCTGCCGGCAGATATTCCCAAGTTTGAACGCTGTATGCGTAACATTTTCCCTGAGCCTTTCCCTACCCTGGAAAGGTGAATGACCAGGTAACTTTAAGCATTGCGAACTCTGGGCTCATTTCATCAACCATTCATGGTCGTTTCTTCAGACATTTGTTGTTAAGAGTTAGATAACTGATAACAAAACTCCTAAAGAACTAATCTATCCTCTTATTAACAATAAGTTTTTTCTTCACTGTTTTAATCACTGTCTTTGATGACCTATACCTTTTATCTTCATATGTGGGATTTATAAATAAAAATTTAAATTTTATATTTCATCGCTATTGTGTTCTCAGATTTTTTTTAAAAAATCTATTGCCCAATTTTCTTTCCAGGTATACACTGAATAAAATGTAGTTATTCTCCATTATAGATTTCTTTGGTGTAATTTGTAATCATAAGCAGTCTAAAAGTGTTCTAAAAGATAAAAAAAATGACAAAACTCATGATGTGTCCTTGAAAACTTCAAAAATATGCCATAGGAGGTTAGAGTTGCCACTTGGTGCACCGTATAGTCATTTAGAACCGAGCGTGTAAAACATTCTCCGCGGCTTGCTACGGCCTCACGGCCTACGCTTGTCTCCTTTTCGTGAATATAAATGAATATAGGATTGTGTGGTACTATGTTAGCGGGTAAATCGTTATATTGATGGCAAATCTCCTTTATCTCCAGCAGAAAAAAAATCTTGACACTAAGGAAGTGGATGTACTCGCTCCCATTCTACTCCAATCAAGACGCTCCAACCGTCTGAGCTAACACACCGTTGTAATGGTTGGTCTGATTATTCCACCTACATCTGTGGGTTAAGGAGGCTCCCCTCCGCTGCCGTTTGTGAAAGGAGGCGTGACCTCGCCCTAGGGTGATGCTGAATATGACAAATCTTAAGATGAATATGGAAATTCGAAATTTTACAAATAAAAGAAATATATTCTACCGACATTATAAAAGACAAATTCGATGCAAACTTTAACAATTACAAAGGCATAAGTAATATTACCACACAGACCACCAGGAATGCCAAACTCAGGCACATATACTGTCTTATTGAACTAGACTAAAGCCTCACTATCCTATGGAAAACAAAAGAACCAGAGAGGTAAACTTTGAAACCCTCTCGGCATTTCACCCAAATTCAGATACTACCAAAGTGCAACGAGGGAAAGCAACATACAATGAACAACTTGTTACATATTGCACATACAAGAGAACATTTAGATTTTAAATATATTACACTTGTTGCCGTAACAAATTCACTAAAAAGCATCAAGTCAAGGGCTTAAGGAGTATTGACATATTACCACAGAATAAGACACCCACAGAGACAAGTCCTGAATCTAGCGCTGAGCTAAGTGGATCTTAGACAAATTAAAACTTCATTTTTCATATCTTGGGGACTGCATAGGAGGTTAGGTCCATAAGTTTCCGGCCTCGCCGATAAGGATTATCGCCTTCATAGAAGTCTTATCTGGTGTCATACCTTATCTGTTAAGTAAATAATTGCAGCAGTAACTTTCACTCCACTGTGTTCAGTTGTTCAGGTATAGTTGCACAAAGAAGGCTATGTGTGATTGTGACATACTCAAAATGGAGGTTCTAGCTGTTATTAAGTTCTTCACAAAAGAAGGATTTACTCCAAATGAATTTAAACAGTGATTGGACGGTGTATATGGGGAAGCATCCCCCTCATATTCTACCGTAAAAGAATGGACCAAACTCTTCGAAGCATTAAGAACGAAGAGCGTGCAGGTCGGTCGTTGGAGGTGCTCACTCCTGAAAACATCGATCGCTCTTGTGGAAGGAGAAATTATGGAATACCGGCGACTCAAAACTGCATAAATAGCAGCAAGGTTGAGCCGTTTTAAAACAACAGTCCTTCGAATTATTCATGAACATTTAAACATGAATAAGGTTAGTGCAAGATGGGTGCCTAGACTTCTTTCCTCAGTCCAAAAGCAGTAACGAGTCATCTATTGTGAGTCATTTTTGAGCTCTGTCATGGCAAAGAGGGAGAAATTCTGCAAACCATTGTTACAGGAGATGAAACTATGGTCCTCTACTATGATCCCTTGTCCAAAAGAGAATCAATGGAGTGGCGTAAACCTGGCGAAGTACCACGTCTAAAGGCGAAGGTCAGTCAGTCAACCAAGAAGATCATGGCCACAATTTTTGGGACTGTGAAGGAATACTCTTCATTGACTTCAAGGAGAGGAACACCTAAATAAATGGGGAATACTATGCTGGCCTGCTGCACAGACTACGTGCTTGCATCAAAGAGAAAAGGCGGGGAAAGCTGAGTGGTGTGCGCCTTCTTCACGACGACGCGCTTTTGCACACAGCTCTTGTTGCAAAGGAAGCTGTGAAGAAATGTGGCTTCAAGGAGATCGACCATCCACCCTACAGCCCAGATCTAAGTCCAAATGACTATTTTCTCTTCTCAAAACTCAAGAAGGACCTTTGAGGAAGGAAATGTAAGTGTCACGAAAAAGTGATGGAGGCTGTTTATACCCATTTTGCAGAAAAGACTTCTGACTGTTTGGGGAAAATGTTAATTTAAAGATATGAGAAGTGTATCGCAATAAAGGGTAACTATATTGAAAAGTAAAATATAGTTTTTGTCTTTACCATACCTAGAAAATGTTTAGGCCGGTAACTTATGGACCTACCCTCGTACATAGATTGAGAAAATATCAAATATGTTGTTTTCAAAAACAGAGGAACGCCAAGGACGGATTTGTACGAATCGATTTGAGTTTATAGGATGTATGTTTATTAAAGTATAGGATTCCCTAACAATAAAATTACGTGATCTTGCAGACTTCACTATCTGAAGTAATAGTGACCATATCCGAGGCATGCTCAATGCAGTTCAGAAAAGAAGCGGTATCCGTTACTCTACCAGTCCTCGCAACATGTGGTCAAGCATTGTCCTGCGGAATATAAGGTTAGGAATTGCGTTGAAGGAATTTTATGACTTCTCATTCACAACTTCCCTGCTGTAGTGGTTGCGTTTGGCGTACCCGCAATAAAACAAATGATACCATCACACCAGCCGTTCGCTCAGTATAATGTTGGATAATAGCGTTCACCGCGATGTTCTCTGAGACCACCACTGTTGTCCGAGGTAAAACAAGATGCTTTTCCATGCTGCATGCCATTGTAGCCTGAAGTCGATAGTTCAGCTTCAGGATATCGGTCCAGTAATGAAATAGTTCGATGTAATGGTATCGATAGTAAAGAATGTTTTCATCTGCTATCGAAGCTAAGATGTTTGTGTAATCGACTGCCAAGTAACTTGGGGTGTTAGTGTGAAGGATCTGATAAAAGTATGGCGAGGGAGTGGAAAGGTCTTCTCATTCCTTAAGACGGAGACAGCAGAATAATCAGAAAGATGGAGTGGTATGTTCAAATCGAAGGTTACAAACGAAGCATATCCAAACATTATAAACATGATTCTTGTGGAATGAGTCGGTACTGAGGTCACTAAACTAATTGAACTGACACATCAAAAGCGTTTATCAAAGAATCTTTTTCACGAAAAACGGAAGGAAGCTAAATTTGCTTGTAGTGTGTGTTATTGAATTTTTTTTTTTGCATGTTTCTGAACGTTATTTTTTATTTATTTATGGACGCTCTTTAACATCTTAGGTCATCAGCGTCCCATTCAACTCAGGGCGTGAAACGGCCGACACATTTTACTCAGAGGCCTCTTTTTCAGGCCTGAGGTTCTTTATCATGCCGTAAATGTACGACCGGGACCCACGGCTTTACTTCTCTTCCGAAGGAAGCCATATTTAGGATGTTTACGTCCGGCAAAATCCATCGGTCCTGGCCGGGTTGGAACCCGCGATCTTGGGTTTAGGAGGCAAGTATGGTAACCACTACACCACCAGGACCGACGTTTCTGAACGTGAATATTCCAACTTAGGGTTTTATCGAAATGTACCCGTAGACTTTTACTGATTCAGCAAAGCGGATTACACTATTGCTAATATTTACTGATACTTTTTGTCAGTTTGCAGTATTTAACAAAAGATGATGACCCAATAGAATTGTCTGCGACTTTCCTGGACTCGCACTAGCCGTTGAGTATTGCCAGAGCTCTGTGAAATTTCACCAGTAAGACAATTAAATTTGTAGATCGTCAGATAAAGGGGATGTCTACATTGTTTACTGAATCTGAAACATTATTTATGTAAACTATGAAAAATACGAGCCCCAACACCGAACCCTGTGGGACTTTTGCCTTCACATTTCATTAACAGCAAGAACTGTCGTATGATAAATGTATTGTTGGCGATTGTAAAGGTAAGAGCTGAACCATAAGGCTATATATTTTATGAATTTAATGCTCAAAGCTAGTTCAAGGTCGATTAGTCAAAAGCTCTGTTCTAGTCAAGTGTCGTTAACTTATTACGCCTTCAGTTACTTCAACAACATAGTGGCAATGCTATGTCTGCATACAAAACCCAGCTGATATGTGTTAGTTTATGGTTGTTTCCAATGCTTTCGATATGGTGGGTAGGATAAATATAGAAATGTAGTCACTCGGTGTTAACAGGTGATTTAAAGTGAGGATATCGATTGGTGTTATTAATGAGACATTGAAGATTTGAGTTAAAGTATTTATTTTATTCTGTAGTATTATGTTAATACTCCTTAAGCTCTTTAATTGATGCTTTTTACACTGTCATCATGAGTCGTGTAGATTTATCCTTTTCTAATTTTTTCAAACAAAAACGCTCTTTAATGTATACATGATAAAAATAGTTTCCAATTACTAAGTTTTATTTCAACTTTAAGGTATTTATACTCGTATGCATAAAAATTAAATATCATTTTTGTTTTCAAAACAAATAAGAAGTTAATAGTTATAAATAAATTAAATAAAGGCAATTTATATTTATTTTTATTTTTTCACTTTATAATAATTATTAATGTGATATATATGTTGAAAACGAAGATGTATATTTAAGGTTTTGTATTTCAGCATAAACGCCTTAAAGTTCATATATATGTTGTTCATTATAAGTTATAGCATTGCCTTGCATTAAACACTAAATTTAACAAGTAAAAAATGCAAGCACAATGAGAATTTAACCTAAGCGTTTCTTATTACCATACACGTGCTTTTTTCCTCTCAGCCATCAGAACACATAGTTTGAGTAAATGAAATGAAGGCGGCCATGTCCCAGTGTCGACAAATGCTTCCTTAATTAGCCAAATTGATGATGGTTTCAGGCAGTTTTTAATTTTATTTATTTATGTTGTCAAAGGTGTTCTGTCTCATATTAAAATTTATACAATTTTGACAAAAAACTAAGCGAGTTATTTAATATTCTGCGAAATGCTGTATTCTCTTAGATGTTTCGTCGGTAGCTGGTCTAATGATAACCATGTTTGCCTTCTAGACCCAAGATCGCGGATTCAATTCCGGTCATAGTCGATGGGTATTTTCGGGTGTAAAAATCCTGAAATATGACTTCCTTCGGAAAGGAACTAAAGTCATGGGTTTCATGTAGTAAATTTACGGTAAGAAAAACAACCTCAAGCCTGAAAGAAAAGACCTCAAAACAAAATTTATCGACCGTTTCACGCCCTGAATTGAATGGGACGCTGATGACCTGAGATGCTAAAAGAGCTCCGTAAATAAATCAACAAAATATCTTTAATTCAATGATATTCAATGATAAGTTAAGAATAATGTACCCAAAACGTCTGCAACAAGCTTGTTTAACCAGTATTATAAGTTATAGACAATAATTGCAAGAAAACATTCCCTTTCAAGTTCTATTTCATCTTTACTGAGGCCATAGCTCTTTATAGCTTCTAAAGCCTACTGCTTAAACCCCCTATGCATGTCATCAAGCAGGGAGCTCTTATTCTTAAATATATTAACTAAGAATATATAATTCTAAATAATTTTGCTCTCTCTTACCTGAATTCCAGAAGCAGGTTTGGTCCGGAATATTCCAACCTCGACTTTCTATTGGCACATACGGTTGTCAATAGAGGGTTAGATGACGTGGAACCCTGGTAGATGGCTATATAGTCTGTTGTGCAGTGACTGAAAACATAAGCACACTATACGAATTAAAAATTCCTTTAATCATACGTTTAGTCAGGTTTGTTAATGCTGTAACATTTCGAAGAGTGCTACCTTTGGTTCGGGAGTATAATTTTTAAATTTATTAACATTTTGGTGCTAGCTTGAGAAAATAAAACTCAAAACTTTAAACCTAGTTGAGGCCCACGATTATGAACGTTATACGAAGGGATAAACTTGTACCATCTGTGGCCATTTCAAGGGTACTGTAATATCTATAAATACAGTTACTCATATATAGTCTACGACATTTTGAAATATAAAAATGCTACGTTAATCGTCTACAGGTTCATTCATAGTGCAAAATGCTCCATTAGATGCAAATTAGGTTTGAAAAAATATTACTCAATTTATCATTTACTTTTATCTAATTTTTTTTCTTGCACTAGAACCACAATTATTAATATATTTAAACATTGGTCTAAAAATATCAAAAAGTTATAATCAATAGTATAAATTTATAAACTAACTCATCTAAACTCTATAGTACAATCTCTTTACCACAAATACAGTACCTGTGAATTACAAGAAGTTTTTCAACAATTTCAACGGCAGAAATATAGCGTTGTCACTTAGAACGACTTAAGTAGGCCGAAAGTGCCCTTTCTGAAGTTGAAGTGTAGGGAGAACTTATTTTATAGAATCTTTATCGCACTCTCACAATAATTATCGGTTTGTTTCTTTTCAAACTATAGAATCTGCCACATGAGAAATTATCTGCGGTTCAATTGATTTGCAAAACTTCTCATTAAAATAAGCTCTAAAATTGACAATTTGATAGCATAAACTTTTAACATCCAAGTTCATCTGAGGTTTCCAAGCAAATATGAATTAGATAAAAATGATAAATTTTAAGATGTAACATAAACAATGTCACTGTAGATAATGAGATCTTGAAGCACTTGGGTAAGTTACCAATGGATACAGAACTTAAACAAACGAGAATACAGGTTTGTGCCATGGTTTCATATGAAATTTAGCAGCATAAAGTTCTTTCGGCTGCTGTCGAAACCAGGCGGTGACTTAGCTCCTCCAGACAGTTTCATCGTTCACCCGAAACGTGATATTGAAGAAGGCCGAACAAATGCAAGTCGCTTGGAGCAAGGTGGGGATTCCCACTTGGAATTTCTCATGTTTCACCTTTCCCCCCCCCCGCTGTATTTTGTGTTTTATTTCTTAAATCTATTTAGTGTATACACCATAGGTTATTTAAGTAAATTATTATTGTAAGTTTATTTTTTCCAGTAATTGTTTTTTCTCTTAATATCATACCAGTAACATTTCAATGATAGTTATAAGGCCAACAAATCATTAGTAAGTACAATTAATATTTTCTATATTGATATTCACCTGCAGTTTTCACTGAAAATAGACCATTTACCATTCTATTTTCTTTCTTTCTTTCTTTCTTTCTTTCTTTCTTTCTTTCTTTCTTTCTTTCTTTCTTCTTTTTTACATAAGTAATAACTATTATTACAACCCAGTTGTAACATTACAAACAAGTTCATTTTATAAGTGGGTCCTTGTCATATTTATGATAAGAAAGTTACTTCTGTGGCTGCCTTTGTCCATTTGTTGTTGGCTGTGTCTGATTCTATCAACAAATTGTATTTGCCTTGTTGGCAATACATGTGTTGTCATGCAAGAGCAACACGCCTTCGATGAGGAGTCCTGGACTCTTCAGTTGAATGGCCTACTCAGTTTCCTGAGGATGTTACAGTAGAAGTCGGAATTTACCCTTTTCTTGAAGCTGGAAGGCGGTGAGCAGTATGCTCTCGTGCACAAAGAAGATTGAGAATCACTTATCCAGCGATGTTTTCACTACATTGACGCAAGCTTTATGCAGGACTGGTAATGGTGAACCAACGGTTGAAAATTTGGACTCGTATATGGTGTCCTGCATAGCGACTCATATGTTGCAATGCCAGACCAATTCTTTGCATTTTGTAGTGGGGTCGGCATCCACGGCAACCATCTTGAAAACCTAACCTGTCAATGCATTATGATTTATGAGATAGGCCATGCCACATGAACAACTAATAGCAGCGGCTACAGTGTCTATAGTTACCTTTCTGTTGGCGAATTAATTTTTCAACTCTTTCAAATTCGCCTTTGTGCCAATTTCAGCTAGCTGGCCGAAGAGGTGTCAACACGTGCCCGAATATCAGACAGCTTGTGTGCCCAACTGTAATCAGCTTGACGTGATAGGGACTTCTCATTGTAGATAGGAAACTTTTTTATCAGTATTATTTGGTTCTATAATTTTTCTTAAAAATCGCACAAAGGAATGATGCTCAATAGTTGTACATGTACATTAATTCACAAGCGCCGCCATTTTGACATGCTGTTTCGCTATTGTAAGCATTGGTTGCTACCGGATTTTCACCAGTTCCTGCTGGACTAATGTTATCTATAGTTGTAATAGCTTCAAATCCCCATTCAAACATATTAAGGCAATTTTTATTTGAGGTATGGTGAATTAGATTGATTAGTAGATTAAAGAAGGGGAAAGATAGGAATTAATTGATGGATTAATTAGGTGGTATTAATTGTATTCGTAATAAGCCTCTTCTTCCCGATGTCCTCTCTGATTTGCCGTCTGTACCGCAGATATTTCTCAGTTTGGTCTCAGGGAATGTGGAGTCGTTTGAGTCAACGGGAAGGGCAAGGTAACTTAACACATTACACAGAAACTCGCAGAATTTCATTGACAGAATTTATTAACCGGATATTTAATGTCTTTGCATACGTTTGGGTACCGTAGCGTCTTCAGGACTACATTAAGAATTCTTTAGTCCACTCTTGCACCGCGATAGAACTACATTCGAAATACATTTTTCATAATACTCAATATTTCTAGTCAATGTTTATCTGTCTCACGATTGTTTACTTCTGTTCTTATGCATTAAAACTATGTAGCTGCTGACTGAATTAAACTGCTCTGATAACCCAAACGAACTATGGTCCTCTATCTGTATGACTAGAAAGTATTTGACCTACTGTCTCTCTGATGACAACTGACTGACTGCCCCATATCAAAATCTGGTAAATTTCTATCACTATGACGTCGCTCGTCCGTAATTACGTTACGATTTTCTTGAACAGATCTCGCGTTTCCTGTCCATGCGAGATTTTCAATTGGTTAAAGGTGAAATTTAATCTCCCCTCATCGTCTCATTGGACACGAGCTAATATTCTAATTATTTTGTTCACAGAACCTTTCCCATTGCCAGCAACCTAAGAGATGTTTTCCAACCCCTACAACATTTCGTCAAAGACGGTTTCGTTATTTAACAAAGGAGTCTTTCGGCATTTTCACACAAAGCGATCTCTTCAGTTAGCCAGATATATGAACTTCTTCATGTTATTAAGTCTGTCTCATACACGTTGATGTGTCTGCTTTGCTATAAATATTTCCGTTCGTGAAGATTATGATCTTCGTTTTACTTGTATTCACCGTAAGTAACCAAGCAGGCCACAGTAGGTCTGTAGTCCTTTTAAATCTCTACCGAAATGTGTCTTCTGTCTCTACCAATCTATTCCATTCCAATTGTTCATTAACTGAAGCCCAGTTTTATAAATTAATAATAGAAGCGCATTAATGAGTTTGTGACGTGATATATTTCTTGCAGAAAGACCGTCTCTTTGGAATGTTTAGCAACAAAATGATATTACGTAATATTTTTACGTTTATCTAATATCTAGAACAAAAGTTCCGTTTTTATCTAAACAAGTTGATTAGAGCATCTTACGCATCTGCCATTAAACTTTTTTCCTAAAGTTGTTACGCCCTATAGGCAAAGGAAGGGAATTTCGGAATGTGCAGGAAAACATTAACAACGACATTAGAAGCATTACGGCGGCCAACTTAATTGCGCCAACGAAAAGGCGTTTGCCCGATTCATAAAGAAACAATTCCAGAATCTTCATAAAGTAAGGTGAACCATGTTTTACCAAGCGGAGTTGATAGACGAGCGCCGCCGATTGCTGCGAACTTAAACGATACGCAAAACATCTTGTGATATTATTTGTAATAATCTCTATTAATATGCTTGTTGGGAATCTTAAAAATAAGTATTTCATTACAAATTAGCATTATTGTTTATTTTTTAAATTGGATATAAATACAAAATTTCTTTACCAAATATTTAATAAATACTTAATATACAATTATTTATTTTTATTGTTTTCAAATTTTCTAAACTTATATAGGTATATTTAAATACAAAGCAAACATGATAAGTTGGGAGTAATTAATGGAAATAAATATATAGGTGGTTTTATATTCTTTTGTATATTAAGGAAGAATTTAAAATAAAAAAAAATATTGAATTAATCAGATTTTATTTCACAAAATACGTTGTCTGTATGAATTTTAGAACATTCGTTTATTAAAAGGATGGTTAAGTGTTATGTTAATAAATTCGGTATATAATTGCCTGTTTAACAGTTATGGAAATGTCAAATTTATACGTTGGTGGATTTCATCTCTCTTATGGTACGACAACAGGTTCCTAAGTACGTTGCACAGCGGGACTGGCATTTGCAAACGGTAGCAGGTGAATTACTTAGACGAAAATATACAGCGTCTCTGTTTTAGTTACTGCAAAGACTCTCTAACCGTGCACTACCAGAGTTGCTTATTCTAACATTAGGTGCCCTAGAAGTAGCTTCTAAAGCATTTAATTCTGAAGTTTGACTTACTCATGTTTGGGTACGCTTCGCTGCAGATGCATTTTACGGGCTATCAATAAGTAAAGCAACACCGTTTATTTTCTCTTAGGAAATGCATTGGTATATTTCAACATGGTCTCCATGTAAATATGAGACTTTGCATTATCTTGATGTCTGGACATGTATGCCGTAACTTCATCATCTTCTTCTACTCCCGCGGAATCTTTCACAAGATCGAAGATACGAAAATTAGACAGTGCAACATTCATACTATAGAGTATGTGTTGATGGACAGTCATGAAAACAATTGGTTACTTCTTTTTGAGGACGAATGCGCCGAAGCCGCTCCATCAACTTCCAAACAGTTTTGACTGTTGGAATGCATCCGTCAAAATAACTCCTTCGGGGTCCCAGAAGATTTATAGGATTTCTTCCTGACTTTATTTTTCCGAGGAGAAATTTCGTGATGCCATGCAAGAATTCTCTTTCCATCACGAGCTGGAAGTGATGAATGCATTTTTTTATCTTCCGGCTCATAACAAGCAAACAGATGTAAACAAATGATGATCGTCAGGCAGTGAAGGCTTCCAGGGACGAATTTAGCACAAATTGAATATCCTAACTGGTGCATATTTGTACTAGGTAAAGATAGAGATAGCCTATTGTATCCCTCCAGGGTAACGGCCTCCTAACAAAAAACTCGCTTTTTCATAACGTGGTGAGCTATTCCTCGCTAGTTGTTCGTACGCTGTTTAAGACGCTGACTAATTTGTTCTTTGGTTACTCCATTTCTCACTGCACTAGTTGCTTCTCGACAGATTTCCATTTTTCTCTTTCTCTTGCTACTCTTGACCAATCTGGATCTGCTTGCTCCTTGAAGAGATTCTGTCAATCTTCTTCTGGCTCTGCCTTGTGTGCTTTTTCCTATCCGGGGATCCCACATGGAGATCATGTAGGTCCACCTATTGTCCTGCATTCTTGCGACGTGACCGTTTGTTTCTGGTAGCTATTTGTGCGAAGTTATTTGTACTAACCTACAGTTGAGTTGTGAGTTGTTTGATTGCAGGCCACAGTAGCATTGGTGACCAATCAGGGAGACTGTCTAGATCATCTTCTGATGTTCAAAGACCAACATTCTATTCATAGCCCTCTCTATATTGTGCCGTTCTTGTGCGCGTTTCCTTTGCTTCCTGATTGACATATAAGCCTCTTCCCTTGCTTTTCCTTGCTCCCCCTTTTTTAAAACTAATACTTAGCAATTTGATTATGTAGTTAGCGTCGGATGTAGCAGCTGGGAATGGAAAGCTGCCAGTCATTAAATGGAAGCGGAGATGGCGAGTTGCCGGCAGAAATGCATGACGAAACTCTGAATGGTTCCCCAGGAATCAGGGAGTAAGTTAGAAGGAATTACTTTAATTATCATTTATATAAATGGATGTTAGCTTTCATTCATTTATTTACTGGTAGTAAGTGATGTGTTTATAGATGGACTGGAGGTGTGTGCCCCACAGAAATATGAAGCCGCTACTTCTGGTGCGTGGTGGGTGACGGCCGCGTGCCATTGTCCATTATTCTGTTGGTATGAAAAGGTGGTCAAAGTTGATCAACCTTAGAGTTCAGAGCTATGTATTGTGTCTCGTTATAGATGCAGAGTAGATTGAATAGCTGGTGGTATGTTTCGTTGCCGAGTTCTATGGAGTATCTGTTGTCCTAAATTCGTTACTCTATATTGCCTTGTATTTAATAAATAGTAGTGTAGTGATCTGTAAATGTAGTTTCAAGATTGTAGAGACGCAAAGATGCCTCCTGCAGTAAGTCAGAAAGATGGGAACTATGGCGGCTGTTGCTTTTGCATTTGTCTTGATGTCAGTGTATTGGTGCACGATTGCTTCATATAAAGTGCATTTAGAGCAGTAATTGTAGTTTCACGGATCAATTGTGAGATTTGAGGAACGTGCTGAAATACTGAGTACAGATGGTTCGGCTTTGGTGAAAATATTTGTACTAGTTTGGCGTTGACAAAAGCAGACAGGTGAATTTTAGCGAGATCTGCCAATGGATAGCAAATGTGGGGCTTGGCCTTGAACCCAGACCCCCTAAATAAGTCAGAAATCTGTACGAAAAATGCGCATAAACAGCATCCATCACTTCATCATCACAGTTAAATCTCTTTCCTCGAAGATCCTCCTTCACTTTGAGAAGAGTAAATATTCGCTGGGAGCTACTTCTGGGCTGTAGAGTGGATCGTTTATCTCCTTGAAGCCACATTTCTTCACAGTTTACTTTGCAAAAAGAGCTGCGTGAACAAGCACATTGTCGTGAAAAAGGCGCACACTGCCACTCAGCTTTCCTCACCTTTTCTCTTTGATGGAAGCACGTAGTCTATGCAGTAGGTCAGCATAGTACTCCCCATTTACTGCGGTGTTCCTCTGCTTGAAGTCAATGAAGAGTATTCCTTCACAGTCCCAAAAGATTGTGGCCATGATTATATTGGTAGTTGAGTGGCCTTGGCCTTTAGAGGCGGTGCTTCGCCAGGTTTACGCCGCTCTATTGATTTTCTTTTGGACAATGGACCATAGTAGAGGACCACAGTTTCATCTCCTGTAACAATTGTTTGCAGAACGTTTCTCTCGTTGACACAGCAGAGCTCCAAAAAATGCCTTACAAAGATGACTTGTTGCTGTTTTTAGACTGAGGAAAGAAGTCTAGGCACCCATCTTGCACTAACTTTATTCATGTTTAAATGTTCATGAATAATTCGAGAAGACTGTTGTTTTAGAAACTTCTAACCTTGCTGCTATTTCTGTAACTTTGATTCACCAGTGTTCCAAAATTTCTCCTTCCACAAAAGCGATGCTTTCAAGAGCAAGCACCACATAGGGCCGACCTGCAAATTCTTCGTCTTCAATTCTTTCTCAACCCATTTGAAAAAGCTTGACCGTTCTTTTACAATGAAATATTGGGGGATACTTCTACCTATACACCGTTCAATCGCTGTTTACTTTCACTTGGAGTAAGTTCTTCTTTTGTGAAAAACTTAATAACAGATCGATGCTCCATTTTGATCATGTCATACTGCTCTGCACATAGCCTTCCTTATGCAACTATATCTGAACAACTAAACACAGCGGAGCTGAAGTTACAGCTGCAATTATTTACTTAAGAGATAAAGTATGACATCAGACAAGGGCTTTGTGTGGCGAGGCCTGATACTTACGGACCTACCCTTGTATGTAGCGCAGAACACATGGAGATTGTCATAAGGTGGTTAGGGCAGTAGCCTCGGAATAGTAACAGCGGGGAGTGTCTGCATTCATCTGCCATGTGCTCATGCAGCGTCGGCATGGCAGGCTGTGTTGACTGTGACTCTCTTGAACGGTGTGCAGGAGAAATCCACTGGTTATGGCATCAAGAAAAACTCACTGGTCTGTAAAGATGACACAGGAGAGCGGTTGTCTGTATGGAGGTCTGCTTACTGTGTAGAGAGGTGGCGGATTAGAATGATCGTCTCTGCTTCCCGGAGTCTGATGCTCATAACTCTGCTGTTTGCGCTGAAAGTGCGTTGGTCCGATGTCTCTGGTCCGATGTGCTGGATTTGTGCTGATCGTCTCGGGTTGACTTGGCTCGGTTAGGACATATTCTCCTTCAGTTACTGGAGCCCGAATGCTTCATTCCTCACTTTGCCACGTCTATATGGCACAAGTACTCCTTGTTTGCCGTTGTTCAAGCTAATGTATTGTAACCTTGCTAGGTGGCGTACTGACCTCTTGTCCTTCGACACAGAGGAAGACGCTGACGAGGTGAGTTATACACACGTTTCAGCTCTTTATTGCAAATTCTTAGGCTCGGAACCCTTTTCACCGTGTATAGCACTAGTGACAAGTATAATGTAATTTTCAAGCATTTTGTAATAATATTTTCCGAAATTTATTGTATTATATGGGCTTAAAACTTCCTTCTTTTGCATTTTTTTGACCAGAAAGGAAGCGTATTTAACCCAAGATGTTGAAATCGATGTATTTAGAAGACTTAAAATGTTTAATTAATTATTAATTGCAGATAATATAATCTTCTTGCGCCCTTGCAATTATTGTTGAGTAATGTGATTAATAATTACATGGTAAATGTGACTGTTGTGAATGTTGTATCGTCCATGGCTGCGTGTTGAGGCAGGAATATTGCTCATTCGGCCGGTGATGGCACCGTTTGCCCAGACCAACTCTTTTCGGGGAGGTGGCGTACAGGGCACGAGCCGGGTTCGTCATTCCGGTACGGCAGGGTGTTCGCGGTGTACCAATGCCTGCGAGCCTGCGCTTGCATATGCAGGGGGGCTAACTCAACTCACCTAGGCTGGAACGCTGTCCGTATCGTCACGCCGGTTGCGACACGACAGTAGGGAGTGACGGGGACGGTCATCCAAAAATTAGAGCCCGCATGGTTTCTAATCGAGCCCACCAGATACATCGCCCTAGTAGCACCAACAACTACCTGTCAGTCTATTTATACCTGCTGTCGCCAGCTTTAGGTCATTAGCGCAAGGTACCCGTGGTAATACCTAGTTTATGGAGCTAAAATGAATTACATATTAGCCCCTCTGTAGCGAACGTCCAAACTATAGGTTATCTCTATTGTCTACGTATCGTTAGCTGGAGCGAGCTTGTTAAATGGTAGTAGCGGGTTGACGCTACAGTGACAAAGAATTAGAGCTTTAGAGTTTCAAAGCTTTAACAGTAATATTTGAACTCTTAACTATTTAAAATAATATATTGCTGATATATGTTCACAACATTTGCATGCCAAAAACTGTTTTTTATCGTAGTCACGATTGATTTCTATTCTTAATTGAAATTTATTTTCATCTGTTCACATTTATTGTTGTTTAGCAAATTATACCGACATTATCGCCGTTAGAAACTGTAAATTTATCTTCTTCTCCTTCTTCTCTTCATCTCCTGCATTGTGAAGTTAACTTTCCTTGGCAATTTCCTTTCCTTCTAGCGTACTCCTAAGTTGAAAATTGTCTTGTCATTCCGGGAAATTTGTTGAATCTTGTTAATAATTTTTCTGTGACATTTCTTAAGCGCATATAAATATTTGTGATGGCCAAAGACTTTCAAGTTATTGCCCCTTCTTCATAACCCACATCATATAATTGACTCTTCAGGAGAAGAGTTGCGTTAGTTATTGAACGCCCCCCTACATATAGAACTACTAAGAAGTTTGAGGATAAGTGTATTTCCACTGGGCAAAATGTCAGAAATATCATTAAAATACAAAAAATACAAAAGTTGTATTTTAGGCTTGCTTTCAATTTAAAAAATGTTAGCCACTGAACAGTAAAATATAACTGATCAAATTGTGAAAATAAGACCAGATAAGTACGCGGAAATAAATACTAATGTAATTTTACTATTTGAAGTTTGCAATTAGAAATTTAGCTTACATTACAATTAATAAATAACTGCAAAATGTGAACTTTTTCAAAGTTAAATATAAAACGCCAACAATTACCAATTCATCGAAAATTATATTTTGTAAAGAGTAGGACTGATTATTGTTTATTAATTAAGAAAAGTTAGGTAAATGTTCAGAAGTAGAAAACTTTGCTCTATAAAACGTTCACTGAATGTGCTACTAGAAAAATAAAATCTACCACACATGTGCCTAATTTCTACCATGGTTGATAATTATATTACTTGAGTTTTTAGGAAGCCATCTACGTATTTCTCAATTAGTCAGTTGCTGCTATGCGGGAAGTTTCATCAGATCACCCCTCTGTCACAAGTGAAGTTGACAGTACGTTGCGATTTTGTTTTGTTTTCTTTTGTTTAAGAGGATGGCAAAAAACGTGTAAGCAGCAACAGTAAGTTTTATTATATTTTCTCCTAAAATGGGCAAACAAATTTTTGTTGTTATTTTATTTCATAGAAAATTTCAGAAGTATTTTGTTTTAAATTTTGCATTTTTATTCACAATCTGGCCCGAAAAGAAAGGAAGAAACAACTGGTCAGTATCTACAAATAAGTGATTATCTTATTCATAATTTTTCCTTTACTTTGATTTACTTATAAAATCATATGATGTGAACAATTCTATTTGCTGACCATCAGGTTGTGTTTAAAAAAGGAAGATAGTCGGCAGGGAAATGTTAATAACCTGAAAGTTATTATGGAGGCATATAATTTAAATATTTTAACAACCAAAACACAATAAATGGCTTTTAAAGGGAACAAACATGTAAGATATAAGAAAGCTATTAATAAAGAAATAATAGAACAAGTCCCTAGTTTTAACTATCTAGGTTTTAATGTATCATACAGTAAAACTGAAGGTCTGAATAAAAAACTAAAAAAATTAAGACAAATGGATGAAAAAATAAGCACAACATTAAAAGAAACATAAAATAAATTATATAAAGCAATAAAGTAACATTTGGAAGTGTAAACTGTACTATGAATAGGTCAGACAGGAAAAGAATAGAAACTGCAGAGATGAAATTTTTAAGAGAGTAGCTGGATTTACTTATTCTATACAAAGAAAGAAATTAAGAAATTCGAAAACAGTTAAAAATACAGAGGGTGCCAAAAATATGTACACACATTTCAAGCAACGAAAAAACTGTGTTAGCATGACAAAACTGAGCTCGCACGAACTGAAAATGCTGAGCACTAATCATCTTAGACTTTAAAAGTTATAGCAGTTGCTCAAAGTGCCCACCATCAGCATCGATACACTATCGATCGGCATCGATGTTGAACTACTGGTTGAGCAACGTTTGCGAAAGTATCCTCAGAGATTGCAGCACATGCCGTTTCATTTTCTTCCTGAAGTGCTCTCAGTGTAGCTGATTTTCTATGGTAAACAACTTCCTTAAGAGTCCCATAGGTAGAAGTCCAACAGAGTTAGATCCGGAGAACGGTTCTGTTCTGTACACACGTCTCCGTTACCTTTGAACTTCAACAACATTCTCAGTTTTCCAATACCACTTCAAAATTTCTTTCCGTTATTCAAACGATAATCTTGGCTCCACTATGTTGTAGCAACGCTAGCATAACGCAACGTGAGTCACATCTTTTACAGAACATCATACTACACATTACTATTGTTTTTCGGTTCAACTTTGAAATATATTAAATAAATATCTACTGTGAAAGTGTGTATACATTTTTGGCACCCTTGGTATATAACCTAAATGAAAAAAATTAATGAAAATAAAATTACTTGGTATCAGCATATATTAAGAATCAAAGAGGAACGGATTCCATTATAAATCTAAACTATATTGCTAAGTAGGAAGGCCAAGAGCAAGATGGAGGACGGAACAGGGTGGCATGCCCATACCTTGTGGAACAAGAAGAATTATTTAATTGAGAGTGTTGAGATAAACAAATGTGGATCGTTTATTAGTTTTAAAAGTACATATAAGTGTTATTTTTAGATATTTATCCACTTTAAAACCATAATCTACATCTGAGCACGTACAGTAAGGGGAAAATATTAATGACCTCGTCCCATCCCAGGGAGTTCCGAGTGTCTATTGTTACTGCTTGTTTATAAATAGCAAACCAATGCCCGAGATATCTGGTAATTCTCCACCGGTGTGACTGTTGTTCCCTGCATCAAAAGATTGAATGGAAACATGAATATTACCTGTTTCTCATATTATTAAGAATATTTGCGGGTGCCTAAATAAATGAAGAAAGAAAAAATTCATATTATTTACTATAACTTGCACACCCAACTCTGTTACACGACCGTGTAGAGAAAGAGATTACAAGGGCGTGATTGGTTTTTCTGAGCGAACTCTGATAAGCTCTTTCCTCACGTAACATAAATAAGTTGGGTAACTGGAATCTCTGTTAGATAAAAATACTATTAAGGTCTATCCCATACTAAAACGCTATAACGAAAAATTTAAAGATGATGGATATTGGTAGCTGACTCGAGCACTATATTGCACAGTGCAGCAAAAGTGCAAGAAAATGGATTAAGGTTTGCATATTCAAAGGAAAAAAGCGGTTGTTTTGATTAATTTTTTATAAATGCATATAGAATTATGGAAATTCAAAGTATACTTCAATAAATTATATACGACACTTTGTTTCGCTCTTTCCCAACTCATATTTCCAATTATAACTTTCAAACTAATGAACATAATATCTCCATCACTTTTTCATGGAGATATCTTTGTGCACGAGAAGCGTGATGGTGTCATAATACGAGCGTAATCTTTTAAGTTGTTACAAGCGCCACTAGGTGGTACTAGTCTAACATGTCATTGCTGTTTTCGAAACAATTGACATTTGTTGTTATTGTGAAAGCAGTGGCAGCTTAGAAATTGACCGAGTAGTTTGTTTATAGCGAACTTGAAAATAATCAATTTTGCAAAATGTGGAAATTTCACATGAAGGTTTTCGTTGTATGATTTTTTTACGATTTTAGTAAAGGCGCAACTCAAAAGTAGTACATAGAATCGCTTTGTTCACTTTTTGGTAAGTACTGTCAGAAAAGACTGTGTACAATTGGTTTGCAGAGTTTCGTCCTGGTCGTGCGTCTGTCAGTGATGAATTTCGTGAAGGTCGACCAAAATCGGTTGTCATTCCAAAAAAAACATCGCAACATGATTGAAGGAGATCGGCATGTGACTTACAGTGACAAAAAGGCATCCTTAAGCACATGGAGGCTGCAGTACATTCGATTTTGCATGAGCATTTAGCTGTGAAAAAGATCTGTTCCCTATGAATTCCACATAATTTGATTAAAACTCAAAAAACGCTCGTGTTATTGGTGTAATGAAATGCTCAAACAATTCCACCCAGGAACTGAAAAATCCGTGTACAACATCGTAACATCCAAGTGACGAAACTTGGATGTATACGTATGAACCGGGAACTAAGCAACAATCCACTGTTTGGCTGTTCCAAGATGAACCGAATCCCACAAAAGTTGTTCGTTCATGAAGCACTTCCAAGAAAATGGTCGTTTGTTTCTTCGGTTGTACTGGACATGTCGCAACCACTCTTTTAGAGGATCAAAGAACAGTTATTGCTGAATGGTGTAAGTAGGTTGATTTGCAGAAGTCGTCGACGAAATCAGGAAAAACTACCGAAAAGGTTGCATTATTCTTCATCATGACAATGCCAGCTCTCACACAGATGTCAAACAATTGATTATTTGAGGGAGAAAAGCATCAATCTCATTGCCGATATTCACCTGATTTAACGCCTATGAATGTCAAACGAAAAATGCGTGGACAGCAATTTTCATCACCTCAAGAAGCTATGGAAAACTTTAAAAACCTGGTTTTTAATATAGCAAATTTAGAGTGGAAAATATGTTTCGAGAACTGGTTTAAACGCATGCAAAAGTGTATAAATCTTATAAAGGAAAAAAACAATAAAGCAGTTTATTTGTTTCCTTCCGAATTGTTGTAACAACTTAAAAAGTAACCCTCGTAAGTACAGACATATCCGCACGCGCTTCTCTATTTTAGGGAAAATATTGACATATACAGTCATCAGAGTCGGTCTGAATTACCCGCTGTATATCTCCTTGCGGCCGCCACTTTACCTTCAGCATAACTGATGAATAAGACAAGCGAAATTGTTGCCCGAAGTTATTTAGAAATACACGATCTTCAAAGAAGAATAGAAATTCACCCTGTTCAATATGGAGGTTTGGCAGCCGGTACTAACTCGCTAAACACCATGGCGCAGTATGGAACATGGGGTATAATGTAACATCGAGACATATCACACAATACATTCATTTTTTCATATTTTCTGCAAAAGTCTAGGCAATTGTATAATGTAGAGGCATGTAGTCTGATGTTTAGTTATTGTACTTTCTATCTAATTTGGATATACATTGTGGTGAAAATTCATCCATATCTCTGTTCCTAATATCTCTATCTAGCATTGCATGAAGGCTTTTACTGGTGGTTTCCGAGTACGTGTTGTGTTCTTCTTGATATTTCTTCGTAGTGTAATGTGTTGTGTGTGACTGTTAACATTTCATAACAACACTATCGGGTAAGTCAGAAGTAAAAATTTAACGTGTAATCCATTTTCGTGAGCTGCACTCTAAAGTAGAGATTCCCAACCAGTGGGTGTGCCGCCGAGATATGTTAAGATTAAACAAAACTATAGGAGGGGCTACTTAAAAGAAATATATATATATATATATATATATATATATATATATATATTAAATTACAGTATATGAATTACTGGTATTGGTAATGAAGAAGAGGAAGGCGAATCATTTCTTGGTTTAAGTTTCATCTCAGGTGTCCAATCCATGGATTAATAACAATAAAAGAAATTGTATTCTTACGTTTGTTATGCAGTGTTTTATTTACGGCCTGCCATTGGACAAAGTATACTATATAAACGTTTAATATAAATTATTAAATTAAACAATTTAATTTTATTAGTTTCGGGAAATTTTCTTGTTGGCAAAACATTAATATCCTACATGAGGATCAAGACCAGAATTATGAGAGCCTACAAAAACAGAACACGCTGACTTATTGATCATATTTAAATTATATTTAATTGAAAATCATTTAAATAATTACAAATAATAACTAAGCTTTAATATGTTCAAAATACGGCAACAATGAAATTACTTAAACCAGAGAAGTCACAACAAAGACAATCAAATCCAAAGTAAGAAATAGACCACTTAGCCTTGAGGACGATAGGCGTGCTTCGTTGTCAACTGATAGGCCTAATATCAACATTTGTGTTATCAATCACAAATCTCACATTAATAAGACAAAAACTGTTTTAAAGATTTACAATGACATAGTAGTTATCTACTTTTTAAATTTTATTTTTTTAATTTAATAATTAATATTAAACATTTGTATAATATATTTTGTACAATGCCAGGCCATAAATTGTTTGTTAAGCTATTGTTATAAAAGGAGTCTTTATTTCAACATAATTTAACACATTCATGTATAACAATGAAAGTTAAAATTTAAAAATAATTTTACACAATTTAAACAATTAACAGGGGTGCCCCGAATGTCTAATCTCATTCAAAAGGGTATCGCGAACGTAGAAAGATTGAGAATCGCTGCTCCAGAGAGTAGCAGTATCACGCGCGGCCTTCCCCATTCATGCAGACCGTACTACGGTATATCCTTGCCAACCTTCACTTAAGTTTGTAATCGAAGATCATGAATTGAGACCAAGGAAATTATTCTTTATGAAAATGTAAATTATAACAATGTTTTTAACAGTTTTGGTGTTTTCACTTTTTGCAACTATATAAAGCGTTAAAACTATTTGAATATAAAGTACATTTCGAAGAAAAAAAAAAAATAATTCAGTCTTATGCTACATAGTTATAAAAATTAGTAAAACCTTACAGGAACTACAATGAGATCGATGGAAAATAGAGACCTTTCGTTCTGACTTCATGCCAGGTCTGGCCTAATGAACATTTACAATCTTAACCACGAGGTCCTTCATAAACTAATGCGAACAACTATAAATAAAAAGTATAAAGCAAATACCTACTTATGAGGCAACAGCAGAGCGTTGAAAATGATATGGACTTGCGTGTGTATTGAGCTGGTAGTGATGTGGTATTTGCACATTCTGTTGGGAGGATATAGGCCCGGGTATCCTGGACTGGCTAGAACACAAGATCCTGGCTCTCGACACGAAAAGTCCTGGTACAGCCAGTCACATTCTGCAAAACACGAAAAGTACAATAAATTTTACAGTTCCAAAAACAAACATACAGAATAATAATTATGTACAAATTATACATAAAATTTCAGTCATTAACTATTTTATTAGTGCTTTTTAACAGACTATATAGTTTAGAAGCAATATAATTCGTTTCCAGATTCCATAGACAATCATAAAAAGGGAAACTCATAACCATTAAAATGCATTTTATGGAATACAAAACAAAACACAACAAAATAAAAAGGAATCCTGTTTAACGCCCGTTTTTACTACTGAGGCACCACAGACGGTAGACACTGATGATACATGAGATGAAATAATAAATTGGGAAAGAATTTTTAAAGGAAGGCAATGTTCCAAGCCTAAATGTAGGGTATCTCCCCGGCCGGCATTTGTCATTTATGAGCACTGAGGAAAACCAGGAAAAATCTCAGTCAGGGAGGACGGTCCTGGCGGGATTCGAACCCCAGACCTCCCGTTCACGAGAAATAAAAATGAATTTATACTAAAGGCATGTGTTTTACAAAATGTAAATAGTTTCCTAAGGCATTAATTTTCAATAGTTGTTTGAGAAAGTCATCAATGACGGAATGGTGTCATATAACCAAGCGAAGAATTATTAGCAGTGCTTAACAACTTGCTCTTGTCCCAACATTATGTAGTTTATATCTCTGGGAACACTTAAATAGTATCTGCAAATAATCTTTATACACTGGAGGAACTAAAAGAATAAATAGGTGTTCGTTATGTGGTTTGGATTGTGTATTACAGAAAATCGACATATCCCAGCACGTATTATAAAATGGGCAGGCATCGAAATGTTTTATTGTTTTTAAATAGTGAAACAATGGAGCATCATCGGCATAGTGTCTGGGTCACGCCGATTCTTTTAGTTCTGTATTATATGAGCGGAAACTTGGGAAATGAGAAAAATAGACTAAGGATATTTAAATGAAGTACAAACGGTGTAAATGAAAAGAAGGCTAAAGTATGTTTTTAATGATAAGGCATTTAGAAGAGTATCACACAGGATCCATAGACTGAAATGATAAGAACATGTTCGAAAAATGAATACGCGCACATACAAATGGCTAAGAAAAGTCATGTATTAAGCAACTGATAAAAAGATCGAGTAAAACAGTGGTTATAGACCTTTGAGGATTTCAGGGGAAGGCATAAAATGAAAATTATCATCTTATAATTAATTTGTTACTTTTCGTTTATTACTCTTGTGACATTTAATCATCAAATAACTCAGCAGTTAAGGTGATGATCTATAAGCGCAGCAGTAGTTGCTTCACTTCGCCAATAATTGACTCTTGAAACACAAGGACGCCAGCAACCGAAGAGGATGCACCTGCACTAGCGAGTAGATCCGCTGCCTATGAGCTGCGGAAAGATCGTTCTATCGCTATATTAACTGCTCACTTTCAGCCAGCTGTCCGCTCCTAGATTTCAACATTTATCCATACGCGCAGGGGGGAAATCACTATTGCTGCAAGTGCAGCTCTTGCTGCTTGCTGCTTGAAGTCCCGAGCGATTGCGGAGAGAGCCGAAGATTTCCACAGATACAGCTACATAACAAGGCTTTCAAACGCAATGGCATGATAGAAGCTTTTTTTTTTCTGCCAGACGGAAAGTTGGGTCCGTTTCGAAAATGTACTGTATGCTGCAAAAGGGACACGCGCAAGGAAACCAACATGACTTGTGGTGAATGCGGGGATGTGCACTTACGTCACTACCCATGCTTCGAGGTGCTTCGTTCAAAACGTCATGTTTAAAGGCAATGTTGAACTATTTTATAATTTTTTTTCAGTTTATTATTTAAAGAAATATTAAAATTATTACGGGCTGAAAATCATTCCATTTGCGGAGTTTGCCGGACGAGTATACAGCCATATCGCTCTGGCCCATTTTACCCAGGACATCTATATACGCCTATATCCGGGAAGAGGTTAATACCATCATCGCGAAAGTACCGAAGGTGCCACAAAAATGTATACACACTTTCATAGTAGATATCTATTTAATATATTTCAAAATTGAACCGAAAAACAACAGTAATGTGTAGTATGATGTTCTGTAAACAGATGTGATAACTTTATTATAGCATTATTATGTAACAGGTAAATCAACAATGAAAAAATGAAGCCAACATTATCGTAAGATGATATGTAACCGATGTGACTCACATTACGTTATGCTAGCATTGCTACAACAAAATGGAGCTAAGATTATCGTTTGAACAGCGGATAGCAATTTTGAAGTGGTATTGGAAAACCGAAATTGTTGTTGAATTTCAAACGCAATGGAGACGTGTGTACAGAACAGAACCGCCAGCGCGAGTAACATTGCATGCATTCGAGACAAACTTGTACCGTAAGTGATGTTCACAAGGGCAGATCTCGAAACCTCACACAGTAACACGCCCCACAACTGTATTTCTTTTGTTTTTGTTTTTAATTTGTTTATTTACGGACCTTTAACATATCAAGTCGTCATTGTCCAATTCAAATCAGGGCGTAAAACGGCCGATAAATTTTGCTCAGAGGCCTCTCCTTTCAGGCTTAAGGTTCTTTTTCGTGCCGTAAATGTACGACACGGGACCCATGGCTTTACTTCCCTTCCGAAGGAAGCCATACTTAGGATTTTTACGCCCGAAAAAATCCATCGATCCTGGCCGGGTTAGAATCCTCGATCTTGGGTTTAGGAGGCAAGTACGGTTATCACTACACCAATAGGACCGTCTACCACGCATGGATCCAAGGCACTATTCATGGCACTGGATAGGACGAAGAGGTCCGATTGAGTTTCCTCCGCGTTCTCCGGATCTAACTGCGTTGGACTTCTACCTATGGGGAACTCTTAAGGATGTTGTATACCGTAGAAAACCAGCTACACTGGCAGCATTTCGGGAGGAAAATGAAACGGCATGTACTGTAATCGCTGAGGACACTTTTGCAAACGTTGCTCAATCAGTAGTTCAACGTACTCAGAAGTTATCACGTCAATGTTGGGCATTTTGAGAAACTGTTGTAACTGTAAAAGTCTAAGATGATTAGTATCATCATTTTCTGTTTGTGTTCATTCAGTTTTGTTATGTTAACACAGTTTTTTCTTTGTTTGAAGTGTGTATACATTTTTTTTGCACCCTCTGTATTTTGAAAAGTTAGTACAACAAGCGGGAATCAGCCATGTATCACCACATTCTCTAAAAATTGTAAAATATTTAATTCTTCAAGGTTATTGAAGTACATGCCTTAAAGCCTACCCACACCGGAAGAAAATTTTCCTTCATCTGTGAAAAAGATAAGCGCATACTTTACCGATCGAGCGGCGGACTGAGTGTGTTCATTTCCACTGTGCGTTCCCGGTGACTGTCCCGGTCCGTTTGCGAGGAAAAACAAAATGATAAGTCCGATACGTGTAAAGTGCATTTAGATTTGGGAAATGTGTGCCAGTAAAAATTAAAATTATGACCAGTTTAAGAATTTAAACGAAGTAATTGTTTAAAAGCATCGTACATTGAAAACGTACATGTTTTTATCCTCCAAATGTGAAAAAAGTGAGAATGATGATGTACGGTGCGAAGTTTATTATCAGGATGCAGCCTACCTGTGTGTTCTATAGGCCGGCCACCTTTGGCCTGGAAGCCAGCACCGTGTACGCTGCTACTTGGTGTGAAGCTAAAATAGGCCAGGAATTGAGAGCGTAGCGTGGGCACTCCAACACTGGAATGAGAAAATACAAACCCTCATGAGCAGGTTGGCGCACATATTATCTAGAAATTTGTATTGGTTGTCCTGTGCAGACTTATCGGCTTAGTAAACGACACAGATAAGTGAAAACATTGTTTAATAGGCAAATACATGGCCCGCAACCATTCTTTCATGACATGTTGGCCAGTAATAAGCAGAGTTCTCAGCAGTATAAGTTTTTATTCAAACAACTGTAATCAGGAGACACAGCGAAGCAGTAATGAAGAACGCCATCATAGTGACAGCATTACGAGGTGTCAGATACTGGAGAGACACTGCAGTGTTCAGAACCTAAAGTCAAAGGTACGTGAGAACAGAGTCCCTTCTAATGACAACAATATATCGGCATTTGTTCCGATTTGGTAGGGCCATGCCGTACACTGCACGCTACGGAGAAATATCACTTAGTTTTACAATCGTCTGATCTGATGTTTCGGCAATTCTGAGTTACTTTCTCTTTAATGAATTTTCAAACGCAGATACCTTTCCGATACTGCAGAATAACCTCTGCGAATCTTCAAAAAAGAGTTCCACAATGCAGAACTTACTACCTTCCCCATCCAGAAAATATATGTCTGAATTGAGAAATTCTTTAACCGTTTTTTAAACTACTCTCTATCAATATTTTTATCACAAAGTTTCCATGAAATACAGTAACAATTAACGCGTTTAACGCCCGTTTTTACTACTGAGGCACCACTGGCGGTGAACACTGATGATATATGAGATGAAATGATATATTGGGAAAGTATTTTTTTAAGGAAGGAAACGTTCCAGGCCTAATTTTAGGGTACCTCCCCCGCATTTGGCAGTTATGAGGACTGAGGAAAACCTGGAAAAAAAAAAAATCTCAGTCGGGGAGGGCAGTCCTGGCGGGATTCGAACTCCAGACCTCACACTCACGAGTCCGCGTCTTAACGAACTCGACCACCCGTGGCGGTCTTATAACATATGACATAGCACATTTAGCGTACAGAGTATAACAACAAGGTACAGCCAAACTTTCAGGATACGTTCCTCACACATAGAAGATGAAAATATGTTATATGGACAAGGGTACGGAAACTCTTTATTTCCACGTTAGAACTCATTTTCTACAACTCTTCATAGTACATTAATCATGGGAAACACACAGGAACAGAATGTACCATGAAACTGTTTCTTGCATGAACTGTTCAAAATGTCCTCTTGGTTACGACTGGTTAAGTTATAATTCCTAGGTTCATCACCGGTGTTTTGTGTTCCTTTTTTAATGTTGACATGCGATTACTTCATTGCTGTTTGTGGGAGCATTTGAAAGCTTCTTGTGTATGGAACCCGGAACAAGATGCAGAGAGTCTTCGTGTCGTATTGTGGGAAGCTGCGAAACAATGCGCAACTCTTCAGGGATACATCAGCGCATCTGGGAGACAATGCGAAGGCAGGTTGATTCAGGTATCAATTTTAACGGAGAGCATTTTGAACATTTTATGTCAGAATTTCATGTGATATGCTGGTACATTCTGTTCCTGTGTGTTTCCTATGATTAATGTACTATGAAGAGTTGTGGACAATGAGTTCTATCATGAAAATAATGCGTTTCCGGACCCATGTCTATATAACATATTTTCTTTTTATGTGTGAGGAATGTGTTCTGAAAGTTTGGGATTACCTTATTGTTACACCCAGTATGCATGTGGAACCCTGTTTTACGTACTTTATTGGGTTAAAGAGCCAATGCCAAGAGGGAAATAATAGCAGGTAAGTGTCATTTAATTACAAAATATATACTCACTAAGTAAGGATAAGCACTCCTCTACATCCTTAATGTCCTTCAGAGAGAAAGTTGTCCACAGTTCGTTGCGGACTAGAAGGAAAGTACCAAATTCCATAAACAGTAAGTGCCTCGTTAATACATGTAACCTCTTGCCGAAATGCTTACAGCGTTTTCAATTTAACCGATTTTATAATATCAGAATTAAATGAATGTCAATGGACTTAGACCAAGCAGGTAGAGAGCTGTTCCATACCTGCCATCCCCATCTGTAAGAGATTCTTGAAAGAGATGCTGTATGGTGTCTAGCACCCATGCAAGATAATTGGACCATTCAACAGTTCCGGCCATTTTTCCCAAATTGTAGGACAAAGTTGATACAGTAAAAATTACTTTTATAATGTAGTCTTCAGAAACATACTGATAGTATAGAACACCTCCATTGTAGGGGATGGGTCTGTCAGGCCTTGTGTTTATTTACTGTCGAGGAATTACCTTCTCGATCAAAGGGGCTCCAGGAAGATATGACACGACTCATAATGGGTCGACTTCCGCTTATTAGTTAACCGATGTGGCACTCATTATGCAGATCTTTCTCATAAAATATGGAAAATCTGCGACAAGAATAACAAAATTCACATATAACTTCTGACTTTTATCCATTAAGCACTGGTCGATTAGCGACATTTTGATATCTGATACACTATGCCGTCCGTTGAGAGGCAGGTACACCTTTGAAGGTGTAAATCATTCTCGCCACTGTGCGACATGATAGATTCACATAGAACTCTTTTATCCACTAAGGAATATTATCTTGAAACAAATCCGCTGCTGAACATTAATCACTTTCGTCTTTAAACAATGCCAACAACCCAAATAGTTGTGGGGTTAGCTAAGTCTTGTTAGTACCTACTGTAATTTGGCGGTAGCATGCAGAAGTACGAGGGTTGGTCCAAAGTCTCCGGCCTTGCCATGAGAATTATCGTTCCACAAAATCTTTATCTGGTGTCATACCTTATCAGTTAAGTAAATAATTGTAGCTGTAACTTCCGCTCCGCTGTGTTCAGTTCAGATATAGTTGTATAAACAAGGCTATATGTAGAAGATTGTGGCATGTTCAAAATGGAGTTACGAGCTGTTATTAAGTTCTTCACAAAAGAAGAACTTGCTCCAAATGAAATTAAACAACGACTGGACAGTGTATATGGAGAAGCATCACCCTCATATTATACCGTAAAAGAACGGAACAAACTTTTTTGAATGGGCAGAGAAATCATTGAAGACGAAGAGCGTACATGTCGGTTCTTTGAGGTGCTTACTCCTGAAAACATCGCTCTTGTGGAAGGAGAAATTATGGAAGACCGGCGGCTCAAAGTTACAGAAATAGTAGACAGGTCGGCCCTTGGAGGAGCTCACTCACTCGCTCTTGTGGAAGTAGAAATTATGGAAGATCGGCGGCTCAAAGTTACAGAAATAGCAGCAAGGTTGGGCCTTTCTAAAACAACAGTCCTTCGGATTATTCATGAACATTTCAACATGAATAAGGTTAGTGCAAGATGGGTCTAGACTTCTTTCCTCAGTCCAAAAGCAGCAACGACTTATCTGTTGTCAGGCATTATTTGGAGCTCTGCCATTATCACAAGAGTGAAGTTCTGCAAAGCATTGTTACAGAAGAGGAAACTATGATCCTGTACTGTGATTCCTTGTCCAAAAGACAATCAATGGAGTGGCGTAATCCTACCGAAGCTCGCCTCTAAAGACCAAGGTCACTCAGTCAAACAAGAAGTTCATGGCCACAAACTTTTGGGACTGTGAAGGAATACTCTTCATTGACTTCAAGGAGAGAAACACCACAGTAAATGGGGAGTACTATGCTGGCGTACTGCACAGACTAAGTGCTTCTATCAAAGAGAAAAAGCGAGGAAAGTTGAGTGTTGGTGTGTGCCTTCTTTACGACAACGCGCCTGTGCACACAGCTCTTGTTACAAAGGAAGCTGTGAAGAAATGTACCTTTGTTTAATTCTACGGAAATTTTTTCTTATGTAGTCACGGGTTTGCTGCTCTATCCAAAAGGTCGTGAAATTTAAGTAAGTATAAATACGATATTTCGGATAACTAAGTATTCCCCACTGGAGTATGGATCTACCATCCACCCTACAGCCCAGATCAGCTATTGGAATATTTATTACCTGTTTGACCAGTATGCATTGCTGGTGATACACCTCTGAAGAAGGTTACTTAGCAAACAAAAATACTGTGTGTTTTATGTGCCTATTTTCGTTGGTACTGTCTTATTATACATCAAGACTTTTAATAAGTTTTACATATTTACTTATATTTCTAAATATTTTAATAAGTTTACATAGAGTTCTTAAGAATATCCTTTTTTTATCATTGATTATATACATATAACACATATATAATATACATTGTCATGGACCAGAGGGTAGCGCGGCTGCTTCTGAACTTATGCACTCGGACTCGAACCCCGGATGGTGCAATTACCAGATAAACTCTTCTGGAATTTACTTTTTAACTTGAAAAGATGAATGCAGTTAACATTTAACACTTAGTACGCAGACTTCTTTCTAATTTCCCTCTTATTTATTTATTTATTTATTTCAGTAAAATCCTTTACCAGCTATAAGTATTAAAAATTACAGTAAGTTTTCTTCAGATTGCAACGTAAGCGTATTTATTACACTTGACAATAATGCACAATAAGGGATGCTGTGAAGACTGTGCAGATAAATTAAGAGGAACGGTTCCAGAATGACACACAACTGTCTTCTGTTTTTGAATGGAATGAGGAATCAACATACAATTAGACCGTCTTATTTTTTATCATTATCTTTATAAACGTTTAAACTCACATTAAAAGATTATGTATGCGAGAGAGATAATAAGAAAAAAGTAAAGGGAGATAAAAACAAATAAATTAGATGCTGTTTATAAAATGCTACAAATATTAAAATAATCCACAAATTAAAGTAGAATTTTCTCCAGGATACAGTGCAAGACATAGGCAGAAACTGTGTTAATATATGGGGGTATGCAAGGCTGCGTCCGCAGAACAGCACAGCGGGCTATTCCAAGGTTACGCCATTCTCCTGTTTTTAACGCCCCTCCCTGGTGGCTGCACGTGAATATCCAGTAACAATATTTTATTCCATTATAGAATGTAAAATTAGACCGGGGAAATATTGACTCTGACTTTTTCTGGGATACCAATCTTTAATTAGAGCAATCTGCTTGAAGAATCAATTTTAGATTGGAAGGGAAAATGAATGATAATTTAAGCCCGTTTTTGCTAGAGAGGCACCACAGGCGATGGACACTGATGATACATGAGATCAAATGATAAATTGTGAAAGAATATTTTTTAAGAAAGGAAACGTTCCAGGACTAAGTTTAGGGTACATTCCCGGCATTTGCCATTTATGAGGACTGAGGAAAACCTGGAAAAACCTCAGTCAGGGAGGACGGTCCTGGCGGTATTCGAACCCAGACCTCCCGCTCACGAATCCGCGCCTTAACGACCTCGGCCACCCGTAGATTGGAAGGGAATAAGACATGGGCCTTCAAAGTGAGAAAGGGGTTTGAAACCATCGGGTTGGCAATATTTGGATAGCAGGCCAAGGTAATAGAAGAAATGTATGGAGGAAGGTCAGGAACCGTTTGAAGGATATGGACAGGCAGCATACCATCGCGCAATGTGGAGTGAAAATTTCGTTAGAAGTGCTAAAGGGGTTAAAATCTGGATGGAGGGTGGAGCAGTGCATCAAAACGGGCCGGACTCATTAAACGAGGACTAGTGTGGCTCAGACTTGAAGCATGGCAGCAGATCAGAATCTCAGGTGAAAATGAACTGAAAATTTGTCCTTTATGTGGAGAGGGTCGCACATCCCAGGAAACTGTAGCAGCACTGAGGCGTGCAGAAAAAGTTTCTGCCGCCTTCCTTTACTGACTCTAATAGAGAGCAAGGGGCATACTGGGCTCTGCTGGCAGGCAAGGATGGGGAGCAGGTAGGCAAAGCATGTCGAAGGTGAGACAGCTCAGGTCTGAAAACCGGGTTGAGGGACGGGAGAAATTAAACTGAATATAAAACGTATGTATGGATGGTATTGTGCTCACTTATTCCACTGTCAAGGGGGAAGGGATTCCATGCTCTAGATGCTTATATTAAGCTAATATTGAAATAATTATTGTTATTATCATTATTATTTTAACTACATTAAGCAATGGAGGTATGATTTATTAACTAATTCATTTTAGTAATTTACTTTTTGTGTATTGTGAAAGACACGTACTACTATTAAACCTAGATATTGAGACGGCACGTGTTGTAATATTTAAAAGAATAATAAGTAATTGCAACATTTAAATGTTGCACATGCGGATTTTAAATCATAAAAAGCAAATTCCGTATTATTATATTCAGTTTACATTGCAGAATTGGTATTTTAGTTTCACATTTACACTCACATTATATTTTAATATAAATTCAATACAAAACAGTGTGAGCCAATGTATTTAAAAACAGAACTTTAAATAAAATTTTACAAGGATATTTACATAAATTGTTTCTGCCTTATTGTTCTACATTGAGCGCTGTGCACATGATCCGCTTTCCACCACAAGTTTATGAATGCTCTCAAGAAAGTCGGTTCTTTTGCGTTTAATAATCCATTACATCGTTGTCTTTAGCAAACTTCTGCCCATACTCCACGGGTGGCGGAGGTCGTTAACGCGCGGACTCATAGCGGGAAATCTCGGGTTCAAATTTCATCAGAACCGTTCTCCCTGATAGAAGCCGGGGAGGTACTCTAAACTTAGGCCTGGAACGTTTCTTTCCTTAAAAAAAAAATCCTTTCCCAATATTTTATGTATTATCAGTGTTCACCGCCTATGGTGTCTCAGTAGTAAAAACGGGCGTTAAACACTGCTCAAAAATGCCCTCTGAAATATTCTTTAAATCTTTATCTCTTTATCAAGCACCAATTCTGGAAATGTCCGTTTCCAGTGCATCCATTATCTCCTCATCTCTGGTTGTTAAATTCAGATGGAGAATTTGATGGAGAACAGAATTTCCTTCAGGAGCATGGTCTTACAAACGCTCATGATAAATCAGCTGTCGCAGTAACTTATGTTTAATTCTATGGAAATTATTTCATCACTAGTCACGGGGTCTGCCACTCCTTTGCTCATCACTGAGGTTTTAAATGTTTCCACTAACTCATGAGCTCCTTCTTGACTAAAATAATTTGTCTCCATATTGAACGTTTATTCTGCTGTAGATTTAAGAATATTAAATTCCTTCTAAAACCGAATAATTATTATTGCTATTCAAGGATTGAATTCGACGGGGGAATAGCGACGTTTTATCATCTTTGCACAAGTATATTTTACTGCATATTTCTATTGCTCAGGAACCATTAAAACCATTAAAATTTTCGTATGTTGTACCCAACAACTTTAGAATAATATTTCTGTCAGTTGGTGAGTTATTACAAGTAATATCACGATATTTATTAGGACTATTTCACGAATAAAATAAGAATTTGAATATAATTCCTGTAAAATTGGCTTACAAAAATGTAATAATTGTATATTTGTACCTAACCTTTTCAAACAATCTTGCGACTGAAGAATGCCGATTGTCAGTAATGCCAATAGAGAAGAGAAAAATACGTACTTAGGACTATTTCATGAATAGAATAAGAATAAAAGTGATGTATATATATTTGAAATTAGCATACAGAATATTAACATTTCTGTAAAATGTTATACTTATAAATATCTATTCTATTCAGAAACCATGGACAAAAGTCGACTATATCGCATCCTTTCGATTTTCTAATACCAACTGAGAAGAAACAAAACAAAAAAGATAACATACTGTGTCTCTATTTTTTCCTTACATTGTATACCGCCACGGGTGGCCGAGGTCGTTAGGTCGCGGACTCGTGAGCGGGAGGTCTGGGTTCAAATACCGCCAGGACCGTCCTCGTCCTTCCTGACTGAGATTTTTTCCATGTTTTCCTCAGTCCTCATAAATGGCAAATGCCGGGGAGGTACCCTAAATTTAGGCCTGGAACGATTCCTTCCTTAAAAAAAAAAATAAATCCTTTCCCAATATTTCATCTCATGTATCATCAGTGTCCATCGCCTGTGGTGCCTCTGTAGCAAAAACGGGCGTTAAACACCATTCATTCATTCATTTATATTCTGTGGCTTGGAATTTCTAATAATAAGATCAAATTGCATATATGACGCTTTGAAGCAAAAGTGGTCAGTGATGTGTGTTCAATTATATAGTAGGGCTATAGAGTTGGCTACACTGATCACAAGACAAATGTACGTAGCGTATTAACGGATTTGATCTTTTTTTTTTCTTTCTTCTCCCATAATTTCACTCCGTAATCCGGCTGCGATTGGCCAAAGTTAAAACTTTGGTTTCGTTTCATTGTTTAATTTTAAGATGACGTCACATTTGTGAAATAGTATTCCTAATTTAAAATGTAGCTAACTATTTAAAAGTAATTTTGTATATTCGTCGACAATGTAAAAATGTGGTTGCAATGAAACATCATTACAGGTAATATACCTTACTAAAGGCAAACTTCTGGTGAAAATTTACACTTTATTAGCATCAGAACAGGACGACAGCTGGCTTCAATGCATCTAGTTTGTTTACAACTCTGCTTGGAAGTCAGGGGTTGATAAGGACATAAAGTAAATTTCTAAAGCTCTGCACAGTTTCATTGGAATTCTATCGCTTGGAGTACGATGTCCTATAATTTTAAAAGCGTCGCGTTAGCGTCAGGAAATGGAAACTTTGCTCATTAGAGCTGCTAGGTATTCTGCCTGGGTCACGTCACCAACACGGATTATTAATTCAACAACCATTCTACCTTGCGCGTATAGTTGCGAAGTTTGCTCCAAAGAGTTACGGCCGTAATATTAACACGACTTGACGACTTCTTAAGCACCGCCACCAATAAACTTAGCAGCTCTAATTAGCCCGGGATTTATGATATGCTATGCCGCAACTATGTGAGGCATGCATTGTTACACTGCCAGCTCCAGAATACACTGCAGTAATCTGTGGAATAAACAAGTGAGCCGTGAAATTTCAAAAATTTACACCGATTTATTACAGTAGTGCCCGTTTCCTGTAACAATTCTTATACTACACATATCATTGATTAATCATGTTTTATTTGTTTAATTATTTACTTTCTATGATGTTTATAAACTCATATTTTGGTGAAAGTGTATCATTTTTAAATTACCTGTCTATAATGCACCTTCTTATCTTGGCATGTGCTGACTAAAGAAAAGTGTAGTATTTCTGCAACAGGGGACAGGCATATTCCTTGCGTCATAGTCAAAGAAACCTATTGTCTTAAGCACTTTTGGTTTTATTGAGGTTTCTTGGCATAAACTGACTCCAGTCAACAACAGCCGATTTTTGGGCTCAGTGATGATGCAATACGTGATGAGATGTGAATGTGGTGATGATAGTTTTGCTGCAGCTGGACCTGTCTTTTCTTACATTATATCTCAAGATGCAGAGCTCTGCTTATGGTAAACCTGCTTGAGTGGCTGGCAGAAATAGATTCTAGTTCGCTGTTAAATACACATGTTAATAGTGTTCAATGCAAGGCGGGTGTCAATTAATGACACAAAAGCACAACTCCACTGCCTTATTCCAGAGATCTCCATCTTTTAAATTTTTTTGAATTGATTTATTTATGGACGCTCTTTAACATCTCATCCCATTCAATTCAGGGCGTGAAACGGCCGGAAAATTTTGCTCAGAGGCCTCTTCTTTCAGGCTTCAGGTTCTTATATGTGCTGTAAATGTACGACATGGGACCCACGATTTTACTTTTCATCGGAAGGAAGCCCGAAAAAAACCATCGATCCTGATCGGAATTGAAGCCGTGATCTTGGGTTTACGAGGCAAGTATGGTTACCACTACACCCACCGCTACGGATGGCCGAGGTCGTTAAGGCGCGTATACCATGACCCTTCTCCCTGACTGAGGTTTTCCTCAGTTCTCATAAATGGCAAATGCCGAGGAGGTACTCAAATGTAGGCTGGAACGCTTCCTTCCTAATTTATAATTTCATTTCACGTATCATCAGTGTTCACCGCCTGTGATGCCTCAGTAGTAAAAACAGGCGTTGAACACTATATATATAAAAAAAAAAAAACTATACCACCAGGACCGACATATTTTAGAATGTGTGTTGGAATATTTTTTGCCGTTCAGTTTCATATCTCTGCAGATAGTGTTAATTTAATTATTCACCAGTTAGAACATTCAAATGTTTATGGTAAATGGATCCTTCGAAGATTATAAAGAACAGCATCATGAATGTTCTTGGAAAAAGAAGAACAATCAGTCCGTAATGTCTTGACCATGTTCTTCTCTAAGTCTAAAGCGATGTTTACGGTCGATGTATTCCCCCCTTTAGCTTCAAAGTAATTTCATAAATAATGCAAAGTACGCAGTACTGTGGGTTGGGTAATGCAACTCTGGTAAATCATGTCAGTTGCATTTGAAGTCTTGAGAAACAAGCACATGTACATTTTGTACATCGGCTACTCTGTGTGTAGATAACAAGAGCTAGCAATGAAGCGTGCAGGATCATAGGGCACTGCGACTGTTGAACATCAAACTGAAACGTTAAACTCGAAACTTTTAAGTTATAAAAACCGTACAGAAGTCTACAGTGCCTTGAGTAAACTTGTGATAAGCTCACAGTGTCTCCTTGGTCTACTCGCTTTTCTGTTGGTCTTGTCACCATACATGGTAACTCAAGACAGGAAGGCCGAAGACATCAACAAATGAACGAAGTGTGAACCTTGTTGCGGATGCTCTTCAAGAGATTGTTGTGTGACATGTGAGGAACTTGCAGAAGACACAGGGATTCAACGTCAATATTCCGTTTTTTTTGGCAAATAATTTTCAGATGAAAAATTTTGTGTGCCGCTGCCGCAACCATCATCAAATAATAATTTAAATGACGCGATTCTATTCAGATCTGGGGAAAAAAAAAATGTGTATTTTTATGCTATGAAAGTCTTTACTCTCAGCGAAAATCGGCCTCATTCCCCAAATTAAGGAGACAATGCGATGCCTTTCGGTTAGGCTTGCTAAAAGTTTGTAACCCTCTCCTTACAAACCCAATGAATATCCACGCTAATTCGTGTACACGTTATGTAATTGAAGCATAGATTCTGTTTCTCCGAAGATTTAGAATTGTTCATAAATAATAACGGTGTTTATTTGCACAAAATGACTGTTACTATCTGCACCTTACACTCTAATTAAAACATAAGGGCATTTCAAAATCGTATAGCAAATAGACTATATTTCAGAGGAAAAAAAACTATCAAGAACTTCAAACTATTGCGCAGAAAAGACACGTGTTTTAAGAAATTATCGGTAGATGGCATGCGATGCTTAGTAGAAAGCACAACATATAAAATGCGATTTTTGCAGTACGAGGGCGTGAAATGTTCTAAATTAATAAAAGAATATTACAAGAGTATGAACATACATATTTCAGAAAACTTATACAAGCGAATAGATACATTTAAAAATGAAAGAACAGTAATCCATGATAATCGATACTTGGGTTGTTCCATTGTGGTCGTTACTGATATAAAAGCTGGGTGAAGCATGTCACTATTAATTATGAAAACAGGTACACTTCTTTACAAGGCCAGGAAATTGGATGTTTTAAAGTGTAGCAAGTTTTGTGAGTATGGTGGATGCGTATTGAGCTGACAGATGAACATATAAAGGATTTACTTCCACAGTATTTTTAGCATGTTACAGAGGAAGAAACTTAAGTAAAGTATATGGCGGACACATGTTCACGAAACAAGAGAATGCCGCAATGATTGAGTGTAGCCGCACAGGACTTAGGTCAAGGAATATGCATATTGTAGGCTGCAGGTGCGAAAAGAAAAACAAAATGCTGGATTCAATTATCTGATGCAGAGATATTAAATTTTCATGGAAAAGGGGTAACAATATATATAATTTATATCTTGAACAGAATTTTAACTCAAAATATTATACTTGCTGTTACTTTTTTAAACACTGCGATTATCAGTGGGTCCTGCATCAACCTGTGCATACATTGTTACATTTCTATGTTATATTTACGGAATTTATGAGTTTTACGAATGTGAAGTCTTCATTATCTTCCAGTTACAGGCGTACCTGCACAGAGCGCCTGTACTTGCGGCGTACATTATTGCACTCCGCAGATATCAGTCTGAAATGTAACTTCAAAAATGTGTACTAAAGTGTTGTTCTCTCAAGGAACAGGACACAAATCACACAATATGAAAACATACTTACTGGAAGAGAAGAGTGGCTGGACCCTTGTCGGCAAACAGAACTACAGGCGGAGTGAAACGCTCATTGGTGCCGCAGATCTGGGTGTCGCCTGTTCGAGGCAGTGCATCTGATCCATCCACTAACTGCAAGAATCCACCCTGACAGCTGAAACAAGCAACGCACTATGTCAACCAGTTTAACTGACACTATTTCAGAAATATTCAGTAAAACAAAGTACATGTCGTATAAGGTGAAATTATTTATGCAGATATCCAATCTATCAATTCTCAACCTCTGCTCTTGGCTTATAGTTTGCAAATAACCGGAGACAATGAAATTATATTTTATAGGTTTTTTGGGTTAGTGTTTAGTACCCATTTTAACTACTGGGGCTCACAGGCGGGACACTGATGATGCATGGAATGGAATGGTAAATTGGGAAAGGATTATTTTTTTAAAGGAACGAAGCGTTCCAAGGCCTAAGTTTAGAGTACCTCACCGGCATTTGCCATAAATGAGGACTGAGTAAAACCTAGAAAAACCTCAGTCAGGGAGAACGATCCTGGTGGGATTCGAACCCCAAACCTCCCGCCCACGAGTCGGCGACTTAACAACCTCGGCCACTCTAGCGGCGATATTTGATAGGAGATTTTATAATTTTGGTTTATTTACGGAAGCTCTATAATATTTCAGATCATCAGCATCCCATTCAAATCAGGACGTGAAACGGCCGATAAATTTTGCTCAGAGACCTCTTTTATCGGGCTTGAGGTTCTTTATTGTGCTGTAAATGTACGACACGGGACCCACGGCTTTACTTTCCTTCCGACGGAAGTCATACTTAGGATTTTTACACCCCCAAAAATCCATCGGTCTTGGCCGGGATCGAACCCGCGATTTTGGGTTCAGGAGGCAAGTATGGTTACCACTACACCACTAGGACCGACATATTTGATAGGGAAAGAAAGGGTTGATGCTCTCAAAGAAAGTGTTGGAAGTGATTGCAATTCTCATCAAGGCTTCCTGTACGGAAGGAATTGCATGCTGACCAACAAATTTTCATTAAGACTGCGTGTTCAGCAATCGGGCAAAAAACTGAATTCAAAATACGTAATATTTAGATATGTAATGTATGTTCTTGTACGTGCGCCCACATGCCCCTGGAAACAATCACAGCAACTGAGTCTCTCTGAGAGGGTGTTAAGTTCTTCCAAATTGTCAGCAGCTTGTTTTTCTTGAGCTTGTAGAAACCTTAAGCGAGAAATTCTATGGGAAAGCCTAAAGTCTCTTTTACAGCGCTGTTTCGGGCAGTTCCTATGGAGGATGCAATTTGTCAATGGTTTTTTAATCATAAACTGCGCACTCTTTTAACAACGCAGTTTTCTCATATTTGCACATAATAAAAATACTTTGTTGCCGGTTTATACTGTATTAAACGTACTGTATTGCTCAGGGCACTTTCATAACAAGTCAGTTATCGGAAATAGCACAGCTAACACACTTATCGATCTTCAGGGAGAGAGCAGAGTCGCTATTGTTCCCTTCAGTAACAAAATTTTTCATGCTGTAGAACAAATCTCTATTTATTTTAAAAAAGCATATGAAAAAATATTGTAGGGCTTATTTTTTTATTTGCCAGAGAATTTACTGTCGTGCGTCTTACACAAAAAGATTGAGTTAATTAATGAGAAACGTTGGCTTGTCGTTTCTTACACAAAAGTTCATTTGTAGTAGTATTGATGGCCAACCATACACAGACATTTCAGCTGATTGATGCCTCTAGCGTTTCTTGCTTGCCTCTAGTGGCGGAAAGCCCGCTCGCACAATAGTAGGTAATGTAACAGAGTATTGGCTGCTTTCACTGCTAATACTGGCTACTCTTTCTTCGGTCAGACTGAAGTACTGCGAATTGCCTTTTTTTCTCCAGAGGGAGATCGCTGGTGTTTCTGGGGAGACATATTGTGTGCGCACTCATTCATATTGGACGACATTGATGGAGTAAAACTAATGTGCCATGTTGTTGTCAAGAGCAAGGAGATAGGGTAGGTCAATAAGTTTCCGGCATAACCATTTTCTAGGTATGATAAAGACAAAAACTATATTTCACTTTTCAATACAGTTGCCCCTTATGCAATACACTTCTCACAACTTTTAATTAACGTTTCAGTCCTCCCCAAATAGTAAGAAGTCTTGTCTGCAAAATGGGCATAACAGCATCCATCAATTCTTCATTACAGGTCTCGAAGGTCCTTCTTGAGTTTTGAGAAGAGGAAATAGTCACTGGAGCTGAGTGTACAGGCGCGTTGTCGTAAAGAAAGCCCACGCTACCACTCAACTTTCTTCTCTTTGATGGACACATGTAGTCTGTGCAATAGGCCAGCAAAGTACTCCCCATTTATTGTGGTGTTCCTCTCATTGAAGTCAATGAAGAGTATTCCTTACCAGTTCCAAAAGATTGTGGCCATGATCTTCTTGGTTGGCTGAGTGACCTTGATCTTTAGAGGCGGTGCTTCGCTAGGTTATGCCACTTCCATTGATTCTCTTTTGAACAAGGGACCATAGTAGAGGATCATAGTTTCATCTTCTGTAACAATGGTTTGCAGAACTTCTCTCTCGTTGCCGCGGCAGAGCTCCAAAAATGCCTGACAACAGATGACTCGTTGCTGCTTTTGGACTGAGGAAAAAAGTCTAGGCACCCATCTTGCTCTAACTTTATTCATGTTTAAATGTTCATGAATAATCTGAAGGACTGTTGTTTTAGAAAGGCCCAACCTTGCTGCTATTTCTGTAACTTTGAGCCGCCGGTCTTCCATAATTTCTCCTTCCACAAGAGCGAGGTTTTCAGGAGTGAGCACATCCAAGGGCCGACCTGCAGGCTCTTCGTCTTTAATGCTTTCTCGGCCCATTCGAAAAAGTTTGCCCCTTCTTTTACGGTAGAATATGAGAGAGATGCTTCCCCATATACACCGTCCAATCGCTGTTTAATTTCATTTGGAGTAAGTCCTTCTTTTGTGAATAACTTAATAACAAGTCGATACTCCATTCTGATCATGTCACAATCTTCTACACATAGCCGTCTTTATGCTACTATATCTAAACAATTGAACACAGAGGAGCGGAAGTTACAGCTGCAATTATTTACTTAAGATAAGGTATGACCCCAGATAAGGGTTTTGTGAAAGCGATAATCCTTATCGGCGAGGCCGAAAACGTATGTACCTACCCTCTTATGCTCTTTTATGTAATTCAAATGGCAAACAGAATTAGTCAATGCTTATTTTTGCACACCTTTATCTGAACACTAAACCTAGCTTTTCGATGCTAAACATACCTAAGAGCTCATTTAAATATGTGCAGCACAAGAATTTGGTTTAACTCACTCTATAGAACTAAAGTATCACTACGAGATCCCTTTTCTAGGACATTTAGGTGAAGAGTCCTGACTTAAGAGCACTTGACTTAATCAAAATTATCATCTGAATCATTTTAAAATTCTGTTGAAACGGTCTTTAGCATCAAAGCCTCAGGATGTGTGAAATCTACGCTTGGAAAATGTTGCTTCTGTCTTAAAACAAATCGCTTGAATCTGCGGGCGACTTCGGGTACAAACAGAAAGACCTTCTGTCCCGGATTGCTCAATTAGTTCCAAGGTGTTGAATTTGAATTTTATAAATATTTGATCCAGCAGTTGATGTTAACAGATGCGCAACCTTTGAGAGAGAGAGAGAGAGAGAGAGAGAGACGGAGAAAAAAAATGAGTCTTTCCTTCTTAAAAAAAAGCCTTTCCCAATATATCATTGCATCTCAAGTATCATCAGTGTTCACAGCCTGTGGTGCCTCAGTTAAGCATCATTGTGGTTAGGAACGCAAGTAAACAGAAACTCTACCTGGTCATTTTAAATATTTCCAATGTACTTAGTTATAACACGTTCCACTAGTAGTTTTATATAGCTTTACTAACAATCTGTTAAGAATTACAATATTTTACCCAATGCAAAATGCTTATTCAAACCGTTTTAGTTTGAACTTATGTTAATCAAACCACAAACGTGATCTTAAAAACCACGATTGAAACGATATTCGGTAATAATTGGAAAAATGTATCTCTTGTACCGAGTTAATCACTACAAATAGGTGATTTTAACAAGTACAACCTCCAAAGGCCAAAATCGCTTTTAAATCTAAGCTAACATCTTTCTATTTTAAAGGGGTTACTACTTCAACCTTTGTTAACTTTGCTTTCCTGAACTGAACACAAGACACAAAGGCAAAAGTTATAACAAGCAGATCATCAACTTTTCGACCTTTAGAGTTTTTCGCCTTTTGTTGGTAAACTTTGCATATCCTTTTCAGCTTGAGAAGTTTTATGAGCAGTCAAGTATCAGAACTTGTAATGTTTCTTTCAACATGCAACATGCTATAAACTATAAAACCATCATAAAGCGCTGTATAGTGTCATATAAGCTTACACTAACCTTGTGCCGTTAAAACGGCCGACGCTAACCAGACGATAAACTTGAATTTCGACGCGCTGCCCGGTGTCTGGTTGAAGGAGATACCAACAGAAACTTGGTCCTTCCATGGAGGGCGACTTGATTTGACCAAAGCTCTTACCGGAACGTGCAGACAGATATCTGGAGTCGATTGTGATATTACACACTGGAAGAAAACAAATTGTTTAACAATATTTTTCTATGCGAATTATTGAAGGTATAAATCTAAAGTTGAGAGACTAAGGTTCACAAAATTTGACATTTAGAGCGATCAATAATTCTCTAAATTTCAAATTAAACAAACATCAGAGGTCTTAACCATAAATACATAGGTAAATTAAGTAAGTGCTGTTCAAAGTATAGATCATTTGCTTAATTAACAAAAACCTTGAACATATTGAGATTACTATACAGGGGGTTTATAAGAACATAAACACATGTAGCAGAATATTTTGCGAATCAAACTTTTACACACTCAGACAATATATGGAAGTTTAGTAACACATGTGAATATAATTAAATGCCATGGAAACAAATGAAATACACGTTAACGTAATTTAATACATTTAAACTTATTTAAATACAATCAATCTATTAAATACATCTTAACGTAATTTTAAAAGTTTAGACTTAATTAAAAGCAACCAACATAATTAAATACATTTCAACATAATTTCACCCTAATCTTATGGCCACAGTCAATTAAACAGCTTCAAATTGGGATCTAATTATTGGAGTGGACAAAACCGTTTCAAGTAGTCAAATGGCATGAACAGAACAAATACGTTTAAAAGGGCATTTAGAAAGCTGTTAAAGGGCATTATACCCAAGTGAGACTTTGGAAGCACGTTATAGTAGCAGGCAGGAATGCCGTATTAGATGAATATTAGCAACAATGTTAAAGCGGATCCACTTTAAGATGGGTCTAAAACTGTACCACATATGAGAAAGCCATTATGTAAAGAGAATTGCGAATAATGGAAACTATAATGAGAATTCTGGTAATAAAGCGTGGAGGAAAGCGCGGTGAAAAGCGAGATATGACAAAGGCTAACTGGAGCTGCTATACCAAACGATATGCAACGAGCGAGCTAAATAAAGGAGGACTATAACGGAACAAAGCCAACTATGTGCTACCTCATGACATATGGCCTGTTGTTTCTTACATTTCCTCACGTTGTGTGAATCGACATACTGCTTATTACAGATGTGCCAATAATTCAAAGACAATTTCACTCCGGACTTATGCAGCAAGTGCAGCCGATTATTATGTTGATAGCGCAATAGCCAAAGCCGTAAACCGACCGCGACAGGTGCAGCTGTACTGACCAGACAAATGAAGAGAGAAACTTGTAGTGTAGTGATGCATTTCGAACTTGTTGAAGGGACGACCCACTTTTGTTTTGTTTACGATCTCCCAATACCGTACTTCGAAACATAAGAGTTCTTTTAAAACTTAAAAACCAACAATGTTACTGAAAAGCAATGAACACTGTCCCAAAAAGAAGAAAACACGTGCACATCAACATAATACGAATTATATCTAGTGTAACTTTTATTGGAAATACTGAGTTCGTACCTGTAGATACGCGATTCAGTATATACAATATTAAATTACATTTTTTTAGTAGTTTCCGGAAAAATATCAAAACATTGCTGCAGTCCAAAAAGATATAAAAAATATTCTGAAATTGCAAAAGAAGTAAACAATTTTTTAAACAATTTTTAAATTTGTGTTTATGCAAAATAGATTTCTTTCTTTGACTACTATCAAAATAAAAGCGAGTAAACGTCTTGAAACTGAAAATGACATTTGTGTATATTAAATAAGCAGCCTGCCGTAACTTAAAACACTCGTACATGAAAAACAGGTACGAGTGTAAGTCCATAAGTTTCCGGCCTAACCATTTTCTAGGTTTTATAAAGACTAAAACAACATTTCTTTGTCAATATAGTCACCCTTTATTGCTATACACTTCTCAAATCTTTGAATTAACATTTCAACCCCCCCCCCCTAAATAATCCGAAGTCTTGTCTGTAAAATGGGCATAAACAGCACTAATCGCTGTTTTGAGAAGAGGAAATAGTCACTGCGAGCTAGATCTGGGCTGTAGAGTGGATGATCGATCTGCTTGAAGCCACATTTCTCATCAGCTTCCTTTGCAACAAGAGCTGTGTGCACAGGCGCGTTGTCGCGAAGAAGGCGCACGCCATCACTCAGCTTTCCTCGCCTTTTCTCTTTGATGGAAGCATGTAGTCTGTACAGTAGGCCGGCATAGTACTCCTCATTTGCTGTGGTGTTTCTCTCCTTGAAGTCAATGAAGAGTATTCCTTCACAGTCCCAAAATATTGTGACCAGATCTTCTTGGTTGACTGAGTGATTTTGGCCTTTGGTGGCGGTGCTTCGCCAGGTTTACGCCACTCCATTGATTCTCTTTTGGACAAGGGATTATAGTAGAAATAGTTTCATCTGCTGTAACAATGGTTTGCAAAACTTCTCCCTCCAAAAATGCCTGACAACAGATGACCCATTGCTGCTTTTGGACTGAGAAAAGATGTCGAGGCCTACATCATGCACTAACCTTATTCATGTTTAAATGTTGATGAATAATTCGAAGGACTGTTGTTTTAGAAAGGCCCAATCTTATTGCTATTTCTGTAGCTTTAAGCCGCACAATGTCTCTTTCCCCAAGTGCGATGATTTCAGGAGTGAGCACCTCCAAGCACCTGCACGCTCTTCGTCTTCGATGCTTTCTCAACCAATTCGAAAACGTTTGGTCCATTGTTTTACGGTAGAATATGAGGGGGATGCTTCCCCATATACACCGTCCAATCGCTGTTTAATTTCATTTGGAGTATGTGCTTTTGTGAAGAACTTAATAACAATTCAATATTCCATTTTGAACATGTTACAATCTTCTTCTACACATAGGGTTTTAATCAACTATATCTGAACAACTGAACATAGCGGAGGGGAAGTTAGTGCTGCAATTATTTCCTTAATCTTCACACCAGATGACGGTTTTGTGAAGGCGATAATCCTCATCAGCGAGGACGGAAACTTATGGACCTACCTCGTACTTTTATTGCATTCATTTGTTTAATATTTTAACTATGAACATTTTGTTATCTTTTATACTCAATACTTTCTCTATTTGTAATATGAAATGTAAAATAATTATGCCCAAGTTCTCTTGCAACGCTCCTTAGATTTTACACTAACCCCAAGGGTTGCGACTTACACTTTTGAGTACCATCTTCTAATGGTAAAAGGAGGAGAACCAGTTCGCAGTATTTTTATAATTTGCATTTGCTGAATTAAAAACTTTAGCGTCAGTTTGACTTTCTACAAACTTCAAGCAGATTATTCTACATAACTAATAGCTTTACCTCTGAAGAGCATTAAGTAAAAGTTATTCTTACACCTTAGACAAATCTACTTCTATGGCAGCCAATAATCAAGCCAACTACCAACCAATGCAATAGTATTGCCGATCTAAATATTTTTACTTTGTATGTGCACAACAGCTATGCCAGTCACATACTCGATAACGAGAAGAATTTCATGTACCTTGAACTAACTTTCTCGATGAATGGAAGATGGACAAAACACCTAAAGCGAATATGAAAGCCACGTATAGGAAGCGGAATTTCTGATGTGCCGATAGGGCTGTGGAATTCGGGCCGTAATACGATTTACAAAGATTTACAGGGCCAAAATTTGGGGTTGGGAACGAACAGAGAAATTGGATGGGGCGAGGACCAGTTTTCTGAAAGGTATTTTAAGAGTGGGGAGGAGTACTGCCAATTGCGGAATCTTTAGGGAATTTGGTGCCTATAGCGAATTATAGAACGCAGAATATGAGGAGTGAAGTATTGGCTACTAATTATTCACTAAGATCAGACACTAATTAGGGCGATCTATTACTAGGAGCAGCTGAGAATGGGGGAAATAATACGTGGGTTTCAAAATTAAGAAGGGGCCTGAATAATATAGGAATGGGAACTTTCGGATCGCAAAGCGGGGAAAGAGGAGGGATGCTTGGAGGAAAATTAAGAAACGCTTGACGGATATTAATAGGTAGCTGTTTCGGAGTGTGCAGAAAACGTTTTGCTATCGAAACTGAAAATAAGATGGGGAATAGAGCGTTACATCCAAACAGGAGCCAAACTCTGCAATCATGGGTTCGCTTGGTTTAGGTTAGGAGCGTGGTGGAAGACTAACGTAACAGGGGGAGAGGGTAGAAGAATTTATTTTATATGTGCGGAGAAAGAATCATGGGAACATATTATGGCGTAATGCAAGGGGACGGAAAAATGGAGAAAAAGATACCTGCCGATCCTGTCTGTTGACGGAGAGAGAGACGGCAATGGTGGCAGTGCTGAGATTTTCTGGCAGATAGGAAGGAGGAGGAGGGAGGAGGCAAAAATTTAAATAAAGTGAGACAGCTCAAATCGTAGGAGACAAGACAATCGGGAAGAGTGGTTGCGAAACATTTTGTATTTGGAATTATTTGTACATATATGAGAGAGAATGTAATTTATTTATTTTTCTTCTGTTTATTTTCTATTTATTTCATTCAGGTATTTAAAACATTTTTATATTACGTATTTTTTTCTTTTTCCATCTATTTATTTATCTCATAATATACCTTGTTTGTCCCTTAAGAGTTAAATATTGATTTATGAAATTTCATGTATTTCTTATCTAAGTATCTAATCTCATTTATCATTCATTTTCCGGGAAGCCACACATAGCAGTCACCGAAATTCTTATTAAGAACCGTCGGCGAATAACAATCATATTACCCGTCTGTTCCATTTAAGATTTCTCGGCAAGATAATACCATCACTACAAGTTAGAATGTTCGAAGATTTGTGCTAAACAAGTTCCTCGAAGTCTAACTGCATAACGTCCAAGAAACAGCAAACCATAATCCACCTAAAGCTGCTTGCTCGTTAGAAGGGATTGTGATTTATGTAGGGCATTCATTCATGGTGAAACAGGTAACTATGACGTATATAAAACTTTTAGGAAGTTGAAGAAGTCGTTTCAGAGTATCCATTTCGGCGAGATTCATCACAACAATGCAAAGTCTCATACAAGTCTATGCTTACAATGGAGCAGTAATTTCTCATCCACTGTACTGCTCAGATCTTCTATCCTGAATTTCCTTTCTTTGGTCCTCTAAAAGATGCAACCAGGAGAGAAATATTTCATGACATGAGATGCACAGTAAAGACCTGTTACAACCATGACGTATACATTCTTATATATTAGTGTATTTACATACAAAATATATTTGTTACAAATCTAGCTCATACATGTCGCATCGGTCCTGGGGCTGTACATGCTTTCTCAATACACTAGGAAATACATGAAATTGCACAAATCAACATTTAACGTTTAAGAGGTGAACAGAATGTATAATGATGAAATAAATAAATGGAAAATATATAATGGATTTTTCAAAATACATAAAAACAGTACAAAAGTAAATAACTTACTCATACACATATATTTACAAATAATTCCAAAAATAATGGGACTCATGTTTCATGTTTCCCTATCCCCCCCACCCGCTCTTCCGATCTGAAATGTCTTCTCACTTTATTTCAAAATTTACCTACTCCCTCCTCTTCCTTCCTATCTATCAACAATATCCAGCACTGCTACTATATTCTCTCCCCGTTAACAAACGGGGCCGCTAGATATCTCTTTTTCCATTCTTCTGCCCCCTTGCAGCCGCCAGAATAACGTTAACTCTAAATACTAGAAATTATAAACAATAACATGATAGTACATCAGCAACAAGAAATTATATGAAATTAACGATTATAACAATAAAAACAATACCCTTGAACTATAAGTTAAACAACAGGGACATATCGGTGACTGAAGGGGAACAACGGAGACAGCGAAGGGAGGATAAGTGATTGGTGTGTGAAGATGCGGGTAGGAGTAGAAGGAATCAGATGATGGATTGGAGGGCAACAGAGGAGAAGAGAAGAGGATGGAATATGGAAACTATGGAGGAAGAAACGAAGGTTTATAAACTGTAAAGATAAAAGTGTAAGCGTAAGGTGAGTGAGTAAATAGTGCAGTTATTTATTAGTTTTCATTGAAGGTTTAAATTGTTTTCGCTCATAATTTAAACACTCAGGAGTGAAGTGAAGATAAGTGAGGTGTAGTTTCGAATAGAAGGAGGAAATTGAATTAAAGTAAAAAGATAAAAGTGGACACGTTGAAAGTGATAAAAATAAAGAATAGTGGAATGGTTATAAAATATAAATCAATAAAATTGATAAAGGGAAGATATATATTAAGTAAACTTTTAGCTTAGGGGAGCTGGTTACCAGCACCATGATTGTCGGTTTCCGACGGATGGTAGTTTTAGCTTTAGTTTTTATTTTGAATTGAAGTTTTAGTAGTTACATTATAGCTGGCTATCAGTAATAATTTTGTTTTGTTAACTGACTTCCAGTCAGAGAATTCTTTGTATGTTTTATTTTGGGGTTCTTTGTTAATTTGTGCTTTTGTTTATTATTTTTGCTTAATTAGTTATAGATATATACTGTTACAAATATAAAAATGTAAAATGTAAAAGAGAAAAATATATTAAACTATAGATACTGTAATATATTTATTATTATTATTATTATTATTATTATTATTATTATTATTATTATTATTATAGAAAGCCAGAATAAGTTTCCAAGAATCTTTCTCGTCACGTATAAGCCTGATTCTCATACCCTTTCTGTCCGTTACTTTAGTTATCCGTTAGACGCCTAATCTAAACCAAGCGAGCCCCTGATTACAGAGTTTGGCACCTATTTGGATGTAACGCTCCATTCCCCATACGATTTTCAGCTCCGATTGTATCTCAGCGAAACTTTTCTGCACACTCCGAAAGAGTCAGCTGTCTGTTAATGTCTCTGAAGCATTTCTTAATTTTCCCCGCTCTGCGATCCAAATGTTACCCATTCCTGCATTATCCACCACCCCTTCTTAATTTTGATACCCAGCTGTTATTTCCCCCTATTCTCAGCTGCTCTTGGTACGAGACCGCCGTTGTTGTGTCGGATCTCCTTGAACAACTCGTAGCCAGCACTACACTGTTAGGATTCCGCATATACTCTGCCTAAAGCCATAAGTGGGTATGCAATTAGAAAAATTAAAAAGAACAATGTATAGCCAAAGGATTGGAAAATCATTCAGTGTATTGGAAACTGGGATAAAAGAATCCTGAAAGAGAAAAAGGTTTGTTATATTACTTAATAAACGTCCATCAGATAATTCGAAAGGGATGCATTATAGTACATGGAACATATTTGGGCTTGAACAGATTTTCAAGTTATCAAGTTAATCAAAATTTTGAAGGTTTATTGTAGTGAAAGTCTTTGAGAAACCAGAGCATCATATCGGAGTACTGGAACATGGTGTGAAATGCTGAAGACAAAATTGGAATACATGGAAAACCAGTTCCTAAGAAACTATTTAGTCATAGTATGCTCAAATGAAGAACTGGCAAGAGACATAAGGTTAAAAGTACGATGGTGTCATAATTAATGACATAGTTATGAAAAAGAGACATCGAGAGGGCACACTGGGCAGGGAGAACAGGAAGTACTAGTCCTATAGTCTGAAAGGACGGCTATTAATAGACAGCAGACATCATGGGATTCGCCTTTGGGGAGGACTTCAGTGAGCCACAATTTCTCTGGCGGCGGCAGGTACATCATGCCCTCATGCAATTTAATAAGCGGTACATCGACGGCTGATTAAAAAGTAGAGGGGAGCTGGAGAGATTATCTCAGCAGGAGGGCGATAATGGAACCGGACAGTCAACAAGCAGTAGAGCGGAAGGTGATAACTAGCAACAGGTAGAGCGGGGCCGGAAGACAGGTCAAGAAACTAGTGCGGATAACTTCTGCAAGGAGCACAAGAAGGAGGGAATATTTGAGAAAAACTGCGCACCTGGCGGTTAGCCTTTCTGAAGAAAAAGTTTATGAACGAGAGGTTCATTGACTTTGCAAATAGCGTAGACAGAAACTTGGCTAAAAGACAGTGAAGGAGTAGCTATTAGTGGTTTATATGAGGGGAATGAAACGAGAGGTTTATATGAGAGGGAATGCTCCATTCTCTCATCCGTGGAATGTAGCATTCTATTTGAAAAAAGAGTGTGAAGCTGACATCCACAGGCTTAACATTCAATTTAGTGGAACTAATGGGAATTAAGCGAGGTAAAATTAGGTATCTTCATTTTATGTAAGTATCCAGTGAGGTCTCGGTAGGTAAGCCAATCCTAGTTTTTTATTGGTTTGATTGACATCATCATACAAATTTAAGCCACGTACTTAAACTCGGGTTTAGTTTAATGGGAGATTTCAATGCTAGAATCGGATGTGAAAATATATAAACATTTAATTTGAGGAAAATGAGTTTAGTAGGGGAGTGCGACATACTAAAGACGCAGCACTAAACGTGGCATGGAAGAAGTTATATTACTTTGCGACTACTTTCACTGGAAATTATTAACGAAAAATATGCGTCACACATGCCGGAAAAATTCTCGTTCACAAATTGCTATGGCGGAAGAAATAGTTATTATATATTACGCTCATAACACATATTGGCGCTTGTACAGTATTTCAAAATTGTAGAGTAGAACAGCAGCATTGGCCCATCTTGCTCACATTAAATCAGCATCTAGCCTATATGAATAGTGCAAGGAAAATGTGGTATCTTTGTGTTACCTTGTTGCAAAACTGATGGATCACAGAGGGAATGGAGGAATTTGTGGGAATGTTGTGTGACTTGGCAAATAAATTTAATGGGTGGAAGGGGGGAAGTGAAACAGATACTATGAGAAGACTGACCGGAAATGTACAATTAGCAGGCAGACGATGAAAATCCGGAAAAATGCAAATAAATGTCATGCACATTTAGGAGGTTCAACACAGTGTGGCTAATAAAAATGCTGAGGCAGTGCTTAAGGCTTACAAGGTCTTATGTCCAACTAAGAGAAGAATGTAAAAACAAATTGGATGGCAAAATAAAATAGTGGGGCATTTAAGAACTGCAGTCGATCAGAGGGATATGGTAAATATGTGGAATTAAGTCTGAAAAACAAAAGTACCAAAAAGAGGGCAAATAAATATCGAACCCGGAAGGTGGCTTGTGTATTTTAATATTTTATAGTGAAAACGGGGTGGAGCACCGGGAGGGACCTAGACTGTTTATTAGAGAACTGCGTTTAATCCCGGCAGTGTCAATACTAAACGGAGAAATAACGGGCAGCTAAATTATATTGGCGATTAAAGGTTGAAATTGGGAAAGCATTCAGAATTATTCAACTGAATTCATAAAATTCCCCTTAGTAGTGCCAGAAGTTTTGCACGTCCTACGAATTGCATATAATTAATTATTTAATGGAGAATGATATCCAGAAGCGTGGTCAGTGGCGATAATACAACCGATATTGAAAGGCAAGGACAAACCACGGGCTCCAGAGATCTATAAGAGTATATCACTATTATCTGTGTTCCGTAAAGTATACTGGAAGATCCTGTATGAACAACTACGGGGATGGACTAAGGAATGCAATAAAATATCTACATATCAAACAGACTTCAGGGCAAGGTTTGCTATGGCGGATAATATATTATTTTTAAAGATGCTAATAGATATAAACTTAAGGAGAAAACCTTATTTGTATATTTTAAAATAGCTTTCTACAGTGTTCAGAGAGACGCTCTGCGGGCAAAACTGTGTCAGAAAGGTATCCCCAATAAAATGACAAAAGCTTTCTAATGCAAATATACAGCGATGTGAAATTCGGTGTTAGGATGGAGCAAAGCCCTTATATGGGAATATATATCAGCAAGTAGAGGAGAATATATTGTCTCCGTTATTGTTTAATCTATTTATAGATGATATCTCAGATGTTCGTTAGGGGAGGAAATGAATGCCCATGAAGTGGACGGTAAATGCATTTTGTGTGCTAACGATCTAATTCTTTTATCTTTTACAATAAATGGTTTGCAGAAAGGCATTCACATCCTAGAAGAGTCTTGCCTGAAATAAGGTATGGTGGTAAATGTTAAGAAAATCAAACCGATGACATAAAAATATACGCTACATATACGTCAGAGACGAATATACATGAATTATAGTAGATTCCAAAAGTCACATTCAACATTTAGAATATTTGTTGTAGTTTATTCCATTTTTCAAGCAAAATTTAATAAAAGTTCTTTGATCCAATTTTTTCGAACGTAAAAAATCACCGAGCACATCAAAACAGGTGTAAACTTTTCGACTGTCAATAATGAAATAAACATTCAAAACAGCTGAAAAGGCTGGTCAGAAACTTGTGTATCTACAAGCTTTAAAATAATTGAAAATCGGATTTGTGAAGCTCACGAAATAAAACAAAAAAATGCCTTTAATTTTTGATCACACCTCGTACCTATGGAAGACTCCTTCGAGAGTTTTCTTTAATTGTTTCAACAACACCACCTTCCATATAAGATTGTTTTATTTCATAAAATATGCAAACTTTGCTATTGAAGCAGTTAAAAAGTGATGTCCGTTTGCAGCCACAGGTTTCTGGCCTACATTAACGAATTTGCAGCTACTTATGATATTTCTGCTTCCGGATTTCTTTCCCGGGTTCAAACTCGGCCAGGATCGATGGATTTTTCCGGCGTAAAAATCCTAAGTATGGCTTCCTTCGGAAGGAAAGTAAAGCCGTGGTCCCGTGTCGTACATTTACGGCAGGAAAAAGAACCTCAAGCCTGAAAGAAGAGGCCTCTGAGCAAAATTTGTCGACCGTTTCACGCCCGGAATTGAATGGGTGACCTGAGATGTTAAAGAGCGTCCTTAAATAAAACGAATAAAAAAATCCGCATTTCTTTCAGTTTCTGCCGTTATATTTTCTTTAAAGCCCTCAACAGTATGGTGTTCTTTCCTGTATACATTGTATTCTCTTTTCTCCTTAAAGACATGACATACACCTACCCAGAACGCAGAAGGAATATTTATTTACATTTTCAAACAGTGGAAATATTTTTAATTGAAAATTATAAGCTTGGCTGACATTCATTAAAGTAATGAAGCGTTTTGATAGAACATCCAGGGTGAAAGAGATTTATAAAAGCACAAATTTCTCAAGGATTTCTTCTACCTCCTCCTTGGACACTGCCTCCTGTCATTTTTGGAACATAATCGTGAGTAAAGCAAGTTCAAATTCGGGCATTTCACAACTTCTAAGCAATTTCTCTTCCTATATTTTGGGCAGAATCACTGAGTAGTAGTTATACTTGCTACTGTTGTGTGTAGGTAAAAACCAACCGAGAACTGCTTTTATAAATCATCAACTACCAATTGGTTAAAATTTACTTTTCAAATATTTGAATCTACGTTTTCAGGCAAGAGAAATCGATAATAATTTTTATCAGCGTTGAGCAAAATTGAAAATATTTCAAATAAATTTTATAATTATTTTTGATAAATTTTAACATGAAAGATCCAACTCTATGCCCGCAAAGCACAACAGCATAGGATCGCATTGTGTTATCAATGTCGTTAGGTTAGGAAGCCTCTGAAACCCTATCTATCACATATAAATGAATTAAGATGGCCAGCAAGGTTATAGTTTGATTCGATATTGACAACTCTTCATCTATAAAATGAGTCGTTTTTCAAAACATAACATCTTATTACTCTTAATTTTTAAAGTAATGTAAAATAATTCATGAATGGTATGAGACATATTATCTATTATTTCCCACTATACTTGTCATTTGTATAGGCCGTTAACGTTTTCTGCGGGGCGTAGGTAAGATAAGAGAATGTACAACGCTGTTGTCTGTGAGAATTTGCGCAGAATATTTGTTAGTGTCTTTTGTTATAAGTTTAATGTTTGAAGTAAGAGATGGCTAAAATTTACCTCATTGGCGCATCAGTAGCCTGTAATAACACGAATACTTAATATATACTTAAGAGCAAACTAAGTTAAAATAACTAAAGGAGGGAAATAACACTTGCATAAAAGATTGATTCCGGTATGGCGCGCACTGCACTCATTTAGGGAATCGTGTAAAAATAGCTTTGTTTTCTTGCATACGAGCGCAAGTCAACAAGAATGAGTTATTTTATTGTTCACAACAAAGAAGCATTGTTGCAACAATGTTGCGCGATGAAAACGGATCAGTCCTGAATGGTAATAAAAACAGAAGTCGCTCGCGTAGCGTCTGTACACAAGGGATGAACACACTACGTCAGTTCACCAGTGTCTGCATATGAAACGGAGTTGATTTGTAAAGAGCAATACGCTGCCTTGAAGTTTTGCTTTCATCTGCAGAAATCCGGCATGGAAGCTTACAGATTGTTGCAGATGGCACATGATGATGTTCTGTCACAATCCACACTTCGATAGTTCAAGGAATTTACGGAGAGCCGTGTGTCAATAACAAAGGCCATCCAGGTGTTCCAGCAACAGCTGTAAACGAAACCATGATTAACACAGCTGACGTCATTGTTCGTGAAGACCGACGAATAACAACTGACAGTCTTGCAGACATGTTACACATTTCCCATGACAATACATTTTCGCTTCTGTATGATCACTTGAACATGAAACGCGTTTGTGCGAGGTGGGTTCCAAGATTACTGAAATAGAAGATGGTACGAGTGGAAGTGTGTAAGGAACTTCGAATGTGTTCCCCATCCTCCATACTCCCCAGACTTAGACCCCTGTGACTTTTATCTCTGTTCATGTCTGAAAAAAGTAGCTAAAGGGAAGCGTTTTGGTACTTCCAATGCCGTAGTACAAAGGGCTGAGGCGGTTTTCAAATGGATGTAAAAAGGTGGCTTCCAACACGTGCTCCAGGACTGACAGACGCGTTGAGCAAAGTACATTCAACTCAACGGAGAACACTTTGAAAAAGAGCACACGAATATGGACCGGGTCTGTGTACTTCATGCGAAAAAAACATTCTGAATCTTTTTACTAACCCTCGAACTTCGTTCTGTTTCTGAATTCTTACAGCAATATCCTAGTATGATATGCATTATTAATATTTAGTTAAATGTTCTTATATTATATAAAAATGTTTACTCTATGCAATGGAATCACTTAATTGGAGATAATGTTAAATGCCATCAAGGTATTTGGTTCAGAATGCCTTAAAGAAAGTAAAGTGATGCAGGGCTCAGGGCTACTAAAGGTTGGAGACAAATATCGTTTCAAATATTTCTTATTTTAAGTACCCCACCTTTTCTTTGTTCTCTCAGTGCCTTTATTGCGAAATGGCTAGAGATACAAACAAAAGAAAGTGCCCTTTTAGCATTAAACTGAGGTAGAACGTGCACGGTTTCACTTAGTGGTAGAAATCTTTACTTCTTTTCTTGAAAATTCAGTCGGGAATAAGAACATGTTGAGCTCTATCGAGGATGTGGCATACACTTTCCTGTCCCACATTTTCTGCTAAGAGCTGTTTGAGAAAGCTCTTCTGAGTGCAATGTACAACAAAAGATGTGCCATTAAATAGGCTAAGAATAAAAAAGGTAAACCTTGAATGGTCTCCTTTGAAATAGAAGCGAACGAAAATAATATTTTAGGAATTTTCATAAAATTTTGTTCACACTTGCCCTACAGGCTAGAAATTAAATTAAAATGATTCCTAGAAGCAAAGATTAATTATTGCATATTTTCAAATAATTTGTGTAATGTCATAGAAAAAGGAAAAGAGAAATATTACCAAATTAAAGAAATGTTTTACGAGGACTAAGTAAAAAACGTGTATTAATATTGCATTTTTACATGAACATTGAGCAGAATTACAAGTGGAATTCAATAAACAATGAAGCTATTTCTGTTTCATATTTCAAAGTTAAATTTATTTACTAGACTATTTTATTTCGATTTCAAATTTACTGGGCTACTCAAATAGTAATATTATTTATGTAATATATTTGCAAATGCATAACTTTGAGGTTTTCTCATTTCTCATCACTGTCACCCACCTGGACATAACAGATTTCAGAGATCGAAGAGATCTAAATCAAAAAGTGCATATCCGAACTATTGGATGGGTGAGAAATCGACCAAAGTTTAGTGACCCATTCTGTGGTTCGTCGGTTGTGTAACTTTGGTTATATCTTTGTACGAACAAATGAGCTCTAAACCCCTTCTTTAAACTCCGGAGAGTGTTGAGATATACTTCAGAGTTAACTGTTTCAGCAGAATTGCGAGTCTCACAAGACTCACGTTCAACTTTCAGCAAGCAATTCTCAAATGATGGTTCTCCGTTCCTTATGAAAGGCGATTAAGCCCCTGGGAGTCCATTTAATGTATATTTTTATTAATCTAATAACTGGTGGATAATGTATTTTTGGTTTTTGAAGGGTGTAACGCCCGTTTTTTTTTTATTACTATGGCATTAAAGGCGATGAACACTTGATGATACACGAGATGAAATGATAAAATGACAAATATTTCTTCTTAGTGCCAATCCTTTTGGTCTACTGCCCATTAGATGATATCGCGGCTGTCTATAACGGTAAGTGACTGCAGTACTTAGAGGGATCTCACAACCCAGCAGGCCTTAATGAAATTGTGAGTGGATTCCATTAATTAATTACTCATAAACAATTATCACCATATAATTAAATATATTAAGAATTTGGAGTTAAAATAAGCAGGACGCCAAAAAATAGTACTCTTAAATTGATGAATTTCCAATTAAATTCATTCAACCATCCCATTAAAACTATTCAAATAATCTAATAAAATAATTCACAATAAAAGGGCTGCAGCTAATAAATGACGATGTACTTCAATTTGTACAGTTACCTACTCAAAGGAACTTGACTAAAGTATTCTCCTATACTACAGGTATAAGTAAAAGCAAACGGCGTAATTTTAAGTTCATGAAATCCAGCATTTACACTCAACTATATGGCAAATAATAGAATTTGCAAAGCGGCTATAAATTAAATGACTGACAGATAATTAGCCGAGAGATGCGAGAAAGAGAGTTTTTAAAGGCGAAAAAAGTTATCTCACATCCCTACAGAAATTATTGACACAAACCACTTTTCACTCAACGCAAGATGAATACGAGCGTAAACATTAAATTATGACGTCATGGGCATAAGTGAGAAAACTCAAAACCCTATGGGTAAATTCGTAACAATGACTTAATGCCCGCAACGCAGGTATGAAAACGAATCATCTCACTGTCACAGGCATATAAGAGAAAGGAATATTTTGGGGGGAAGAAAGAATTCCAGGCCTGAATGAAGGGTAGCTCTCCGACATTTGACAGTGATGAGAACTGAGGAAGCTCTGGGCGTGGTCTTATTTAGAGAGGATGATTATGGGGCAGGTTTAGAACCTCAGACCTCCGTTCACAAGTCCATGCCTTAACGAGCTTGCATCCTGTTTCTATGTATAATTATGTTGACACTACCGACCAAGATATCAAGTTGGTTGTTATCCGTCCAACGTCTTGGAATGTTCCTTCGTCCGTCAATAGAGTGGATCATCCATGAGACTGTCCCGACCTTCTTTCGATGATGTTGGCTTTTCCCTTCAATGATAATCAGTGCTTTTATCCACGTTTAGTTCTTTATACACATACGAGCCCATAAGTATCCGGCCTCGTCGATAAGGATTATCGCCTTCCAGAAATCTTATCTGTTGTCATGCCTTATCTGTTAAGTAAATAATTACAGCTGTAACATCTACTCCGCTGTGTTCAGTTATTCAGATATAGTTGTATAAAGAAGGCTATGTGCAGAAGATTGTGACACGTTCAAAATGGAGTATTGAGCTGTTAAGTTCTTCACAAAAGAAGGACTTGCTCCAAATGAAATTACACAGCGATTGGACGGTGTATATAGAAAATCACCCCCCTCATATTCTACCGTAAAATAATGGGCCAAACGTTTTCCACTGTTTCGAGAAAGCATTGAAGACAAATAGAGTGCAGGTCGGCCATAAAGACCGTCGGCTCAAAGTTATAGAAATAGCAGCAAGGTTGGGCCTTTCTAAAACCATAGTCCTTCGAACTATTCATCAACATTTAAACATGAATAAGGTTAGTGCAAGATGGGTGCCTAGACTTCTTTCCTCAGTCCAAAGGCAGCAAAGAGTCACCTGCTGTCAGGTATTTTTGGAGCTGTACAGTAGCAACGATAGAGAAGTTGTGCAAACCATTGTAGGGAGATGAAACTATGGTTCCCTATTATGATCCGTTGTTCGAAAGAGAATCAATGGAGTAGCATAAACCTGGCGAAGCACTGCCTCTAAAGGCCAAGATCACACAATTCAACCAAGAAGACCATGTCCACAATCTTTTGGGACTGCGAAGGAATACTCTTCATTAACTTCAAGAAAAGGAACACCACAGTAAATGGAGAGTACTATGTCTGATCTACTGCACAGACCACGTGCTTCCATCAAAGAGAAAAAGCGAGGAAAGCTGAGTGGTGGTGTGCGCCTTCTTCAGGACAATGCACCTTTGCACACAGTTCTTGTTGTAAAGGAATCTGTGAAGGAAAGTGGCTTCAAGAAAATCGATCATCCACTCTACAGCTTAGATCTAGCTTCTAGTGACTAAGAACCTTCGAGGAAGGGAATTAAAGTGTGACGAAGAAGTGATGGATGCTGCTTATCCTCATTTTTCAGACAATACTTTTGACTAATTTGGGGGGGATGGAAAGGTTTATTCATTGATGTGGAAAGTATATTACAATAAATGGTAACTATATTGAAAAGTGAAATATAATTTTTGTCTTTATCATACCTAGAAAATGGTTATGCCGGAAACTTATGGACCTAACCTCATATCTTAAACGTCTGTGAATGTTGCTTTTTTTATTCATAATACACATCAATTAGATACACCAATTTGAAAACTAATTATATCACTGTAATATAGCAGGAGAAAAATAAGTAGTGGATTAGATTGTGAGATAGAAATTTGAGATGCTAAAGCTATGAGAGGTAGGAACACAATTCCCTTATAGCAAACACGTTTCTGAGATGTACTTATAAAATAGACAATTGTCAGCCATGTAATCAATCTAGAGATACGTATGGTAGTTTCATGTAGAGCTTTCTGCCTTTCTTGTGCGTGTTCTTACCCAATACCCATTTCTCTACCCATCATCATCTCTCAGTACTCGCTGGAAGGCTTTGTTAACTGCGTCTTGTTTGTATTGATTGAAACAGGCAAGGGAGTTTTGGAGAATAATGTGACGTAGTCTGTTCTAGCGTGATTGATTGTCTACTTGCCCGCTGGCAGAGATTGGTTCGGTACCAAAACATACGTTTAGGCTCTTCTTTAAAATTGGTAGTACCGAAGTCATCACCCTTACCCTGACCCAGTGTCTTTGATACGATGGAGGTTTGTTAACTTTAATTATTGTATTGCAAAGGGTTTAACTTTTTTTTTTAAGTTTCTATATTCTTTAACTATAATTGAAAGTTGTGCGTTGTAACATTTTGAAGTACATCAGGGTAACACTAAAGGTCTTTCAAAATTCCTTAAATTTGTAAAGATTGCTAAATCAATGGTTAGCTTAAGTTTTAAATATTAAAAGTGACTTTTAAAATGGAGCACAAAGTTAAGTTTTCAATTTCCAAGAAATTTTGCTGAGTGATTTATTATGCCAATGCTGCTTATTTACACGTATTAATGGGGTTTTTGCTCGTTAAATAAACCACAATATTAATTATATTCTCCCTATTTCAATGTTAGCTTTACCCGCAGGATCCTGGAGGTTTCCCTGTTAGCATACTCCTTAATTCAACTCTTGTCTTGGTATCAGCGGAAAGGGGTCGAATTTAACATTATAAACTATTAAGTAGCAGAAATAATGGACAAGTTGCATTTTTGACTACAGAAATATACAACCTGGTAAAAATACACATATAGAAAAACACATGAACACAAATGAAGCTAATACGTCTTCTAGATGTAAACTTAACTAACGGTATAAAGTTTATAACGAATTTGAAGATTTCCTAGCCACATAGTTAATATACGCGGTGCGTTCAAGCTTTAAGGTGTCCGATTTTATTTCTTAGGACTGGAAGTAGATAGAAACATTCGGTTTAGCTTAAAATATGCTGGCAATATTTCTAAATTTGTGACAAAAATGGCCACACCCTACGGTGAACAGAATCCTTGTGGCTGCATCTAGAGTGAAGAGTGCTTTTGAAACTTAAGAATAACAAGAACAGGAGTAATCATCCCTTTTCTCCACTTGTCTGGTGTGACCATCGAAATTCAACACCAGTTGAGTGAGAAATGTGTTGATGATGTTATGAATGTAAAAAATGTGCATTCGTGGGCGCTATAGTTCAAAGAAGGCCGAACGTCGTATCCGAACGAATCGAAACAAAGGGTTGCGCGAGTGAAGAAAGTTGTTTTGGAAGATCACCGATTAAGTGTGGAAGACATCGCCTCCAAAGTTGGCATTTCCATGAGATCTGTGAACAAATCCTGCATGAAGACCTGAAAATGCAGAAAATGTCCTCCAGGTGGGTGGAGGAGTTTCTTCGTGGAAACACCTCTGCAGTGGTTTCTCATGCTCCCTATTCACCTGACCTGGCTTCTAGCGCTTTTTTTGCTTATTTTCAACAATGAAAGACACTCTCCGAGTTGGGTCGCTGTTACATCTTCAATTTTCCAGAGACTGCTAAAGAAAAGTCGACGATGAAAATAATGTGTACGTCTGCAGGGAGATACGTTGAGAAGTTGCAGAAGTTTCAAATTTTTTGTGCAAACAATTTGTGAGAAAAATAAATCGGAGACCTCAGAACTTAAACGCACTTATTATAGCCAGGTTCTAGATGAAAATATTAATTTGTTAAGTGTAGTAACTAAAGAAACAAGGCTTAAATAATATTTTTATACTGGCATTAATGCTTGAAACTGTATAAATAATTTGTGAATAATAAACAATTATCAGTAAATGATACGCTTTATATATATTTAAGAACGTTGTGTATTTATTTAAACCTTGTGCATACGATTTGGAGTAAATATTTAGAATATTTACAAAACATATTGTCATTGAGATCAAAGGTTACATTTTAGTCGGCAAATCCACGTTTACTCATTTAGATTTTTAAATAAAATTATTCAGCATGTCATTTATTATAATGCTATAAACCTTATTAGTCAGAGAGATCTAAAGGGCAAATCAAATGACGTAAATTATTTGCACCTACTTTTCTTGTAGCCACATGTTGTTTGTCAACATGCACATAAAACCACTCCGTAAAAGGGAAGGCTTTATGTCCTTTGTCTATGAGAGAGCAAGACTAAGTGTGTGGGAACGAAATGTGCTACTAATAACATCACGTCCAACCAGATAATTTAATAACCCAGGGCTTTCATATTTCCAAGCTGTGCTGAAATTTATCATTTTATAGCGACATTTACAAAGTGGTTTTACGGCGGTCCAATATGGCGGAGTGGAGAGCGGTGTGTCGTGTTCCATGCAGCTTAAATCATTCTAAAATAGCAGAGGGATGTAATTAGAATAGATAAAGCGTTCTGATCTGCTACAAAGCCGTGTGTGTAAGGTGTTTGTGTGTGTTGGGGGGTAGCTAAGAACATATGATAACTATATTTCTGTTTGCGTTGATGTTTTGTTACATTTGGACGTTTTTCTAGTGACTTGCATGGCCCTTAAAAGATTTCCTAATAGAAAATTTAGTAGCATCCGATTCGTTTGACTAATATTAGCTTTGCGTTACTAATTTACTCTTATTTAACATCTAACTTGCCTAAATTTAAGAGGTATTTTCGACCCACAAGGATAATGCACAGGATAAGGCCAGGACAAAGGCCTACCATTTCCAGATTAGTGTCTAGTTTTCACCAATAAGTAAATAATTAGGGCAGGAAAGCAAGTGAAGAGCTTGCATGCAGCTCTGCCAGGAACAAGAAGCATTTTGAATGAAATATGTACTTGTATAAACAGGATGAACAGAAGGGAGGGAAAGAGGGTGAATATTGTTGGTGGAAGAAACAGAAGAAACGAAACAACCCCAAGAAAATTCCAATTCTCTCCATCTGAAATACTTTCTGCACGTCATAAGTTGTATCAGTTTATCGTAGATGATAAATCATCGGAATGAATAGAAACAGGAATTCATTTTTCAAAATATTTAATAAATAAAACACAGGGGTGGGAAACACGGTGATGGTGGTTGTATTCTTTACAAGATGGTGCACAATATTAATATTCTCTGTACAGTATTTTCTTAAATATTTCCAACATGTGTTACATTTTTCTAGAAGTTTCCTGCAGATAGTAGGACGATTTTGATATTTTGTCTATATTGACAATAAATTAAGGATTGTACTGCTATAAACTGTTTAAAAACATTATAAACATATACCTGCTTTCTGTTCTGCCAAAATACCAGCCACAGATACCGCATATTTACCGATATTCATTATTAAAATACAATTTTAATGTGTAATTTGCTGTCGATGTACTTATTTTCATTTAGAGTTGTGACTTTTTTGGATTTCAGAGATTAAATATTGAAAAATAATAATTTGAAATTTAACTTATATTCGAAGAGATTTATAAGAAATTACATTTTTTTCAATATTTTACCCCTCCAAAATGTAATATTTTTTGTGTGGTATCTTTAAACCTTTACATACTGCCTTATATAGTTTCATCCTTTCCGCTATGTGGCAGCGATACAGTTAGCTATCATAGTCTTTAAATTACATAAATTACAAACAATGGACAGGACATTCTTTTGGCACACATTCAGAGACATTTAAGAAATGACATGGAGAATTATGCTGGATAAAAGCGCCGCCAGTTAATGGGGGAAAAGTGTTCATCATCGCACACTACATCACATCTGTAAAGGGGGAATGTACTGAGATCATTATCCTGATAAATAACACTTGACCCAGTGGGAAGTTAAACACAGTAATGCTCAAGTGTCGATGATAAGGAAGACAGAATCATAATGTCTTGTTCATTATGAAGCTGTAGATGAAGAGATTTTACCTAGTGCTTTAACGGGCAATGACGAAACTAGATTCATCATTTCGAGCCTGAGCCCAAAACACAATCCATGGATCATGAAATATTTTGGAAAGAAAAAGATATGACAGCTCTTTCAGCCGATAAAGACAGCCTATATATTTTGGGACCCTGAAGTGACAATGTATTGATGAAACAGCTAACTCTAAAGTATACAAAGTGAAAGAAACATTTCGGAATATGGAAAAGCGGGTCCATTACACCCGTCTTCACAATGAAAAACGGTAGAAAACTTTTCCAAATTGACACTATTAGAATTTAGACATAGGATCTATAATAATAAAGATAAAAATAGAGCAAGATACTGCTTTCGAAATGTATTCAGGCTAATGACCTAAAACAAGCACTACTCAAGATGATAAAGCCAAAAAAAAAAAAGCTATATTAATTTAAGTTATTTATTTATACACATAAATGATAGCAGATTGAAGCTTTTACTGCCACATTTAGGAAAGTAACAGGACTATCAGGTGCCAGAGTAAAGCATTTCGCTAGCAAATACTCGAGGGTAGGTCCGTAAATTTCCGGCTTGGGCAATAAGGATTATCGCTTTCACAAAACCCTTATCTGGTGTCATATCTTATCTGTTAAGTAAATAACTGCAGCTGTAACACCACAACTGTGTTCAGTTGTTCAGATATAGTTGCATAAAGAAGGTTATGTGTAGAACATTGTGACATGTTCAAAATGAAGATTAAGTTCTTCACAAAAGAAGGACTTGCTCCAAATGAAATTAAACAGCGATTGCGGTGTAGGTGGGGAAGCATCCCCTAATATTCTACCGTAAAAAAATAGGTCAAACTTTTTCGAATGAGTCAAGAAAGCATTGAAGACGAAGAGCGTGCAGGTGGCCCTTGGAAGTGCTCACTCCTGAAAACATCGCTCTTGTGGAAGACCGGCGGCTCAAAGTTACAGAAATAGCAGCAAGGTTGGGTCTTTCTAAAACAACAGTCCTTCGAATTATTCATGATCATTTAAACATGAATAAGGTTAGTGCAAGATGGGTCCCTAGGCTTCTTTCCTCAGTCCAAAAGCAGCAATGAGTCATCTGTTGTCAGGCATTTTTGGAGCTCTGCCGTGGCAACGAGAGAGAAATTCTGCAAATTATTGTTACAGGAGATGAAACTATGGTCCTCTACTATGATCCCTTGTCCAAAAGAGAATCAATGGAGTGACGTAAACCTGGCGAAGCACCGCCTCTAAAGGCCAAGGTCACTCAGTCAATCAAGAAGATCATGGCCACAATCATTTGGTACTGTGAAGGAATACTCTTTATTGATTTCTAGGAGAGGAACCTCACAGTAAATGCGGAGTACTAAGCTGGCCTACTGCACAGACTACGTGCTTCCATCAAAGAGAAAAGGCGAGGATGGTGTGCGCCTTCTTCACGACAATGCACCTGTGCACACAACTCTAGTTGCAAAGGAAGCTGTGAAGAAATGTGGCTTCAAGGAGATCGACCATCCACCGTACAGTCCAGAGGAAGGAATTTAAAGTGTGACGAAGAAGTGATGGATGCTGTTTATGTCCACTTTGCAGACAAGACTTCTGACTATTTTTTGGTGGGGGAATTGAAATGTTAATTCAAAGATGTGAGAAGTGTATTGCCTTAAAGTGCAGCTATATTGAAAAGTAAAATATATCATACCTAGAAAATGGTTAGGGCGCAAACTTATGCACCTACACTCGTGTTATGAGTAAAATGCGGAAAGAATGACGAGGAGGCCGAAAAATAAACGAAAGAGATGAGCAGTGACAGAAGTTATTAAAAGAGATATTTAGAAATATCTCTGTAGGTAGAGTGTTCACGGCCTTTTCTTAGTTCAGAATTAAATATGATGAAAATGTGTAACAGGTTTTGTGCAGAACGTAACAGAACATGTCGTGAAATGCTCCTTTTCCAAATACAAAAATATTTTCCATTATATTTCCACCAATCTTTTGACATTTCTAGAATTGACACCTGTTCACATGTGTTGAATTTGTGTTGAAAATTAAAAATAGCAAAGATGTAGGTGAAAAATTTGCATTATAACAATTTGCAGGTTTCACAAGCTTAGAACTAAAATTTTTCACACAACTCTTAAAAAAAAATGACAGCAGAACCAGCCGCTTAATAAACTATCAATTGAGGAAATAACTTACTCATAACATGTTCAGTTATATAACTCTACAATAATGTAGGTATATGGAAATGAACAAAACACTTGCCATTTCACATAACTCGAAACTCAAATATCACGTGAGACCATAGAGTAAAATAACTGGGGGGAGGGGTAATATTAAGAATCTTCTCAGACTCAAATAGTCCACAAAATAAAAAGTCGTAGATAATGGCAAACTTTTGGTTTTGGAATAATGACAAGTTTTCAAGGAAACTCTGCATTATTTTCCAGTCAGGGGCAGGGTATATGCCTCCTGAAAGCGTATTCTGTGTAGTTGAGAAATAACTTGAAAATAACTCAGTGCCTTCACATTACCACAGTACATGACACTTGCATGGTTCTTGGCAGGGATTGACATGCAACAACAGCGTCAAACAAAAATTACCATTTAAGAATAGGGAAAATAAAAGTTATTATATATCCGAAGCTTGATAAACATCTCATTGAATACAAAGTGAAAATTTCATATTATGGATCTGTAATTTTGGATTAAGTGCTGCAAAAATGCGTCAACATCAGAAAAATGAGTCATGCTCCATTACTAAGGCCAGAAAATAAAGTTAGTGTAGAGAAGAGTGAAGGTATTTAATTGCGCAAGTTTCTGACACCTTATTTTGATGAAGCAAAAAAAGGAAGGAAGCATTCCAGGACAAAGTTTAGGGTACTTACCCGGTATTTGCCTTGGATGGGGACTGAGAAATACATGCAAAAAATCTCAGGTAGGAAGGACGGTCCAGGTGGGATTCGAATCCCAGACTTCCCGCCCACGAGTCCGCGCTTTAATGACCTCGGTCACCCATGGCAATATAATTACATTGTCGGTCCTGGTGGTGTAGTGGTAACCATACTTGCCTTCTAAACACAAGATCGTTGGCTCAAACCCGGCCAGAGTCCGTGAATTTTTTCGAGTGTAAAAATCCTTCGGAAGGGAAGTAAAGCCGTGGGTCCCGTGTCGTACATTTACGGCACGATAAAGAACCGCAAGCCTGAAAGAGAGGCCTTTGAGCAAAATTTGTCCGCCGTTTCACGCCCTGAATTGAATGGAAAGCTGATGACCTGAGATGTTAAACAGCGTCCGTAAATAAACCAAACCAATAAAAAAAACTTGTAGTACATACAAAAAATACATATTGTGGTTTTTGTGTTTTCCAACCTAGCAATAAGAAACAATTTTCTTATTTTGTAAAAGATGTATTTAATGTGTATTCATTGTTAGTGCTTAAAAATGTTTCTAAAACTTTTATATTTTGTAAATGAACAGTTTTACAAAAACAATGCTCAACTCTAAATGCATAATTTACATGAAAGGAATACAAACATAAAAGAAAAGAAATAGATGTGTATATAAACTAATTAACCCCAAACTAGGATATACATAACAGGAATCCATTTATACCCCATGGTCATGGGTAAGATTTCATCGATGGTGTTGCATTGCTTTCCCTTTTTTTAAAATTTCCTGGTTAAAGTTTTATGATTTATTGCTTGAACATCACATCTATACAACTGCGCTCCATTTTAAGATTTCTTTTTTCTTAATATAATAACTTAATGCAGTTAATTATAAGAACTGCGCTTAATTTGTTTTATTATAAAATAAAATACTTTGAGAGCCATATTTAGTTACTTAAAAAAACATATTTTTTAAGCTCACAAACAGAGTTTATCCTCTTAAATGGACGTAAAATATTTCACTTAAACCCCAGCCTCTGTTAACATATCGTGTTCCAATATCATTTCAGTTTTACAGCAAAATTTTGTGAGTAGAGATAATGCTTTCTTGTTTGCTTTATTTTCTATTTGCATTAAGGACTTTCTCTTCTTTATTATTCCTATTTGAATTATACATATTTCTCTGATTTCTATACGTATGCACACCTTTGCAGGCCGAAATGTTGTTCTAAAGTTTTGCTTTTAAAACACAAAACCATATTTTGAAAAAAAAAAAAAAAAAAACGAAGGAATTAGCTTTCAGCAGCGCCCTCTTTAAAACTCTATCTCTCACTTGGAAACATTTGCATAACTTTAAATACGTTTGGCACTTTATTCGCTCTCCAACGAGCAACCGTTAACCTGGCACATCAGAAATCCCTGGCATAAACCGAGTGATGGGATTTTCCTCGTTACGAGTAAATTGCAAGTAATTTATCGGCGATTTCTCCCAAGATCATTTTGCCGCTATATTATCCAATTAGCTCTACCCTGCATAGCGTTGATTACATGTTGCCGGTGATTATACTTTAACACGATGTATTGAGCGTTAAGTTTACAGCAGGAAGTGTCTGTTAGTGATAGCGGAAATGAAATGTGTTCCAAGCAATTTACTTTTCTTAATTGTATAGTTATTAATTACAAATTCCCGTCCTTTCAATTAAAACTGTTATTATATTTCAATCATAAATTTAGCATTTTATAATTTACCAGTTGTTACTTCAAAGTTCGTGTTTAGTATTGCAATTATGTGGCAATGTCTACTGTGCGGAAATTTTAATTGGATGTAATAGAGAGTTTCATTTTATATTATCGCATTCCTAAAGGGATGTAGTTTGGCATGTACTGTTGAAGATGAAACACTCTGGAGAGCCATGAAGAACGAGAGCCCTATGAACAAATACGAATATATCACAAGGGATGCTGTTTTCCATACCAATCACTATAATGTGGAAGTTTTTAGCTAAAAACGTAATCTCAAACTAAAGTGAAGTAAATAAATATATAAATTTGAAGGACTAGTAAAGGTATATAAAAAGTTAATGATATTCGAAAGCAATTTTATAAAGTGGCAATATTCTCCACAAATAAAAGGCATGGATATTGATAGTATCCTCACTTCTGTTCTTCTTCCTTTATGTATTGCCTATCTCTCTGCAGTTTGTGCTATTTCTAGGTCATTGTATAATTTGGCGTTTTGATTTCATGATTTTGTAAGTATTGTAAATTATTATTATGCAGAGGACGTTCTTCAAATACTCTTTCCAAAATTTTTATATACCGTTACGGGTGGCCGAGATCGTTAAGGCAAGGACTCGAGCGAGGTATGGGATTCGATTCCCAATAGGACAGTTCCTGCAGGTTTTCCTCAGTCCTCGTAATAGGAAAATTCCGAGGAGGTACCCAAAAAATTGACCTGGAACACTTCATTTCTTGAAAAAATATCTTTTCCCAGTTTATCATGTTAATTCATGTTGTCCACTATCTTTGATACTCCAACAGTTAAAACGAGCATAAAACACTTTTTAAAACATTACTTTATAAATTGAAGATGATTTAATATCTTATTTATTGATTTATCTTCAAAAACTTATGCTACTTATGTTTAAACTTTTTCTCAGTTCCCTTTTTTACGAATAAATAAAATATTTACATTAACTAATTTATAGCTCTTTATTTATAAATGTTGCCCTGTCACAGAATGTTTTACGCCTCGGTTACTACATAAGCTGCAACCGATGACGCCCATGCTTGTTCTATTTCCTCGCTAATAGTCGCTTGTTCTGTGCGGTATCACAGCAGTATGCACTTATTCGCGAAAAGACCATCCTCTTTCCCTTGGGGCAATGCATTTTACTTTGTAAATTTTATTTCAGTTTGTCGCTTGAATGCGGAATTTATTCAGACTTTTGTTTATTAATTACCACGACGGGAATGAAGGCCACGGGGACTCTGCAGAAGAATTCCGAAGGGGAATTTGGGGCTCACAGTGAGAAAATAAATGTAAAATTAGAGCAGTGAAATATTAGCTCACAATTATTCGGGGAGATCAATCTTTAATTAGAGCAATTTGCTTCAAGGAGCGGCTTAGATTGGAGGGGAATAAGACATGGGCCTTCAAAGTGAGAAAGGGTTTGGGAAATATTTGGATAGCAGGCAAAGAAAGCTAACAGCAGAATTGAATGGAGGAAGGTCGGGAACCGCTTGAAGGATATGGACAGGCAACTTACAATCGCGCAATGAGGGGAGAAGGTCTCGTTTGAGGTGCAAACGGGGTTAGAATCTGGGTCGGTGGGGGATGGAGCTGCACATCAAAGCAGGGACAGACTCATTAAACAGGACTCGCGTGGTTTAGCTTGGAGCATGGCGGCAGATCAGAATCTCAGGAGAAAATGAACTGAAAATTTACCTTTTATGTGGAGAGGAAGAATCACGGCTGCATATCCTAGCGAACTGTAGCAGCACTGAGGTGTGGAAAAAAAAGCATCTGCCGCTGTCCTTAATTGACTCTAACAAGAGCAAGGGGCATGCTGGGCTCTGCTGGCAGGCAAGGATGAGGAGCAGGTAGGCAAATCATGTCGAAGATAACAGCTCAGGTCTGAAAAGGCTGAAAATCGTGAAGAGGGGAGAAGAGAACTAAATCGAATAAAAAAACATATGTGTAGATGATATTGTGCTCACCCATTCCACTGAAATGGGGGAGGGATTCTATGTTCGCATCTTTATATTAAGTTAATATTAATATTATTATTAATATCGTAATTACTATTGTCATTATTATTTATCTACGTTTAGCAATGAATTTGTGATATATTTACTGATATATTTAAGTAATGTACTTTTTGTGTCTAATGAAAGGTAGACCCGTTCGAAAGTTGCAAAGTTAATATTATGTTAATTCGAATTAATACACTCATTCATTCATACTTCCTTCTGGAATTGCATTCATGATACTGTGCACGGATTAAATCTATTACTCAGTACAAAAGAAAATATCTCAAATTAAAACGTTCAATATTAAACGAAAAAGATAAAATAAAAGTTAAATATCAGCAACAGAATCAATGCCAAATTTAGTACAGTTAATGTGAATTTCGAAATGTAAAGGAAAACATTAGAAATGGGGTAAGAAACCTTACGGTAACTGAAACTTCTGCATGTTTTTTTTTCCGATATAATGTATGTTTAGGCAGAGAGAGTTCAACAGCTTATTCCATAAGGTATACCCTGGCCCCCAGTCTCCGACCCTGACGTTTCCCGTTACCGAGAGAAGCTGTGTTGCCCAGTATCGCTACTGTATTGCTCTTTTAATACTCGATGTCTTTCTGCTTTTGTTCTGACGAACCATTGCCATATTGCTGTAACAATAAATATAAGAACTATAATAAGAATAACAAAACACTGTAAATCGCTCACGTGCAAAAGAAACCAGCTTTTCTTGAACCAACACAACAAACAATTGAACGCATGTACTTCGGTTACAACATAGTGCAGAATGCAGCACGAGAGGAACGATGATTTGTGCTAGCAGACTACATTCGCCACCGAAGCGGAGGTCGGTCCTGGTGGTGTAGTGGTAACCATACTTGTCTTCTAAACCCAAAACCGCAGGCGTAAAAATCCTAAGTATGGCTTCCTTCGGAAGGGAAGTAAAGCCGTGGATCCCTTATCGTACATTACGGCACTTACAAGAACCTCAAACTTGAAAGAAGAGGTCTCTGTGCAAAACTTATCGGCCCTTTCATGCCCTGCATTGAATGGGAAGCTGATGACCTGAGTTGTTAAAGAGCGTCCATAAAAAAAAAAAAAAAAAAAAAAAAAACACACACACCGAGGCGCGAGTCATCCCCAATAATGCAAAACGTGAAGGATTTCTTTAGCATGTAGTGGACCTCGAATTTTGTAGAAGAAAATGTTTTTATTAAAAATGTTATAGGATATCCAACCAGAGTGGCGGTTTTAGAGTATTTATAGGTTAAAACGTATCAAAATAGTTTTATTTGCTGTAGAATTTAGATGTTCTATTCACGCCTTAGGTTGGCAGTATTGACGTCTCCCATCTCTTTATACTCAGGAAACGTCAGGGCCGGAGACTGGGTGCCAGACTATGAAAGTGCATACACGTTTTAGGAAGCACTGTACATATATATGCCTGTGCCACTAACCATATTCTCTAGGTCCATTCCCTGCTTCGGGGAAAACACACCTAACCTTAGTGTGGTTACCTAACTGTTAAGTATAACATGTAGACGCAGTACTAACCCGCAGAATTATTCCACACTCACTAACTGCATTGGGACAGTAAATATAATCTGAAATGTTAGTATGATTATAGAGCAACCCCCCATTCATGAGAGACGACGTCAAGGAAATTGACATATCCAACATCTGAGGTAAGAGAATGAAAGATCAACCCCTCCAGTTCAGGTCGGTTGACGGCCAGAAAATTAAATACTGCACCAAATTGTTTTCTTAGCATGAAACCCGCACCCCTAAATTCCGCTCTGCATGAATATGATCCCCATATTAAGACCTAGGTCCTGAACTGGGTTTTATGGTCAAAGTCTGTACCTAACCCACCTCTGCCTGATTACCCCCTTGTGATTAGGTGTTTTTATAGATTACCCACACATCTCGAGGTGCTTCGGTACCTGACATAACGTCACCTGTTCCCACCCATCGTAGTGCATGGTAGGGGAGGCAAACGTAGATCCACTTCGGATGGTTTCCCTGTAAGGGGGGCGGAGGGGCGCCTCCTATTAAAAAAATTAAAAAACTAGATGTTTCGCAACCATAAATAATTTTTAAAATTATTTCGTGAAGAACTTTTTTATAACGCAGCAAATTAGGGGCATTTTCACACACCATTATCTTAGATACTCTGAACTGCACTAACTGAAACTCCTGGAATACGCTACCTACAGGAAAATGCTGCATTATTTCAAAAATATTGCTTCACAAAGTTTTAAAGAAAGAGTGTCAAGTCGTTTATATAATGCTATCATTATGCTAACACAATATTTTGTATATTTTCAAAGTATCATCCTATATTTATATTTATTTCAAAATGTAACATTTAAAATGAGGCACGTATTCATATTATCATATTAAGTATCTGGTTACCTTAATTTAATTTCCAAACGCAATTCAAGAGCAGAGATATATTTAACGTATAACTCGACACCGTTAGGGAAACATGTGGACATAACGAATTAACAGGAAAGGACATCCATATCTGTCTTTTTATTTGCTGATAGGCATACTTTAAGTGTTGTTGGGTTGTACCTAAGTAGCAAGTTAGGAAAGATTTGAAAATATCAACAGAATCTCTCGAACTTTAAGACTTGGAACTTTTAGACCATTCATTTAAGCCCCGTCTTACGACAGTCGTACTAACTATGAAATAAAGGAATTGTAGCCAGAGTGGGAAAAGTCTTATCATTCGACTGGTTTCTCGACACATATTGTTGCGTATACTGCTGAGGGATGTAGCAAATTAACATTTTGGAAGCTAAAATCGTTCGGTTTTATATTTCACACCTTGATCACCTTCACACGTGATCACCTTAGGGAATTTCAGTGTAGTGATCAGTTACTTCAGAGCTGCTTACACGATATTTTATAGTGACATTAACCTCTGCCTGGTAACAAGTAAAACATTCTGTCACTCAAGTGTTGGAAAGGGTCAAACCCCTACACAGTACTCTCTCATTGGTTGATATAATTAAACTCTAAGGCGGATGCACATCGTATTTGGTACAATATATGTCACAATGTAGAGATCTCCTGGATATAAGGGGAAACAGAGCTACGGCTCGCGGTCTTTGTCTTCTGCCTTTGGTCCTCGTCTTCTGCCTGTCGTCTTTGTAGGACGTCCTGTCGGAGTACACCCTCAGTATTATTACGACAGATCCCTAACAGGTAAAGGCCCGTCAGGACTGTTATTTGTAATTATACTTCAGATTGGGGACTTATCGCCCCTAGAACTAGTTGGCATGGCATACTGGAGTCTGCCTCCACCATCACCCTCCTGACAACTTTAGTCGTGACATGTGGTGGAGGCGCCGGCTTTTGAGTTGAAGTCTCAAGAGTTTGGACCTCTTCCCGTTAACGTGACAATATATTATGATATTTAAGCAAGCTCCTCTATTTGTCATAGATCTTTTGTTGTTGCTTATTGTTACAAAAACATAAATGTCGAAGTTTTGCTGACAATGATTAATGATTATCAACTGATCATATACTGCTAAAATATCAAGAACAGCAATAGCAAGGGCTTGATAACATAACAAGACTAGCAACAGCAGAGCAGGAAAGAACAGCCCTACTTCTTCTAACATCGCCAAGAAATTTATCATTATTTATAATAATATGGCAATAAAGTGAACATTAATGGTTTTCACCGTATTAGTTAATACCTTTTCTTCTAATTCTTTTCGTAATTATAGGCATTGATAGAACTAGAAATTACTAGAATATGGGAAACATTACTTTAGGAGAAAAGATTCGTAATTTCTGGAATATTCTATTTCTAACATTTCTCGCTATAACCGTCAATTTAATTTCTATGAAAATAAAGAAGATTGCTACGTCAACTATTTAAATAAAGCTTCATACTTACTGTTACTACAATGCTGTTCCAGGCCGCACTGGCTACAGCGGTTGGGAGATCCCCTGCCGCAGTGACACCCTCCATCATGCACACAACAGGCACAGTCTTGACGAGTGGAGTCGAAAGGACAATGACATCCTTTCGCTTCCTGGGTCCATAGATCCACCTGACCTGAAACACAAGCACATGAAACTAAAGTTATTGCTAACCTTGCTAACCAACGTGTATTGTCACTAAATAATGAATACTGTTTTATTTCTTCGGCCGCATACAAGTATTTTCTTAAGCACATTATGTTTAACTTGTTAGAAAACTGATTGCACGGAACGTTGTGGGGTGCTACTGAAACTGAAATTGACTTAATCATTAGTTTATCTTTGAACCTCATGCACCCTACCGCTGCACTTGCAAAATTTTTTATCCTTTAGTTTAACTATTCATATCTTGATATCTGATGGTGGGGGTGAGAATTGGGCTGTATGGTAGCTGTGTTAATTTAAACCCGCCGATCACAGATTTCGTCACAGCTGCTGCAGATCATCAACTTTTCCTACATGAGACTCTCTCTCTAGGGTTTTCAGCTGAATTTTGGCAGTTGTGAAAGGGAATTTGATATGGGATGCGAGATAAATAACACCTCGTGATTTAGTTGCTGAAGTTGTTTATTTCCCCAAACATGAATAATCAGATGAACTCACGTCTCATGCCGGATCCTGGCAGGTAAGCTTGGGAAACACATAAATTTGGTTGCGTTCACCCAAACGGTGCCTAAGAAAGTGCTATTTCAATGATATTTAATGCAGTATAATGATGCTATTTGTAGCTCGCGCGTTGATTGATTGTCGGGCATTGTTGATGAATATAAATAATTCGGACATAGGACATTCTTCCTCTAACTGCCCGAACGATGCAGCAGCACTATCTCGGCCCGGAGAATTTTGAGACTGCCTCCTTTAGAGGAAAAATCTATTTCTTACATATTCTATAAGAACTGACGCTAACACATGAAAAACGACGTAGTGTATTCCCGCCAGTTTTGTGCTATCCATTCTGATAGGTCAATGCTGAGTTTGACCTCCTATAGGAATTAAACCTTTTATAATGCTTTATTAATTCCCTTTCGTAATACAGCTGTTCTTTATAACGCAATTTATAAATTTCCATAATCATTCTATATTTATTATTATAAGACCAGGCTATTTTTTGGTTTAATCGACCAGGGGTCTTCTATGGACAGTGGTGCAAAATCTGTGGTGAAAATCATAGTTTCATACTGTTTGAAATAGAAAGAACATCAACTAATACCTTTTAACTTTAATTTTAAACATTTCCAACTCATTAGATGACTGGTCTCTTAAATCAAAAATAGAAATGACACCTATTTTTGTTGGTAAAGGCTAGTTAACTCCTATTTACTGGACAAACTTTGGCAGAGCATACGTTACCCCATTTGTCAATCAGCTAACTTCAAACAAATTTTACACGTTATGTCAATGACTTGCGTATGCATATTTGTCGCGTACCCACGCAAAAAGGGATAACTACTATGCTAGAGGGGCGAATCTTCTTCGCTTGCTGCATACCTGAAGAAATTAACTTGCACTGTCTGACTTTAGACATAGTGCTCAGTCTTAAACCCTATACACTCTTATTTCTACATATATAAATTTTATCATCGAAGATTATCAATTACAGAAAACACAACATAACTGTAAGCAATCACAGAATAGTTAATTTAAAATTAAAAATATTGATTATCTCAATTATTCTGTATTGATGGAGAGCCAGGGACAGCCCACTCTCTAGTAATCATGTACAGTTCTAGGCTATACTATGTATGAATATGTATACTATTATTTTCTAGTTTATAAACTGATTACTTCATCGCGACAAGATCTCCCTACCACAAACCCATTTTCTTATTATAAAATTGTAATTTCCGTTACACTTTCAAGAACATATCTTAATCCTTTGCGGCACATAACATAGCAGAACACAGTGAAATTATATAGGACTTGCTATGCATGACGTATTAGAACGTAGCATGCTTGAATATGCATTCTCTTCGGATCTATTTATTTTTGTCTCAATTCTTGAGCTCTATTCAGGAAGTGATTTTATCAATCAAGGTATTATTTCATCCTTTGAATAATGCAATTCACAGCAAGTGTGGGTCTTAGTGTGCCGTGTTCAAAGTTCGAATAGTATCATGGAAACAGGTGCAAATGCGTCAGGGTTAAAACAAAGTCCTACAGAACAGAGGATACTAACAAGCGAGGATATATTTGTAACAATTTGCAAGTAGTTAGGAAACAGAGTTTTGCTTCAATAAGTTAGCGGAAAACAGTTGTAAGAAACAAAGAAATTGTGTTGAGGAACACAGAAGAGATCAAATACAAATCAGCAACAGACTAAAACTAAAAGACCTTCCTCCCAATTTGACTTTCTTTACTAGAAATTGTTTCCTCCCGCACAAATGCAATTCATGGTATTTCTACATTGGTATTTTCGTAGATAGAAAATGTTATTTAATCACAGAAATAACTTATATGCCTCTCAAATAGAAGTGAAAAAATAGATTCTAAATGGAAAGACACAAACTGAAGGGAAACTCAGGTCTATTAAGGTATATATGTGGGGATGGTAGATTTAATTGTAATTAAAGAATATTTTGAGGGATTTTTTTTGTGACTAATTGTAAGGCACCTTTCAAAATTTTTATTTCATCACCAAATTTCTGTGTACAAAATTGGGGGAGGAATTACCTATATTAAGTTAGGCTTACATAAGACATAATCAGCAAGTGTGCTGATGTCTATAAGCAAGTCGTGATCTGTCCATAGATGAAGCAATGATAGGCTTGAAAGAGTGTTTCGTTCTAAAGCAATAGACGCCTGCTATACCAACAAAATGGCGTGTAAAAGCTTGGGGTATTACAGATAGTAAGAATAAATATTTGTTGAATTGTAAAGTCTGCTTGGGGAAAAGGTGTCGAGGAACAGCGAAAACAGGAGAAGCTGGTTGAGGTACATAGATGCCAAAAATATGCATCGTTGTTGGCATCGTGTGTATTTTTTTCATAATTTTTTACTTCTAGAAGACTAAGTGAAATTATTTTTGGGTAGAAATGCATATGGTGTCAATCAGCTGGAAGGAAATATGATCACAAGATTTTTCAAAAGCTAAAAAGTTGAAACTGTATGGAGCTTATCCCGCAAGCTGCAGCACGAGAGTATGTTTGCAATTATCTGGCGCGAAAACAAGGTCGGTATGATTTATACCAACTCCAATCCGAGGACAGATGAGGAGGTAGAAAGGAAAAGTGGCAGGCCTGCTGTTATAAACTACACTAGCAATATGCGGGAACTAACATTACAAACCAAAGAAGAGAATATAATGAAATTTGCCGACCCTTAAAGATATGATAGAAGTACTTGCTCCATTTTGTAATTAATGTTGCTATTGTGAACCGTTTCATTATATGTAACACATCTGCCTCAATAGTCCATAGCAACATACTCCTACACTGCAAACAGAACTTAGTAAGTGAGCTTATTGCAGATTTTACGTTACGAAAGTGCGCGGAATTTCAACGCAGCCTACCTACTGCTACACCTGCAATAAGTCTTCACAACCTCGCGAAAATACAAGATCGGTGAAAGCAGAACAAAAGACTACCAGGAAAATGAATACTTGCTACCAGCAAGTGTAAATAATGTAATATCACGTTCCGTAGAGTAACTGCTTCCTAAATTATCATAAAAAGCAGAGGGTTGAAATCCAGTTAGCAAATATTGTGTACATGACAGAATTATAGTAAATTTAAATGTATATTGACTTATTTTATGGTGTGAGTAAATAGTGTACGTGATCAACAACCATGTTCACTGCAACAATAGCCTTAGGGTGAGTAAAATAAACTAATTTGCTATAAACTACTTTAATTATTTCAACTAATTTCAACCAATTTTAGCCCCAATTTGAATACCTAAAACTAATGATTGTAGAGGTTCATAAAAATATTAAATTAAGGGATAAACCAAGAATGGTATAAGGATATATGGGCCATGCGTAGCTGCATATACGATATTCATTTTTTAATTTAAATATTGTGGAACTGTACTGAACATGTAATTTATTACACAATAATTTAATTACATTTAGTTAATTGAAAATCTGGGTATGTAACAGGTGATTAATTTTTAATGTCCTTAGATTTACTTGGAAAGCAATTAACTATTACTATATGCTCGGCAAACGGTTAAGAGGAACTAAAATTTTAAAAGGTAGTTTTAAAAATAGTGGTTAAGTCAAATTTTCAAATGTAAATTGATTCTTGATAATGATAAAAAAAACATAGGAATCAGAACTTTAGTGTTTTTTATTAACTTATTGAATCTAACATCGGCAACGAGCCTAACTTTTTAAAAGTCTGTTTTACATGTATAGAATAAACAAATATATCAATAATGAATATATTCGTAACATATTTAAGTTAGTTTTAGCGGGTATCCGTATACATATTTTTATATTTCATAAAGCATAAATTAGTATAGTGTGTTCCACTCACTATTGGACTCTGTCCTATCTCGTTATTTTACAAACCAATGTAATAAATAAGTACAATAGATGATATTTGAAAAGTTTGATGTTTTCACAGCAAGTGATAAAATTGTTATTATTAGTAGTAGTTTTAGTGTATTTATTTACAAAATATATTTTTTACAAATACCTCAACAATGTCGCACGGTTCCTGAGACAGTACGTGCTTATTCAATACACAAAATTACACACCAATATTTAACTATTAAGAGAGTAACAGTTTATGTAATAATGAAATAAATAATGAAAAAAATATATAATATGCATTTTTTCAAAATGCATAAACAAACGAAAAAACAATAAAAAGTAAATAATTTACTCCCAACATACATGTAAAAATAATTGCCTCTCCCGATCTTAGCGGTCTCAATTTATTTAAAAATTTACCTACTCCCTCTTCCTCCTCCTTATCTGCCAACAAAGTCCAGCATTGTCACTCTCCCCCCCGTTAACATACGGGGCAGGTAGATATCTCTTTCTCCATTCTTTCCCCTTGCAGTACGCCAGAATGTGCTCCCTAGCTTCTTTCTCCGCACTATAGGACAACTTTTTGTACCCCTCTCTGTCTGTTACTTTAGTCACCCACCAATCGCTTAACCTAAAAACCAAGCGAGCCCCCGATTGCTCCGATTGTATCTCCAGTGGAATTTTTTCTGCACGCTCCGAAAGAGTCAGCTGCTATTAAAGTACCTCATGCGTTTGTTAATTTTCTCCGACCCCCCCTCTTGTTTTCTTGCTCTAAGATCTAAATGTTACCCATTTCTATATCTTCCACACTGCTTCTTAATTTTGAAACACCGGTCTCTCCTCCACTGCAAGTCTCAGTAGTTACTGGTAGAAGATAACATCAATTAGTTCTTATATCCGTGAACAATTCGTAGCCAGTTTTCCATCGGATCCTGCATTCTTTCTATAGGCATCACATTCCCTAAGGATTCCGCAATTTGCTGTACTCCTCCTCACTCTTAAAATGCCTTTCAGAAAACCCTTTCTAACCCGATCCAACTTCTCTGTTCCTTCCCAACCCCAAATGTACCCCGTAAGTTATTGTAGATCATACTATTGCCCAGTATATTGTTTCTAACAACCCTATCGGCACATCTGGAAATCTCTTCGTATACGGAGGGGTTATTAGTAACAAGGTTGCCTGCACAGATGTCTCCATGACACGCTAGATATTCATCAACACTTCGGGAGTCAGAACCTGAATGGTTTCCTTCAATTACACTTGAGTTCAAGGATTAGTGATGTATCTTCCCTTTTAGTGTGAAAACGCCAGGAGACTTTTATGGGTAAAATGCTTTAGGAATAACAAGCAACTCAAAGAGAGAAACAGTTTCAGCCATTAAAGGTGCTGTAAGTAACGACCTTGTGCTGAGTACGGAGTTCCACTGTATAGCTGAATTACCAACTAATGGGAGGTTCTATGTAAACTACGGTGCCCACTGTTACATTAAATAAGATGGGCTCAAAAATTAATGAAGCTACAGAGCACACCATATCCCAAATTTTTCATCGTCAATTGATGTAAGGATTATTACAAGAGCAAATATGAGCATTCCGGGAACTGAGTATCTCTGTAGCCAATGAGAGTAATTGTTTGAGTATCTTCTAATTTTTGAAACATTTTATTTCTTTCGCAGAAAAACTTCTGGAAGTCCTGCAGTTTTTGTCTTCTACACCATGGCCTTTGGTAGTCTTCCTTCTTGGACATCCAACAATGGCTTTGTAGTTTCCAGTCGCATTATTATATATATGAATAATTTTTTTGCCGGTGTTTCCGAAGCAATGAATTGTCTTTGACACTAATTTATAAATGCTATTTCTTATCACATGGAATCTCTAATATAAGCCTTAGGTTTGTCGGGCTACGGTTTTTCAGAAATCGGTATTATAGAAAATAGCAATTTCGGTTATTTGTTCACTGAACATATGCATAAAATAAACATTCTGGGAGGTTCAAATAAGATAATAAATGGTTCACTTTGTGAATCAGAGCATTGGCCCGGAAACTATTGATCACATAGAAGCAATTTAGTTCCTGGGGGAAAAAATGTGAAGTATGAACCATTTGTTTTTTCCCACCACTCCATATTATGTTAGGCCTGATGAAGCAATTAGTTACTGCTCTGAATACGGATAGTGATTGTTTCAACTTTCTTGTTACAAAGTTACCACAGAAAACTGAAGCTGAGATAGCAGCGGGTATTTTCGATGTACCTCAGATTCGTGAGCTTATGCAGGATGAGACCTTTCCTCAGTCGATGTTCAAGTTAGAGAAGTCAACATAGTTGGCATACAAAAAAGTGACAGAAAACTTTATTGACAACATGAAATCAGAGATCTATAAAGAAATTGTGCAGGAAATGCTACAACATTTTAGAAATCTAGGGGTGTAGTGAGTGTTAAAGTGCATTTTGTCAGCAGCCATATTGATTACTTCCCTGGACTTTTGATGCAATGAGTGAAGAACAAGGTGAGCGGTTTCATGAAAACATTAAAAAATGGAAACCAAGGCCATTGAGATGTGTCAATGATGGCTGATTACTGTTGGTGTTTGAAAAGAGACACTAGTGGAGGACATGTCAGACCTTACGAAACAATTGAAGATTTCTTCTCACTAATAATAAAAAGAGTGTGGAAATTTATAATTATTGACACGCAGTTATCTTTTCCAATAGTCATTAATATTCAAGTTAAAACGAAACCTACTAAAATAGTTTTGTCTTAGCTGTATGCGTTAAAATTTAATATTTCATAAAAATATAGATGCATTGTTACATTTTATGTGATTTTGTTTAATATTATATAATATATATCATGTTAAATATATATATCCACATGGAAATTTTAAAAAAAAATAAAGTTTTTTGTGGTAGACCAGTGATTATGTATCAGTTCATACAGCTCATAATATTACTGACAACAGCAACATAATCAATGGTCACATTGCTGCCGAGGACAGAAAGCACCAATTTGCCTTCATAGGTATTTTCCACACATGTGCTAGACAATAGCGATACTCGTCTGCTTAAGTAACCAAACTTCTTATACTCTTAACATATACTTGCGTCATATTTCTCCTAATTACTTTATAAGTTTCAAGGGCAAATCAGGAAACCCGAGCGAGTGAAAAATTCAATACTACGTACGTTTAAGTATAAATAAACAACTATGTGGTTTAAATGTTGCAGTAGTATTGTTACTCTAACATTTATTAAATATCATTTTTTACATTAAACTTAAGTAACCATATTCAATTAACTCTAATGCCTAGTAGTTGCGTTTTGATAAAATACGAGATAATGCATTTTTAAATTATGCAAATTCTTTGTGCTCCATGACTTGATTTGGCTGCTTTACTTCGGCAATGATTCTTCCATTTCGACTTACACTTGGACAAAAGAGTTGGATAAAAATAATGAGTCAATAATGAAGTCAAAGAATAAAAAGTTATAATTTTTTGCGCTACTCATCGACTGGCGGTAATTTGAAGAGCAATGCATACATAAGTGAAGCTATATTTTTATTATTAGACTGGTTTAAAATGCACAAAAATATTATGGATCATTTTGATGGTGGTAATTAACTCTTCTTCGGCTTACTTGTATTATTTTAAATAGTATTGAAATATTTTGCTGCATTTTGAGTAAATTGGATAGCTAGTAATAAAATTTCCGAGGTTAACTGGTGAAATAGTTTAAATATACAGAGGGTGTAAAAATGTATACACCTTCAAGCAAAGAAAAAACTGTGTTAACATAACAAAACTGAATTTACACAAACAAAAATGATGAGCACTAATCATCTTAGACTTTTACAATTACAACAGTAGCTTAAAATGCCCACCATCGGCGTCGATACACTTCTGAGTACGTTGAACTATTGATTGAGCAACGTTTGCGAATGTGTCCTCAACGATTGCAGCACATGCCGTTTCAGTTTCTTCCCGAAGTGCTGCCAGTATAACTGATTTTCCACTGTATACGGTACCATCAGTTTCAAATTTGTCTCGAAGGCGTGCAATTGTCACTCACGTTGGCGGTTTTATTTTGTACAAACGGCTCCATTGCCTTTGAACTTCAACAACATTCTCTGTTTTCCAATACCACTTCAAAATTGTTTTCCGCTGTTCAAACGATAACCTTGGCTCCATTTTGTTGTAGCAACGCTAGCATAACGTAATGTGAGTCACATCTGTTTATAGAATCTTGGCTTCATTTGTTCATTATTGATTTACGATAATCTTGCATCATTTGTTCATTGTTGATTTACCTGTCACGTAGCAACGCTATCATAATGTATGTCAGTCACGTCTTTTGAACATCATACTACACATTACTGTTTTTCCGGTCCAAATTTGAAATACATTAAATAAATATTCACTGAGAATGTGCGTATAGATTTGAGCGTTTTTATTGTTTAAACTCTATTTATAATAACCCAAAATAATTAAAAGTTTGCAGAAACTCTTCATACACAGCCACGTTTAAAACCTTTTCCATACAATGTTCAGTTTTACTGTTCACATAGAAATCTGAATTTTCAATCCCACTGTTGCTAACTGTATAACTGAACATTTCATAAGTCAATATCTTTTGACAGCAATGTTATTTTTTTCTCTTTTTTTTCGGTCAAACCACTGCAATGATTTGCATTCATTTTTGCAGTTCTGGTCTTTTCTCGTGTAACATGTCGACGGTTTTGGTGAAACAAATGTTAGAGCTCCAGCAATCTCCACTGCAACAACATTTATAGCACCAGCGTTCTCTTTCATCTTCCTTGAATCATGATTTATTCCTAAACACCCAGGGACAGTGGAAAACCGAAGTCCGCACAGCAGTGGTTTGAACTAGTTAAGCCTGCAGCTTCCTGGTGATTAAAGTAAAGAGAGAAAAGGGAAAGCGAAAGTAGTACTGTAATAAGCTGAAAACAGATCTAATTAACAAATGCCACCCCACTAAATGTTTAAGAGTGTGCTTCTGTTTAGTAGAATAATATAAACATTAATGTTTGTACCAGTGTGGTGCATCGAAATATTCGGCGATGACCCCAGAATTTCATTCACTACGAGGTGTGTAGCGCGAGATCCAGATTCGACTCCTATAGAAATAGTACATTCAAACTATAAGATATTGGGATGTAATCACTTGTTAATACATGTTGAAATGCTGTATATATATCTAGCATAAAATTGTATCTTCGTTCGCGACTGTCTGGAGCCATCTGTAAGGACGTGTTTTGTATTCGCGCGAGACCCTTCTCTTATGGCCACTGTTAAAAATTCCTTGAGGAAATAAAGTAAGATAGAAACTAGAAGCTTTTCTCTCTTGTGCCGTGCCCTCAAAAACAAAACAAGAAAGATAGAGAGAGATCATTGTGAAATAATTGCCAACGATTGAAAGCGCAGAAACAACGAAATGTGGATAGCCACTCAGAGAACAGGAATTAGGTTTGATTCTAGAATATTCCGCAGCCGCGTTTATGCAACCAATAAGGAAGCACAATTTAGGACGCTTCTGGAAAGTTCCGAAATTTTAATCCATGTAGCGTGATGCTAAGTGAACCTATAAATAGCCCAATTTCTAAGGCATTCGGGTCAGTTGACAGTTTTACAGTTTACAGTTTTCAGTTTATCTAAGAGCAAAACACACGAGAGAAATCTCAACCGCAGCGCGTCGAAAACACAAAAAGAATTAGCTACTGTAGTGAAGTGAGAGAGAAGAGAGTGTTGTGTGTAATCCGGTGCAACGTCAGTAAATCGAGATATCGCTAGCTCAAATCATAGAAACCGAGTTGTTGTAACCCTGACAGTGAACATCATATTCTACAGTGTGAGGTTCCGAGGAAACAAAAGGTCATTTAATTAGATCACAAGTATGAGGCACGAGGGAACTGTGTCCGATAAATAATAGCGTGAAAACGTCTCATTTCATTCCTTGCCGGTGGCTCAGTCAGTCAGGAACTACGATCAAAGTGCTGAATAAATAGCAAGTTCAGTGCAATCTTGTATTTTATTCAACAGCTCCCAACCGAAGTTCTTTTCTTCCTTGATTGAATCCAAAAACAGTTCCGACGAAAGCCTGAGATCATCGAAGAATCGAAATTCTGTAAGCGGGGAATAAATCATACCATTTCGTTAATTCACCGCATTTCAGTACAAACCAAAGACTATTAAATCAACTAATCAATCTCAATAATAAATAAACACCCTCACAAAACTGCCACAGGCTCTTTCTCAGCAAATGTAGCTATGGACTACATTCCATTCTGCAGGTGTGTCTCAATTTCTTCTTACTGTGGTTATCGTCAAATGTCCTCCCATGGTTTGAATATTTTAGAGGGCCAAAGAGATAGCATCGGAATTTGCAAGATCCTGAATATAGAGAGGGCAAGGAAGGAAAGGTTATAGACATTTAATGGCCTCTTCTTGGCTCGTTGACCTATGTGTGGCTTGGCGTTATCGTGAAGAACTTTGGTCACTTCTTAGTAAGGAAGAGTGCATCGGAAAAGATCTTTCTGACTTCCGAAGTGTCTCATCAGGTACTTTGGAATTAACTATTTCATCGTGAGGTAATGAATCGATCAAAATAAATCACTTAAAGAGTCACAGAAGAACATCGCCATGCCTTTAACGTTGCTTCTTTAAGAAGAAACCTTTGTTGTGCCTATTCTTAGGTCTCAGAGTTGCAGTGAAAAATCTACGTTTCATCATCCGTTACAACAGTGCATAAAGTTCTTAACGAAGAGGCAACTATGAACAAAGTTCTGTGGTCCTTAAGAACTGAGGATCGCATTTAATACAAATATGTGAATCTTGTAACCGATGGTTAATTATGTTGACATTGCCACCAGAGATATAAAGTTGAACAGATAATTGTTTCGTTGTTAGTAGCATGTACCTTCCCTGCAGGTATTTACTGGAGTGACCGACCGCTCCGACCGGTAAATGGATAACCTGTAGAACAACCCATATTATATTTGATTTGTTTGTTAATTGTGTTCATGTTTTCATTAATTACGCTTTATTATTCTTTATTTAATTTGATTTTGATATAAATAATGGAATGCACTATAAACATAAATAAATCAGATATAATCAATTTAAATAAAATTATTTTCTATCACTTATAGCTGGGTGTACTTAGCTAACAAAAAAATGCTTTAAACTTAAGAATTGAGTAATTTAATCTTACAAGTTGCATCAGATTAACTGCAAGTGCAAGCAGGATTTTCCTTAGTCAAATGCAAACTTTTGGAATTCCAAATCAATTAGATTGTTGAAAAGATTCCCTCAACTGAAATATAATTACTTTCATTGACAGATTACTTAGTGAATGATTTATGGAATATTTCCGCTAGAAGGATAAGCAGAAGAAGAAAAGTTTTCTCCAACACAATTGTTGCATGTTTCAATATTTCTAGTAATGGAACATAAACAGCAGAAAAAGGTTTTAGTTTACCTGATGTAAACATTAAAGAAATAATCTCTTAAGTGGCTGATGTTGAATAAATTGTAGAAGTTTATAAAGGGTGTTTTCATTTATGACTTTGGTAGTTTACAGAACTAACGTTAAGAGAAGCCAGACGTGTGCTAAAGCAACACCATCTAATTTAAAAACCTGTATGTGTTTGCAAAATTCATCGTAAATTTCAGCTATAGCTCTAAATTTAAGTCGAAGGACTTTATTTCAGACCAACTGTTTTTACAATTGCTATACTGGTATTTCCATGCGTTCTATTTATAGCCAGAACATAGATCACAGATATGTGTAGTTCGCTTGCACTGCAGTGACCTCGTTAGCGCACTAGCGGTGAATGACCCGCTCAGCTATGTCAGTTGCTGCCTTCTGTTCCAGCAGTAAAGATCAGAGTTTGTTCATTGTGTATCTCCAAAGTTAAGTTTGTTCAAAACATGTGTGTTGGTGTGAATTCAATTAGAATATTCCTATTAATCCATTGAAATGCCTACCAAAAATTCACGCTGGAAAAAAGACTTTTTATTATATACCATACATACGTAAAAACCTAACAATAGCGTCTTAAGTAAAATACGTGCGAACGTAGTTGTTTTCAATTGTTTATAGATATAAATCAATGAGAAATTAAGAAGAAAAAACGGTTGTGCAATAAAGTGAAAAGAAAAAGTATTTGCACTCATTTCCCCCAACAATTCTGCCAGCTAAGCGAAACAGGAATTTGAATTTCTATCACAAAATATTATATATAATGGGATCCGTTTGGGTATGGACAATGTTGAATATTATTATAAACGCTAATAAAACACTAGAAGATATTTGTTGCTGGTAATTTTTACTTAAAAGATTGGAGTTCCCGTACATGGCAAGAATGAAAATCAACAATGCATAATGACAAATGAAAATCGTAGATGATAAAAATGTTAACTGCAAATAATCAGCGAGCGCAATGCGTTCATTGGTATGCTAAGTTTGAGAGTGTTAAAAACGTTTAAAGAGAATTTTGACGTTTGGTGCGGATAATGTACCTAAATACGGTTCCATAATGTTGTAGTATCGAACATATATAGAAACAGTTTTTGTGCTATAAAGCATACAGGAGATCGCACGTAAAACCCAGTACGAGAAGAAGCTATCTCTGAAGTCATGACAAGGAGTCCTAGGTTAAAGACGACTGACTGTCAGCAGAGATGAATGCATCATATACGTCCTGTCAGCGTATTGTTCGGAAGTACCTGAAACTGTACCCTGTAGACTTACGACGTCTACAAGCCTTACGTGATGAGGGTCATGAAGCTCGTTTCAATTTTGCATCCATGATGTGCCAACGGATTGAAGATAATCATTACTTAAACAAATGACTATTTACAGATACGTCAGTGGGAAAATAAACACTCACAACTGCATTATTTGGACAATGTCTCCTGTCTCCTACGAGTTTGATAGATCAAGTCCAAAAGTTAACGTGTGGAGTGAGCCGCAATAAAGTTTATGGAGCATTCTTTGCATGGGCTGAATTGCATCTCTGTTATGAGTTGTGCAGGGTGCGCAATGGAGGTCATGTAGCATTCTGAGAAATCCCCCATACACCAAGTTTGAAAATATAAAGTTCAGTAGTAAATGTTTTAGTGCTTTCATTTTATCCTTACCCAAACGGATCACGCTACATTTATACGTTGCTTAAAATGTTCAATCACATATTTTTAACGAGTACTTTTTATGCTAATTTTTTAGTTGTAAATTTAAGCAAGAAGAGTATTTATTTATTTTTTATTTTTATTAAAGCAAAGAAGTAATTTGTAAACGGAAATAGTATACAATTTTTTACAGTTAGATACAGAAATTATGGAATTAAGTACATTATAATGTTGCAGTACCTTTACAATTTAGTGTTTCGTTTTTTTTTTCAATGATGATTAAGTGGGTTCATAAACTATGGGACTTAAGACTTCTATAATGCACAATTATTATTATTATTATTATTATTATTATTATTATTATTATTCTTTTCAGAGTACGTAATTTACTGAATCATGCAATTTAACATTCTATGATGTTGCAATGCATATTGCAATTTAAATGTTTAATTTTTTTTTCCACTGATGATTGAGTCAGTAAATTGCCGGATTTAAGACTCCTATAATATCGTAAAAAAACAAACAAACAATAAAGCCATGATAGTTACTCTGCATTAAAAGGCATGGCCGCCACGGGTGGTAGAGGTCGTTAAGGCATGCACTCGTGTGCGGGAGGTCTGAGGTTCGATTTCGAAGACCGTCTTCCGTCACACATTTTTTTGCACATTTTTCCCATTTCTCCTAAATGGCAAATGCCGGGGGAGGTACCTTAAAAGTAGGCTTGGAACGTTCCATTCCCGTAAAAAAAAAATAAATTCGTAATTTATCATTTCATCTAACGCATTACCAGTGTCCATCGCCTGTTATGTCTTAGTAGTAAAACGGGAGTTAAACATTATAAACAAAAATAAAAATTTAAAGGCACCTCAGGTGTGGAGGAATTTAAATTGCAGGCGACGGAAATGCAAACCGTTCAATTGGGCCATCGGTTAGTTTTTTTTTTTTTTTTTTTTAACAGTGTTTAACGCCTGTTTTTACTACCGAGGAACCTCAGATGGTGGACACTGATGATACATGAGATGAAATGATATATTGGGAAATATTTTTTTTAAGAAAGGAAACGTTCCAGACGTAGGTTTAGGGTACCACCCCGGCATTTGCCATTTATCAGGACTGAAGAAAACCTGGAAAAACGTTAGTCAGGGAGAAAGGTCTTGACGTGATTCGAATCCCCGACCTCCCGCCCATGAGTCCGCGCCTTAACGACTTGGCTACCCGTGGCGGTTCCATCAGTTAGTGACTATATTGTTGTGCTATATGTGAGGGCTACCTAAGAATTCCCAAGAAATAAACGGTAGCTTATGCTCCAAGTTGTGCAGGGACTCGTTAGTTGCTATGTAGTAATTTTCTGTTTCTCTTATTTCTACCTTTCATTTGTATGGTAACCGTGTTCTTTCTTTTGTTTTGGACTGGTGTGAAACCATCATGTATGATGACGTCATAGTCGTGCTCTGGGGTTACTGAGAACGTGATTCGAATGACTTAGGGAGAGGGCGTAGCAACTTCGAGGGGCAAACACGTTTTCCGGCCAATAATTCCAAATTATTAGGATCGTTACTCCTTTTGCACGCCTCATTCACTGACAAGGCGTTTCAGTATTAGGAATTTTATTTATTTTAAATTTTAAGGATTTTACTTTGTTCTATTATATTACATGTTAAACTTTAAATGTTTGTAATTGGAAGTAATGCACGTTTTTATTAATATTTTATAATAGTAATATTTAACGTATTATGGTTGAGTGTTGTGTATTTCAATTTGTGTGTATTAGTAATAATGGACGTTTTATTGTACCAGTTTTAAAATGCATTCAAATAAATACAACTGTCGCATAGGCCTTACGACCGTACATGCTAATATCGTCCTTATAACAATCAAAATGGCCATACATATACCTACATATAAAGTAGGCAAGGGTACAGCAAATTGTGGGGTACTTAAAGTGTTTGATATTTCTAACGAAAGTGTGAATTTAAAAATAAGAACAATTAATTACTGGTTAAGGATAATACGGGGAAATTAAGCTCTTCTTTGAGCAGTCTGCTGAGGGAGCAAATAAGGGAAGGGTGGGATATGGGATGGGCCTCAAAAATAAGCTTGGAAAAAATTGGATTGTGGTATATTTGATTAAGGGGAGAGGACATTACACGAAATAGTTGGAAATTTTACTGATAATTTAAATACAAATGCATAGGCATGAATGGAACCCTTACGTTTTAGCCCCCTTCCATTTATTTACACCCCTATCCATCTCCCCCCTCTCCATTATGTCATTAACATCCTCTGTCGGGTCTGTTCTAGAAATATTCCCAAATTGTGTGAGTATCTCACATACACCAACACTTCCCGGCAAATGTTCAAACTTATATTGGAATTCAGAAATTGCGGTGATAAATGCTCAGTTTTTAAAATCTCCGTTTCCCTGCATTCTGCCAAAATATGCCCCCAGGTATCGCTTTCTCCGTACAATGGGCAAATCCTTTCACCGAGAACATTAACTGTTTTGTTTCCTTTCCAAGCCCCTAATCTGAACCATGCGAGATCACTTCTTTTTTCTCTACCACAGATATCTAGATAATCTCCCCCTCCTCCACACTAGATGTATTTGAGCCTGCAGGTTCAGCGATACTTTTTCTGCGCATTGAGAATCAATATTTTGGCTATCTATAACTCGCAAACGTCTTTTAACTATTTTCCAACTATTTCGTCTAATATATGTATATTATAATAAATAATAAATGAAAAGTAATTTCCCACAATTCATAAAGCAGGCGCAATGGGCAAAGAACAATGGAAGGATGTGATATAAATGATACAGAATTAAAGAAATATATAGCGCATTCCGCAAGGTCTAGACCTTTTAAAGAAACGTCTTGTGGTTTAAATTGGAAATGTTGTAAGCAATCTGCCCAACCGATAAGGAATATTTTTTGACAATACATGGTTAATAAGAAGAATAATGATGAACATTTTTAACACAGTATGTTCCGAGCTTTCCTCAAGGACAAGGACGAATGCGGTGTGCCCTCACGTATGATAGAATAGCAAGCCCATTTTACTTTGCGGAAGAGCTTGTGATGTTACTCAAACCTCTATACACATGTAGTGCCACACCAGTTGCATATGTACGTGTCACCTTCAAACAAGATGATGCTTCTGTACATTACGGCTAAATTGTGAGCGAGTTTCCGGATATGACATTTACATATCCCTGCGGATGGAAGCCATGACTACCACAATCGCGGACCTCTCACCTTTAAACATTGACCTCTGGGCTATATCAAACAAAATGCATAGTGATCATGTCAACTTGAAGAGAGAATGAGAAAAGCTGTTCAACCTGCAACGTCGTGTATGACAGTACGTGCAGTATCAGCTAGATATATGGAAGGGTATTATTATAATCATATCAATGAAATAATTTAAAATATTGCGGACACAATGTTATAACTATTGTCACTTCTATCACTACTGGAACATATAACTTGATTAAGCTTTCTTTCTGCTTAGGCAAAACACAATTTTGTATTTTTGATGATTATTTATTTATTGGTCAAAATTTAAACATAAAGCTATCACTGAACATAATTTATTCTGAATAACTTTCAATTAAATATTTCTCTAAGTAATTCTATTACAATCTTCCATAACTTTTACAATAATTAAAATGTCCGTCAAGCAGGAGCTGCGTAAACTAAACGAATTTCTCACTTAGCAGAGTAACTTTATAAAAGAACATACAATTCAAATTATGGTCTCAATTAATGAAATGAAGCAAGTTATGGCATTGCTGTGTAGTATTCCGGGGAACTAAATTAGAATTCTTGCAATCTATATGTATTACAAAAGAGAAATCATATTTTCAGAATTATAATTGTTATTATTATTATTATTATTATTATTATTATTATAATTATTAGTATTATTATCATCATCATTATAGATATTAAACTACAAACATTAATACATATATTTCATTTAATTATTGTATTATATATACTATGCATTAATGACATTAATGACCACTGATAGGCAAACCTATATTTTGTGGGTATTTTTATTTTTTTTAATGAAAACATGTTTATGAACTGAGTCCCTTGATATCCTTACATTCACTAAAATACATAAAAATAACAGAAAACGTTTCTTTATATTCTGTATTTAACAAGATGATGTTCATATGTTTCAATAAACAAAAACATGTTACTTTTTGCAAACAGTTACAATATACTAAGCAAATACACACAAACAGCAGTAAACAATTGAAAGTTTCATCAATTTTCAATGGCTTTATAGTTTAATTTAAATGTTATTCTAGTAAAAATTAGTATCGGAAAAGTTTTCTGAAGATTATTACAAAGATCTCATATATACAGATATAATTCTCAAACGCATATTAGATTAATATTTCGCGGTTACTTTCTTCACGACGATGCTTTTGTTAAATATAAAACATATGCATCGTTTTAAATACAACTTAAATGCTTAATTAATTTCTTTTATTTTAAAACAATATAGAGAAAATTAAGCAAAAGAGCAATTTATAAATTTCGATTTTCAAGTATATTCTCCCTCCTAATGGTTTTATTTCCCTAATTTTCGTAAATTATTTTTCTTATTTTATTTAAATGGTATAGCCGAGATTTGGTATGAAAAAATAAATTTTAAAATATTCGCTTAAAGTCAACCCCCACCCCCATTGATCCAATTTTGTGGGTTAACGAACTCGACGAATTGTGTGTTAATTGATGGGTATGTACAGAGTTTCGTTGCAAAAAAAAAAAAAAAAAAAAATTGCGACCGCTAGAGCGTAAAGGGGCGCACGTACATGCATGTATAATTTTTGTATTATCCTTTTCGATGCCTAGTGGGTAGGATTGGTGAATATTTTAAAAAAATTCAAAAGTCGTTTCATGGATACAACCGCAATAGGTTCGTTCTTGCGGAATACGTTAAAAACATTCATCGGGATTGAAAGACACTGAAAAATACCAGTACTAGTTGGCAAATATAACATTATTTTTTTGTTTATTGTCAATAAACTGTGCCATTATTTTTGGTTTGGATTTGCAGCTGTGTACGTGAGCGTTGGTTTCAGGTCGCGCCAAATATCAGATGGTTTCCGCCTGATGCCTTCTCGTTGATAGTCATTCAAATTTGCTGCTACGAGAGCAAGTGTTTTTATATCTTGGTATTATTATAATAGTTTGGTTATTATAGTTATTATAGGTCATTCATACTTCAGTATTGTTGAAGCTAATGTTACTGTAGTGTATTGTATTGGAATGCTAACCACTAACCACTAACCACTATCCTGTAGAGTACCTTAAAGAATACATTAGGGTGGAAGTAGGAAGAATTTCGGAAGGAAAGCGTCGAGAATGAAACTTTTATTAAAGATATTAATTCGAACAACTTTTATAACAATGAATATTGCGTAAATGTTATTGTTGATCAAATTTATTCAAGTAGAAACGTAAGCGAAATTTTTCCATCGACGAAACCGAAGACCGACGTGATTTTACCTCATGCTGCTTGAATTTAACTGTAGACGCAGAAAAAAAATAGTATATTATAATAATAATACATTTTGTTCGCAAATAATCACATACAAATCCCACTGTCTTGCCCTTTGTTGAGGATATTTCAAAGCTACCAATTTTGACATTGTAATTGTGACATACGCATTGTTTAGACTTTTTTAGTGTGTTCGTTTATTAGTCCGTTAAGGAGAATGTCCGTTGATTGGTTGTGAGATATTTTCAGAAGCGAGTGAATGTTTTAATCTGACTGATAGTTGGGTAGCAAGTCCTGAGGAACGTTAGGAAAGAGATAGTTGGAAATAGACCACCAAAGAGTAGGACATGTCTTGTGTCACATTTTTCCTCAGTCCAGAACAGTGGTCCTGGTGATCTGATGGTATTTATCTCCTAGACTGAAGCTCTCCGTGGGTCCCCGTCCATTACACAGTAATTGAAATAATTAATACTTGTAATTTTAAAATCAGCAACTCTGTAATTAGGTGCAAGCATGTTGTGCATTTCCTTTCACTGGAGGAATTTTAATGACAATATAGAATTAATATTGTATAGTGTTTATTTGCAATCATAAAGGTCAATTTTTTATAATATTTAAGAAATAACGTGTAGATATGTAACCAGGTAAGGGAAGCTCTCGCCTCTCTCCGAACGCAGAAAGACTTGGCAAAAGTCAGACAGTGCAAGGTAATCCCTTCTGGTATAAAGCTAAGGTTGAAATTGCCCCTGCCTCAGGGCAAACACGCGGCCGGTCTCCGAGTAAAATAGTCGTTGCAGTAACGTATGAAATTTGTTTAAATTCATCTTACTGACGAATAGCGGAGCATTGGGCTTGAACATAATTTTACAGGGAATAGAAATGAAATTCAGTGAGGTAATCTATGAGAAACGTTTACACAAAATTGGCGGGAGTATTTCGCGCCGTTGCTCACGGATAGTGTCATTTCGCGTCGTGTATAAGGGCCAAATTTTGCCCAAAAGGGGGACAGTCTCAGAATTTTTCAGGACCAGATACATGTGGCTGCCGTCGCGTGGAGATCAACGGAAGAGCGGGCTAAATACCAAGTACCAGTTCCGACGACAACGAAGCTTGAGTGTCAGTCACCACGCTAATTGCCGATAAAACATTGAGCTGCATTAAGAATCCAGTTAAATTAACAATTTCGTCGCACTCTGCACCATTTGGTCAACGGAATAAACGTACGGGCTTGTCAAGATTATTTTGTCCGTGGTTCGACGAGAGACCTGAGTTCGCCCGAATATACATGTTAGGAGAATAAACTATATCAGCAAAGTGAACAACGAGGTTATTTGTCGTCATCTTCAGAGTCCCGTTCCACTCAGTCCCGGCTGCTATCTCACAGCCGCCAAAATCCAGCAAAACGCCCTCGAGAGAGTCTCATCGAAGAAGAGTGGGAGCGGTCTGCAGCAGCCGTGGCGAAACCTGCGATCAGCAAGAATAAATTATTTACCGCAGACCCTATAAAACCCAATTCCCCTCCCCTACCATACAATCTGTTTCAAGACCCAAGATCGCGGGTTCAATCCCAGTCAGGATCGATAAAAATGTTTCGATATAAAATCCTTAACGGAGGTAAAGCCGTAGATCCCGTGTTTGTACATTTAAGGGGCGTAAAAGAACCTCAAGCCTGAAAGAAGAGGCCTCTGGACAAAATTTATTGATCGTTTCAGACCCTGAATTGAATGGGACGCTGATGACCTCAGGTGTTAAAGAGCATCCATAAATAAACCAAATCAACAAAAACCCAGTTGAAAGTTGAACATAATATGGTAGTCATGTTGAAAATGTTTACACTCATTCTTTGATAATCTATAAGAAATCATACATTATAAAATCTGTGAGTTATTGAAAAAGAGGATTTTGTTTAGAATAAGCTCTCTCGATAGCACAGATAAGCGAATTAAGAAATGACCTAGTAGATCACTGGTCTACAATATTTTTGCTCAATGAAAACTGTTCATATTTCCTTATTTCTTACCACGTGAAATCTCTCAAACAAGCCTTAGTTTTTCTCAACGGACTTATAGTTTTTCAGAAATTTGTATTATATAAAATAACTTTTTTATTATTTGTTCATTGAGCAGATAAATAAAATATAATTCTGAATTATTTATACAAGTTAGTGAATTCTCCATTGTGTGAATAGGAAAGTAGGACTAAATAGGAGCATTGGACCAGAAAAAATTGGACACAAAGAAGAAATTTAGAGCCTGGAGGAAAAAAAATGAAAAATGAACGATTGGTTTCTCCTTCTAATGTCCTTCTTCCACCACTCCATATTAAGTTAGGCCTGATGAAGCAATTTGTTACTACTCTAAATATGGACAGTGGTTGTAGTTACAAAGTTCCCACAGAAAACTGAAGCTAAGATAGCAGCAGGTATTTTCGATGTACCCCAGATTCGTGAGCTTATGCAGGATGAAACCTTTCCTCAGTCGATGTCCGAGTTAAGGAAGTCAGCATGGTTGACATACAAAAAAAGTGACAGAAAACGTTCTTGACAACAAGAAATCCTAAAAGTGTAGAGAAAATGTGGAGGAAATATTACAAAATTTAGAAATCTAGGGTGTAGAACGAGTGTTAAAGTACATTTTCTCAACAGCCATTCGCCTGTGGTGCCTCTGTAGCAAAAACGGGCGTTAAACACTATTCGTTCATTTAACAGGCATATTGGTTACTTCCCTGCAAATCTTGGTGCAATGAGTGAAGAACCAGGTGAGCGGTTTCATAAAAACATTGAAAAAATGGAAACCAAGGCCATTGGGATGTATAAACGATGGCTGATTACTGTTGGTGTTTGAAAAGGGACACTAGTAAATGACATATCAGAACTTATAAAAAAAATAAGTTTTCTTCTTCGTGGAAACTCATAATTATTGACACGTAGCTTTCTTTTTGTTTCAGCTATATGTCTAAAAACTTAATAATACAAATACATTATTACATTTGATGATATTTTGTTTAAAAACTAAGCCCGAAAGGTTAAAACATATTTGAATTCGGAGCATTCATATTGCATATATCCAGTGGAAAAATAAAAAGACAAGAAAACATTTTGTAGACCAGTGGAATTGGAAAAGCAAACAATAATTGCGTCATCTTATTGGTAAAATTCGCCAGGTGATTGTAAAAATTGATTGTATAGTTTGAAAGCAAACAAGACCTAAAACTCTGAACGATCATATAACGTTTCTTTCCTCGTTTTGTAACAAATGTTATAGTAAACGACCTTGCTAGGATATACATATGTCATCACTAACCTACATTTAAACAGCTTCTTCAAAACACATTATGTACTTGGGAAACCAATTTATGTGTTAAAAAGTATCAGAATTAATTAGCTGCTCTCATAAACGGCAGTTACGACACTGTAACTTTTAAAAATAAAACTCGTTAAAAAGTAATGTGCACTCGACTACTTTGAGCAGGAACAGAAATTAAAGTTACTCTCCGCGCAGCAAAGAGAGAGGGGAGGTTCAGTTCAATAAAGAGGGAAAAACGAAAGTCGGGAATCCGGAACGCTGAGCTCGATCTACGATTAAGGTTTTTATATCCTTCCTTGGCTAGCAAAATCAGATTAGCCACGGAAATGGGGAATGGAGAAACCAAGGATGAAAGAAAAACCGGAAAAGATAGGAAAGTAAACCCCTAAATTGGGCAAAATTCTGTGAAGGAAACAAATGGAAGGCACACTCATAGCAAGAAGGGTTTGAACCTCAACTATCAAGATAAAACATTTTGTTGATTAATCCTTAAGTTGTCTCTAACCACAACTTGCTTTAAATATCAATAGGAACTTCAGGAATTTTAATTACAAAACTTATTTAATCCTGTTTTGTAAATAAAATTAATAATTTAGCTCATTTGATGGATTTTTAATACTATGAAACCGAGCCTTTTATGCACCTACACTAGACCTCAAGAGTACTTTAGTTCATCACACAACTATCCAAGAAATAGATGCAACTCTCAAGAGTATTTAAAAGTTTAGTAGCCAGAGAGAAACTGAGCAGAAAAGTGAACTGCCAAATAAGAATGCATTTTCTTCAAAATAAACGCAAGAGATAAAGAAATCCAGCAAATATTTATACTTAAGTTTTTTTACATTATTTTATCATTAAAATGGTAGGTATACATAGAGCAGGAAACGGACAAAAATGAAAGGAGACAGTTACAGGAAGCTTGAAGCACGCCAGCTTGTATGAAGCACGACCAGATACCAAGGTGGATATCGATAGTAGACAAAATGGCGGAATATGTGGTCCGTGTATTAATTACATCATGTTATTAATTTGTAGTTATCTGGTTCATTACAGTGGAAGTAAATCAACAGTAGTTTTCTACTTGTTTTCTTTTTTATTAAGTTAATATTTATTAAATAAAATCACTTCAAGAACTTGTTTAATGGAAAGTTTAGAAGCACTTGAACTTGATCTTGTATGTCTTTATTTTGGCAGTGTACCTCATAATTACAGATTTACATTTCTAAAATTTCTAAAATAGTAGTTATTAAAGAAGGAATGGATAAACAGTACACGTCGTACAAATTTTGAAGTTAATAATAAAGTTGTAGTATGTATTAAATCTATCGTGCCTAACTATGTGATTAGAAAGAACATTTTCCAGCATATTTCTCTCACCCACAATCGCATGTGACGGAGTGGGTTATCAAAGAAAAATACCCTAAAAAAAACGTATTAAGTGGGGTTTAGATCGAAATGATTAGAGATGAGCCTCATGTTATGTTTCGACGCGTTTGCAAGTGAGACACGCATACTCGTAGTGAAATCGTTCATATTGCTGCCTACATGGGTTTGTTGCAGTTACCTGGTTTATTACAATAGTTTAAAACAGGAAGTAAGTAAACAACAGGGTGTTAATTCTTTAGTTTTCTACCAAGTTAAATTTTATTACCGAAATCACAAAGGCACTTGTGTAATAGAAAGTAATTAGTACAACATAGGTCACTTTTGATTGCCTCAATTATGGCAGTGCAACGCACAATACCATGTTTACGCTTTGTAAATAACATTAATTAAAGAAGGGTGGATAAAGAGTATACACTGCGCAAGTTTTGAAGTTAATGATAACAATGTAGTGTGTATTACAATTTTATTATTAAAATGTATGGTTAGGAAGGAAATTTTCTTTGTCCAATTTTACTTAATCTACTATCTTATGTGATAGTGAGAGTTAATGAAAAGGAAGGATCCGGAAGAACGTATGAAGTGGGTTTAGGAGCGAGATAAAGATAGTTTTAATGAATGGTGTGAGCAGGATATTAGATTTCAACTCCTTTGTAAGTGAGGCTAAGATAAGACAGATACGCCCGTCAATGACTAATGCCAAGGAAAACTATCCTTTTAATTAAAATAGACGATGATAAATATGATGCTGTCCCAATTATTCGATTAGTATTAATGTATTATTAATCAAGTTATTTCGTTGGTGTATTTTATGAAAAGTTGTACTTACCTGTGGGGAAGTTTTAATTTATATTATTCTATATTTAGTTTACATAGGAGAGAGATTTTTGTAAAAAATTCAGACTCTAAAAATCACTGAAATATTTTCTAATGATAAATAATGTTATTTTGTAAACATAGTACTGCATAAAAGTTCGGTAGTTGATATTGGCAGTAAATGAGTCATTTTGGTGGCCAGTTTTTTCAACATAGTTGATCTTGTATAAAGCTTATTGCGTCCTGCGCTACAAGCCCCGTCTATCAACCACCCCAGATACACCGTCAGGCTCTTGTTGTAGCAGAAGTTTCAGCTCTAGTGGAACTTGGGTATCCAGGTATAAGAGGAATCTAGCCATAAGATTATATCTATACGAAAAACAGTAGAAGAAGTACACTGATTGAATGAAAGCACCAGACATTCGTACTAGGTAGGAGATGTAACAGTGAAATGTAATTTCGTGACTACACAGCGATACTTAAAATAATAGGCTTGTGTTCTAATACAGTTGTTTAGTTTAAAATACAGTTTTCTCCTCTGGATACAAGGGTACAAGGATATTGAAAGTAACTTTTCAATTTAAGGAAAGCAACATGAGTCTTGATGTCCTTTACAGATGTTATTTTGTGTACCTCCATTTGTATTGTGTACTTTATTCTTTATGACTTTCTCTTATAACAATAATACCAATTAACATACTATAGATAAATTTGACAAGGACTTGCCTTAGTATGAAAGGAAAGGATATTGGCGCTATGTTCTGTGCTATTGTTACGGAATCATCAACAATCATTGTTAAATTTGTATCACGAACAATGCGATATGTACAGCACAGTGTAAACTGGTATGCATATACTGTAACAGTGGCTCATAGCTGCAAGAACTTTACAGATTACACGATAATTTACATGTAAAGTTAAAGTGAACGCCAAAAATCAGCATTGAAGTATTTAGAAAACGTTACATTAGAGCGGCTGTTTGTTTGAACAGAGCTAATCAACGTGAAATATGAAATTTTAATAAGAACCTTTGTTAAATGATGTCAGCCAATATACTTCTGGAGAAACTTTAACATTCTTCTGCAAAAATCTTCATCTCAAATCTTCAATTCATTTAACTTTTCAAAACAAAACAAAACAAAAAAAAAAAAAAAAAAAAAAAAAATAATAATAATAATAATAATAATAATAATTTTCATATTTTTCAGGGAATATAAATTATATTATTTGTTAAAATGGGTATATTTTGTATTCTTAATTTCATAAGGGCCTAGCTTTAATAAATAACAACTATAATTTTTGTGAAAGTAAAAGTTTATAAATTTAGAAGTTATTAGAGTTTAAACGGTGTTAAATTTCACTTTAAACATTTATTTTGTTTTAGTTTACACCAACAAGCACCTCCCTAACTCAACGGTACTTACTAAGTACTATGCGGTTAATAATTACGAAGAAGTTCCTTGTAGAATAAGATCCTGCAGATAAGATGCAGGCTTCGAAAGCACTAACCCTGGAGGGAGAGACATAACAAATATTGTTTATGCTATTGAGGAGATAGCCAGAATAAACATTTCGTAATTTCTGTGAAGTAATGGATCCACTCCACACTGCTATTGCCTTTGACATTGCAATGAACTTCTTATGGCTCGATGGAGTGAGGAAAGAAGAGGATCTTATGATAATTTGTGCAGCTCTGCATATGGTGAATGTAGCGAAAAGTTTGTAGTTTCTGTACCTTAAAAATATTTTATATTATTTGCATAAACATTGCATATGATTGCCGAGAGATTCCGAAAAAGTATAAAGTTACAAGTCATACTATAGTATGCCTATAAATAATTTCAAAAGCGCTTTAGAGTGAACAGCAGAACCAACATCTAAGACCTTTTTAAGACAGTGATCAGCAATTTGTTTTTAGTTGTGAGTATGAACAAGTCATGGGGTCCACGTTTATGATGTTGAAACCAAAACGTACAGTAAGGAATTGAATCGTAAAGGATCTGCACCTCTTAAGAAATTCAGAGTGCAGCCATCATCAGGGATAATCATGGTGTTATATTTTTTGATTTTTTACTTTATTATTTTTTTGAGGTTGCACAAGATATTTATTCTACTAGAAGTCAATAATAACATGTAATTATGTCGAAATAAATTTCAAAATTCCGAGGTACAATCAAGTTGAGGTAAAATATGCCCACTTTTTAGGGAAAGGCTTCAAGCTTTGACTAATGCATTGCAATAGCTGCAAAAAGGACTTCAACTGCTGAAAATTCTATGTACTCTACAGATATAACAACCATCACTTGTAACAGGTCCTCTGATCCACCCCCACTGAAATATAATTATAAGGTATATACATATGTAAGTGCAATTATATTTTGGCATTGAAACTAGTAATATAAATATTATATATATAATTGTAGCATAACTTTAAAGGCAATGAAAGAATTGTACAAAGAAAAAAACTCCGTTGCGGTTGCTTGAATAGGAAAGAGGGCTATAAACCCGATACAAAGGAAAATGGACAAGTTTGAAGCCCTTTTTTAAAAGTACTGCCATTGCAAGGTTAATAAACTGAAGAACTTTTAAACCTGTTTGGGGCTTTGATCCCGACAGGCGTTATACTGTTAACCTTTAAACTACCTAATGCCTACAAAATGTTTTAAACTTTCAAAAATAGCGAATGGCAAGTGGGGCAGGTGAACTTAAACAGAAAAGAATATTAGAACTTTTAAAGTTAGGCGAAAAGGTTGTGCGTGCCTTTGTGACTCCGTATCAATTGTTAAGCCAAATATTACTTGATTTTAATTTAATATATAAGGGAGCGTTTGCTCGGCCGGAGCAATCAGTTGGCAGAAGCAGTTGTCAGTTCGACTTTGTTGAGGCACGCAGTTATAAGATCTACATGTGGCTAGAGATAAGCAATTCCTCAGTTCTCAGTAAGCATTATTCAGTTTGAAATTTTACACGCTGCAAAGTACATACAGGCAGTCAAGTTTCAGACGCCGTCAGAAACTCAGTTCTCAGAAGTAAATAACAAGTTCTACATGGACACGGGCACACAGTTCAGTTAGGCAGTTCAGATACATCAATTAAGCAGTTTTCAGTTTTACGCACAGCGGCACTCATTTGTAAGTTTCACACGCGGAAACTAAGTCTGTATTGGCGTAGTGAAGTCTATCGTACGCAAAACACCAGAGGACGGAAAAGATTTGTGGAGAAATAAACTACCAATATATAGTATCGCGTACTTATTTACGCTATTGAAATCCTCTTCCAGTTCTGTTGAGTATGAGTTAACAAAATAGCAGAAATCACCTTGCAAAATTGTTGTTATTGAAAAGTGGGCAACAGCACCGAAGCAATCAATAATCAATCTACTTAACCACTTCAAAATTGGCATCACAAATGCCACTCAAAGTCAACAATAGCTAGCTTCAAAACTGGTGCTCAACCTGGAACACATAGCCGAAGCCTACTAAAGAACTGCATAATTTGGCGCCAACATGGAGACACAAACAGACAGTCTCATAATTAGGCTATACTTTTTGGCCCCCAACGTGGGGCCAACGGCAAAACAATAACACCACACATTACACTTCAGGCTGTTTCCAAAACTGAAATAATACTATGGAAGGAGGAACATTTTTCATATTATGAGGTCTGGAGGCTGTTTAACAATCTTTTGGGGAGTTTAGACCTTCTTAATTGTGCAACGATAAAGCATTGCTGCTAAAAATGCATCACTCTTAAAGTATGTTTAAGTGAGGTTAAAACAAAGGCAGAAATGTTGAGGGGTGAAACACAGGGATCAACTGAAATGTCATGTGCAGTAACTTAAAAGGAAAACTGTGTTGCTTTCTAAAACGGTTTTATGGTTTATAAACTCACCAGCTTTCATGACGGATATGTGATTTTAAGAGATGTTTGTAGGCAGCACTGGAAACACAGTCGGCTACTATATTAATCTTCTTTCTTTATTCAGAACTAGGTTATGCTTCTTTGTAACATGGAACACCAAGTCCCATTCATTAAAACATATTCGCTCATTACAGCTTTTGAATGTATCCATTTGAAGGGGCAAGCAATCAGCAACTTCCAATGCAAACACAAGGCTACAGACAGTGTTTGCTCAGCGAAACCCACCATCTGTACAAGTCTAATTGCCTCGAGAGATGGCGAAGCTAAAGAGAATGAATTATGAATTATAAAGGCTAATAAAGGAAGTGTGAGGGGAATATCCCGTGGGAGCGCAGCAAGCTATTCAACTCCTCGCGAAGGCTGATATTCCGGAATAACTAAATATCCATGTTGATTCATAAGCTAAAATCACTAAGCGATGTTAAGGGGATTCAAAATACAATCAAACAAAAAAGGAGGCAGACCTATGAGTATATAAACTATCATGCATTTAAAATAATTGTAATATACGGAATAAATAAGCAAGGTGTGTCTATTCTTCGTATTTTAGACAATGCTTAGTGATAACTCCTTAATAAATCCAGCTTGCTTAAATTATTCGTTCTAATTTACATTGCCTTAAGTGTTTAACACCAGGAAATTTCCGTTTAAAGTTTGCTATTACCAATTCTTTGTGTTTATTGTGTCCTCACTGAAGTTGTAACAAAGCAAATTTCTATTTAGATAATTTGCTATGATTTTATATAGCAATGGCAAGAAACACGTGAAGTTACTGATAATTACAATTAGGATTTTAGGTGCTATAAATGTGGAAAGTATTTCTTTTTATTTGCTACAAATACTTAAAATGTGTAACAAAGACGTAATTATTTTGAACTGCAGGGATACTATAACTGATTCATTCATGTTTAAAATGCTATATTTTCCACGTACAAGTATGACTGATATATGAAAAGCACCCTAAACTCACCAAGTTTTCTTCACATTCTGTAAATGTTCTACGTGTCCCCCTTGGGTCCTTGGGTCTAGACGGTAGTGGACCTCATTCCACACATTTTGTAGCAGCATTCTGTCAATGCTCATCACTGCGTTCCCTGAGCTCTACTAGTGTTTTTGGCAGTGAGGGTACGTAAACAAGGTCCTTAAGAAATGAGTCACAAGGCATTAGATCCAGGTGATCTGGTGGTCCGAAGGAACAGAGCTATGTTATCCTCACCAATAAGCCCAATCCAGCAATGCAAAGTTCATCATTTAGATAGCAACGAAAATTGATGCCCCATCTTGTTGGGAGACAAAATCCCAGGAATCAACAGCAAGTTGTGGAAACTACCACAACTGCAACATATCAGGTAAGATGTACCAGTCGCATCATCTCACAGAAGAAAAACGGTCCTCACAGCTTTGTCTGTGACATTGCACAGAAAACATTCACCTTTGGTGAATCTCTTTCAAGTGCTACAGTTGCACGAGGATTTTCAGTGCCCCACAATCTCACATTGTGACAATTAACCTCCTCGGATAAATGGAATGTTGCTTCATCGCTGAATAAAAACTTGGCGGCGAAATCGCAAAATTCTAGGCGTCGGCTTTAATTGTTGCAGGAGCTGTAGACGGTACGGTTTGAAATGCAACCCTCAATCATAAAGTTTGATGCGGTAATCCAAGTTCGCGGCTTGCTCGAAACTTTCCCTCACTCTCTCCACAGTTTCGTCTGACACTTTTGCTCGACAGGTGCTTTTCCGTTTACACAGACAACCGTGTCCTTAAGTAGGCGATACCACCTCAAACTGCTTTGTTTACATGACGGTTCTTTCCCGTACTCTCTTCTGAATAGGCGTTACACTGCTATAACAGATGAACATCTCGCATATTCCAACACACAAGAACTCATTTCTTGCTTTGTCGCCATTTTGTAAAGGCAATGAACTCGTGCTGCCAACTGGTGCACACAATGCAAACTTGATGCTTTAACCGTTCATTTCATATATCCGTCTTACTTATACGTGTAATACTTGGAAAATATGCTGTTTTGAAAACGAGTGAATCATTTATAGTAGCTCCGTATTTTATTATTAAACAATACGTAGATAGAATATGATTTGTGCTATGCCTCCCGAACTGTTCAAGAAATTCGTCTTCATTATCCATTTAAAATGATTGACGACTATTTACTTCTGGAGTACGATCTACCATTTTTTTTCACATTTCTGCATTTTTTGGTAACAGTTCTGCTGTAGATCTATAGCATCCGTAAATTTTGCATTAAATTGCTGCAGACGATAATTGGTGGCTGCTTTTGCCTTGGGCTTCGTTAAAGAAATGTAACCATGAACATTTCCACCTAAGAGCGTCAAAAATTAACTGCAACTTTGTCATCTCAGCTGCCGTTGGAGGCAGAACACGACTCTCTCTCTCTCTCTTACCAACCATATTGCATTATATCTTTGGTATGCGTTGACGGTGCCAGGCTGCAGATATTACAATGATCGGACTCTTAACTAAATATGGTGTTCTGTTAAACAGAGAACCAGCACTAGGCTCATAGACATTTTATATGAGGACAGAGGAACGAGGGTGTTGCAGATTCGCATTATCACCAGAACGCCGGGAGGGGTTAATTTGACCCCTAAACAGAATTTAATCACTACTTTTGGTAGAAAAAATAGTTCAAAATAAATTCCTCTTATGACTAATATTCACTTTATGTACTCACTATGCTTTGAAATTCAATTGTGGCCTATGATGTCATTTACCTTAAGTGCCTAAGAGGTTACATTGACCCCTTCATACAAAACTATGTTTTTTTCATACTTGACAAGGTAAATTCATATGGTTGAATATTAATAACAAGTAAATTTATTTCAACAATAACGCTTGTATAGATAGCAATGCTTCTGTTTAGAAATTATAGCAACAATGTCCTTTCACCAGAAATTCTGTTCTTTGTTCAACTCAGTTGTAAGTAGGAAGTTGTATTGATAAAAGTAAAAAAATATCTACAGTGAAAAAATATTATGGCAATAGGCGCCCCTCAAGAGAAAATGAAATATTTTCAGTATTGATGAATGTTCAAGATGATAACTCGGAAGGCAGAGAGTTATTTTCCAATTTCTCAGATGATGAAATATGAGATAATATTACAGATTCTTTAGAATCTTCATGTGAAGAAGTAGCTGCAGATGTGAATATAAATAAGCCAGGAAATGCTTTTTTTAGTTGATGACAGGCGGTGGACAATGATGATGCATGAAATGAAATGATATACTGGGAAAGGGTTTTTTTTAAGGAAGGAAACGTTCCAGGCCTAGGTTTAGAGTACCTCCCCGGCTTCTGCCATTTATGGGGTCTGAGGAAAACCTGGAAAAAACCTCAGTCAGAGAGAACGGTCCTAGCGGGATTCAAACCCCAGATCTCCCGCTCACGAGTCCGCGCCTTAACGACCTCGACCACTCATGGCGGCCCCAGAAAGAATGGTAAGATTATTATTATTATTATTATTATTATTATTATTATTATTATTATTATTATTATTGTTATTATTATTCCATCTTCGAATTTATTGACTTTTCATTTCAATATTTAGGCCATAAAAAGGTTCCCGAGAACTTCAATCTGTGGTACTAATGAAAGTGACTCGGTCCAACAACCCAGAAGGTAAAACGTACTCTACAGTGCCCTGATGGAAGGAAGTACAACCAAAAGTCAAAACACCTGGACGCCTTTCAACCCTGAACACCCTGAAAGGAACAGCTGCACCCACCCCTCATGCTAGAAGAAATTACCAGTCACAACAGTGTTTAGTAGTGAACTATGTAATTTGATATTTGCAGAATTAGAAGCGTTGTGAGGTTAGTGATTGCAAAAATGCTTAACTTCACTTTTTATGGTCAGGATCGTATGGAACTACAATTATTCTGTAAGGATAACATGAATAGAAACATATATGTGAAATTATGACATTTTGAAGATTTGATTTGAAGACTACGCGTTCTTTACATTTGAAAACGGACGGGTTTGCTATGGTCTGGTGTTTGAGACAGGTTTAAAACACTTGTATCAGCTGGTATAAATCTGAAGGAAATATGAGAAACTCTTCCCCAATTCATGACTTCAAAGACTGATAAATTTGGCCAAACATTCTGGTTGGCCAAATTGGTTTCCTTGTAAGAACAATTATCGCCCTGAAAATGAGCGTATTACTGACGTCTAATGTAGTTATTTATTTCCAAAGGTGGGAAAATCACTATGGACAACTATTTTACATCTCTTGGGCAGGCTAAAATCTGAGACAAAAAGTTAATTATCATTGTTGGCACCGTGAACAGCGGAAGTGAAGGGACACCTTCCCCTATCAAAACCTTGAAAATCCCAATGCATACAACTATGGCCTGAAACATGGGAATATTATGCTGGCTGTTTATCTAGGCGAAAGAGGTAAAAACATATTCGTAATAAACTTGCTTCATACCAGCGTTAGCATTGCGGCCAATGAAAAGAAAATTCTAGAAAGTTTTGCATACTACAATGTTACTAGGTATGGTGTTGATATTCTAGGTCCAAAAGTCAGGTAGTATTCAACCAAGACATTTCTAGAAGATGGCTACTACAAACATTTTACAAGTGCGTGATTTTGCAGGAAAAATGCTGTAGTGATATACAGGCCTGTTTCATTCAAACGATTCCTGCAACAATTAGCAGAGGAGCAATCTGACATCATGAAATTAAGTTAACATGAAAGGAACATACCTGATGAATTGACAACGAGGAAAAATAACTTCCATCTCAGCGTCGAAAATACCGGATAAAAAACAAAACTACAACCACATGTTATAGAAGTCTGAAAACGGTATGTAGAAATTGCACAGCAAATGTGTCAGTTGCAATAATAAAGCAAGTTCTTCAGATATGGTAGATTCATTGTAATGAACACAATTTTAAATGCATGTCAAATGTTTACTTACTCTTCTAGATAAACAAAGAAATGAAGAAATCCGAAAAAAGTTAAATATATGTATATGTAAACTAAACGAATAACGCAATGAAAATAAAAATAATTGGAACTAGCATATATCAAGAATGAAAAATGAGGGGATGCAAACAATTTTACTAAATTATTAAGCTAGAGGATATAACTAAGTAGGAAGGCCAAAAACAAGATGGGGTAATATGTTTAATTGAGAGCGGAATAGGTTGATAGCCTTATACCTTGTGGAAGAAGAAGAAATTTAGTAGTTTCCAATTGGACAGTGCAGCAAAACGTTTGTGTTTATGGCAATATCCATATACAATACAAACAGGAACATTTGTTGTGTTTAGTATGCAGATATATCATTTACTGGAATAGTTGATTTTGTATTGGAAATTCCAGCATTACTAAAGGAAACGTTATGAGTAATGTTCGGAAATTAATTACTTAGAATAAAGTGATTATAATATTCAAACTATATTATATTGCTAGGGGTCAAATTAATCACTTTCATGCGTAGTACTAGTGTTGAGCCATAGTCTGAAAAATTACACATTTAAAGATGGAGGCCCGTGTATTCCACTGTCACATTTTGGAGTCCAAAACTGTACTAACTGCCTTTATCACCGGGAAAAAAGAGAAAGTAGCAGGGTGAAGAGAAAATGCGAACGAAACTCCTTCCGGCAAAAACAGTGATATCATCTTGAAGATATAAACAGAGCAGTCTATGATAGGTAAAATTAATATAGCACAATTCTAAATAATCAAAATAGCTGTACTCGGTGGTTCATATGAAGGTTAGCCAATAAACTGTTAGAACGATCAAGGTTGATATTGTAGTCCTAATGGTCAATTGTCTGCCAGTTCTGAAAAATGTACTGGAAAACTGTTTCTGCCAAAGTATTCTCCAGAATCGTCGACGCCTTCTTCAGATAGTCGTTGATGAAACAAACAGCTGATTCCACAACTCGTTTTGGAGTCGAGGGGAGAGGAAATAGTCATACGAGCTATGTCCGGACTGTATATAGGATGGGGCACACGTTTAATGTTTTTCCTGGCTAAATGTTAAGCAACAACTTTGGAAACGTGAGGGCATGCATTGTCATGGTGAATGCACCAACCAAACGGATGCAGCTCAGATCGTTTTCGTCGAACATTCACTCAAAACTTTGTTGCAAACCTTCCCATTAACCGTTGTTTGCAGGGGGACTTCATGTCGGTTACCATTTCAAAAAGTAATAGAACGAAATCTCCCTAACCTTTATGTTGACCGAATAACCTTGGCCTTCTTTGGTGACGAAGAACCAGATGCTTTCCAGACTGAGCTTCCCTGTTTGCATTCACAATTGTGAAGCCAATCTCATCACCTTTAATGATGAGTTCAGGTATGCTCCACCATATCCCGGTAGCGGGTGCTGAAGCTCCCAACACACTTACACTTGCAACAATCTCGCCACCCGTGCAGAATGTGAACCCACCACTATGGGAATATGTAACATGTCTGCCAGTCAATCCACTGTCGATCTTCCCCCAAAATAACGATAGCTGTTATCATCGTCTCGTTCACTGCAGTGGTTGACGCAACTGGACTGACCTTCTTTCTTGTTGAAATACAATTCTTCTTAAACTGTTTGAGCCACCGAAGTGCGGTTGACTGTGGCTGAATGTCTTCGCCATAGACATGATGCAACATACCGGTTTTCTGCACACGAAAACAAAATTTCAAAGTCAATACACTGCTCGTTTACGAAGCGACTCCATTTTTTGCAGAAAACTGACACACACTCGCTCTTTACAGACTTGTTATATTAAGATTCGTAGGCGCTGCCAATTTTTTCTACTATTCTTAGACATCTCTTCTAATGAAAAACTATTTCAACATCTTCACTATGTGATGAGAAAAAAAATTCAGAATGTTACTTGCTTTCATATCAACACTAGGCAATACTGGCGAGCCTAAATTTTATGAAACAAAAGACGAAGAGTAATCCTGTTACCTGCAATAATTAATTTGATAGTAGGTTTTTAAAAATTATTTAATTATAACTGATCTTGATGCGTTTTATATCAATAATTAAATGTATTTATTAATATAATTTAAAAATAAAATTAAATTAAATTAAAAATATTAACCGATTTTTAACATTTCAAAAATTTAAACATGTTTTGCGTATTCCTTTTATAAAGTGAATAAAAATGTAATTACCTAAGAATCGAAGCCATACTATTAACAGAATCGACAATGAGAGTCGAGCATCGCAACAAAATAAGACATTCAGAATGAGATAGAACGCCATTGTTGCTACCCTGCCACTTGTAAACGTTACCTATATTGTTACTTGGTCCTTGGTATCCCGTTTGTTAAAATAATAACTGCTATATTATGTACTTATCGAAAATAAACAAAAATGCTATTTTCTCACTTTATATTAGAAAGGTAGGATTATAACCAAAGTACCTTTCTAAATGTTGGGCACAATGGAAAGAAAATCAGCAGCAGTTTTCTATAAATAAAAATGAAGCATTAATTTAAAAAATATAGTCCCAAAATTAAAAATCAACTGTGCTAATGTGTGGTGTTAGTTATTGGTACAAAATTTACACAAGCTCTGAGATATAAAGATATATTCGGTCTTCTACCGGAAAGGCATAAGTTTTATTCAGTGTCTTTCTATGAAGAACCAAACTAATTTTGGATGGGTCACCTTCCCGAAACGCAACGGTGGAGCGATATCATTTTCGGTTTCTGTTAAATACTAGGGAGTGAACCCATAGCGTAACTGTTGACTGATTATTTCGATCAAACAAATCGCACTGGTAAAATAAACTTTTAAAAAACCTTAAAATCGATATATTTAGTTATCAAATGTCGATATGTAACTCAGAAAATATCAATGCAACTATAGATGCTATTTGTAAACCAGAATATTGGGAATGACAATGATAAATTATCATAATTATTAATTGTAGTGTGTTGTGATAATTCGCGTGTTGGAATGATGGTAACACTGCTGCCACGTATTGGAACTAGAGGTTTGAGGAGATCCAACATAACCTTAGTGCATAGTAAGATGGATAAAAGCCTTTAGGAGGGACGTCAAGATGTGACAAGACGTGGCTAGCTAGTTCATTCTTGTGCAAGCGAAGAAGTGAACGCTGTCTCAGCGTTGCTGGAAACTGATCTGCACTATACGATGCGTGAGTCAGCTCTAGAGGAATTTCGCTGTAGTGCTTTATATTGTGAAGGAACGCTTGACAATGCGAAAAAGTGTATCAATGTCGAACATGCATTTTTTATGGAAATGCAGAAAGGTCCGATATGACACTTCGGACTTACTATGATTGTGAATGAGAAACTTTCTTACTCCGTTACCGTTATATTGAATGAGAAATGGCAGACACAAATGAAACGCTAGTCGACCAAGTGACGCATTACCACTTACCATGAAAATCTAAAGCCCCGTTTATGTAGCAGTTATGGTAATCTGTAGGTGTTAACCTAACGTATACCGATCTCCAGAACACCCTGCTGAATTTTATTGGACCATAATTTGCGAATAGCTTTGAGAAATAACGGCGACAATGTGTATAAGACAAGTGAATATTTTGCACGATAATGCTCGGACTTGTGCAGCGCTATAAATAGTTGCTTTGTCCAAACAATGGTGTTGGGAGCCTCCTTTGCTTCGGATCGCTACTTAAGAATAAGGGATAACTTGGTTACATTCTCTTCAGAGTTGTTTCAGATATACATCAGGCAGTAGAACGCTCTGTTTCCAGCTCAACAGAACAAACGCTACCAACAACACTGTATGACTTCCACATGCCTGGCAACGCAGAACAGCAAAACTTTTAAACGTGTATATATTCCGTGAATAAGAATAAATAGGTTACTATTGAATTTCTAATGTCCGTAATTAGATATAAAATTCCGTATTAGCATAACAGCCACATATTTTCCAAACTTAGTAATCATTTGATTAAAAATGAGACAGTACCAAAAGGTTTTCTCATTTTTTCCAAATTTAACAGTTTAAAAGTCGTAATTATATGAAATTAAAGAAAATGCATGTAAAAATGTGTTATGTGGTCAGGCACTAAACTTAAAAATGTTTAACATCGGGACATTTTCAGTTGTAATATTTTTCAGATAAATATTCCAACACGTTGGAAGAAATTACATAGGAAAACTAAGGTTGATCCAAGGAAATGCTATAAAATAAAATTGCCGCAACAAATAATGAGATTATACTAAACACGGCTAACAAATTATATAGATGAAATGGCAATAAGTAAAGACATAAATAAGGAATGGATTGACCTCAAAAGTATAATAATAAAAACAACAGAAGAAGCAATAGAGAAAATAAGCAGAATAGGATTGAGAATGTGGAATGAGAATGCGGTAAAGAAAAGAAGAAAGCATATTTACGTTATTTACAAAAAAAAAAAAATCATAAGCAGATAATATACAAAATAGACATCGATGAGCAAAAGTGAAAAGACAAGTGAGTAAATTAAAAAGAAAAGGTTGAATAAATATGTGAATGAATTAGAACAAGGCAAAATAAAGCTTATAACATTATGAAATATTTGAATAAAGAAGAAAGAGATATAATAAAGCTAGGTATATAAAACAAGAAGAATGGCTGCAACACTTTGGAAACTTATGAAAGAATGATGAATTTAGTTGACCAGATCCTTATTCTGGGACACTCCAAATGGTGGATAAAATAGAGGAAGAACAATTTGAAAATATTCTAATAAGCTTTAAAATTAAAAAAATTACCAGGGAAAATAATATGAGTATAGAAAACTTTTAAAATGTATCCGTGTTGGAAATTACACCGTCTACCAGATGATTGGCTAACGGTTTATCCAATTTGTTTTAGAAAAAAAGGTGATAGAAATAATTTTAATAATCATAGAGGCATAAGCATTTTTCAACACTATATAAAAGATATGCAACAATCTCTGGAAGACTAAATGCTATTAGTGAAGTACTGCTACTGTGGTTTTAGAAAGGGGCAATCTTGTGCAGGTTGTATATTTACGGCGAAACAATTAATACAGAAGATAAGGGAATTTAACTTCCCGACTTACATATTATTTTTAGATTATGGAGAAGCTTTTGTTCTCCGAAACAAACTATGAACTGTAATGCAAGAGAAAGTATATCCCAGACATCTTATTAAGATAACACAGAGTCTATATAGAAGTACAAGAATTAAGATTGACAATGGTGTTAGAATTGGAAACAAAACAAAACAAATTAACGAAGGCGTCACAAAGGGATGGTCCTTTATCGCCAGCATTAATATACATATATGAAGTACTTAAAGAGTAGAAAAACTATTCTACTGGAGGCATTCAAATCAATGGATTTAAGTTAAAATTAGTTTTATTTTCTGACGATCAGATTATTTTTGAGGAAATGCAAAGTGGTCTACAGAAAAGTGTTAATAACCTGAAATATATCATGGAGACATATAATTTAAAGATTTCAACAACCAAGACAAAATATATGGCTTGTAAAGCAAAGAATCATATAAGATGTAAGATAGTTATTAATAAATAAATAATATAACAACTTTCTAGTTTAAACTGCCTAGCTTTTAATGTATCACACAGAAAAATGAAGATTTGAATATAAATCTAAATAAATTAAGACAAATGAATTGAACTACAAGGAGAACATTAAAGAACAAGGCGTCAAAAGCAACACAAATGAAATTCTATAAAGTAATGACAGAGCCAATGGCAACACATGGAAGTGAAAACTGAATTATGAATAGGACAGAGAGGAAAAGAATAGAAAATGCAGAGATGAGATTTTTAAGAGCAGTAGCTGGAGTTACTCTCTTAGACAAACAAAGCAATGAAGAAACCATAAAAAGTTATGTATATGAAGTCCAGTAGTTCGAAATATAGTTCCTACACCCAAGATCGCGGGTTCGAACCCGGCCAGAGCTCGTGAATTTTTTCGGGTGTAAAAATCCTTCGGAAGGGAAGTAAAGCCGTGGGTCCCGTGTCGTACATTTACGGCACGAAAAAGAACCTCAAGCCTGAAAGAGAGGCCTCTGAGCAAAATTTGTCGGCCGTTTCACGCCCTGAGTTGAATGGGACGCTGATGACCTGAGATGTTAAAGAGCGTCCATAAATAAATCGATCAATCAAAAAAAAAAAAAAAAAAAAAATCGAAATATAGCAATTTCAAGTGTCACTTTATCTAAGTGTTTTATCCTTATCTATTTTTATTATTAGTGTTAATTTGTAACATTGTTAATGGTGTTTCTTTATTTTTATTTTTACTTTATATTATATATATATATATATATATATATATATATATAATTTAAAAGAAAAAATAAAGAAAATAAAAATAATTCGTATCAGCATATATTAAAAATGAAAGAAAAACGGATCCAAAAGTTTACAAAATTATAAACATAAAGGATATCGCCAAGTAGGGAGAGCAAGAACAAGATGAAGTGATATGATTAATTTCTTTTTATGCTATGCCCGTCTCCGACTTCTTGATCGTAAGTCGACGAGCAGCCCAGTACAAAGAAGAACGATAAAATAATCACTAAAGGAGTTGTCAATAGCATGCAAAGAGAAACAGTTGAGAACAGCAGTGCAAATGCTTCAGTCATTGGTCGCAAAGAGGCCATGCATCTGTTTCAGTCAGTTCAATTCTATACAGGTGACTCATGACCCGTAGCAAGTCTAAAGCAGGCCACGCCAACTGATCCAGGTATAGAACTAGGAATTCTTTCCGACTTGATCAAAAGGGAGTTTCACTTTTTCCCAGAAGCCTTCTCTCTATACAAACTGAAGCGGTTAGATTTAATAGAGGAGGATATATGACACTTTATATGCAGTAGGGGCAAAGATGGATCCGGTTGTTTTAATTGGTGTCCCCTTTTCGCCAACTCATCTGTCGTCCCGTTTCCATAAATCCCGCAGTGGCCAGGAATCCACTGGTGTTAGTCGTCTACACGTGGTGCCCCCTGTTTATGCTAAACGACTGACAAATTGTTGCCTTAAAAGCAGCCTAGTATATCGGACAAGTGAACTATGAATAGTTTTTGAATAAGATGTTTAATTGAGGACGGAGCAGGTCGACACGCCTACACCTTGTGAAAAAAAGAAGATATTTTTCAGAGCACTAGCTTTTAAGCAACCAGATTTTGAATTAGTTACTTTGCATTTCTTATATATTAAGAAGTTTTCCACACAGAATTATGTTAATTATAACTCTATTTCAGCAGAATCCAATGCATTTAAAACGTTTTCTCTGTGCAAGATATATTCTAATACTGGAATATGCATTATATTTTTGCAGAGTAATTAACAGCAAAAAGGTGGATACCATGCAAAATTCTCGTATAATTCTTATTCATGTAAGCTACTACATAGGTAAATATATATCATATAATGTTTCAATAAACACGTACTTAGTACATTACTTTAACATCCCTTGGAATTAAAATTAAAAAATAAAACCATATATGGGTGTTAGAGTACGCAATCTATTCATTTGAAAAGCAATATGGCAAAATAATTCCGTGAAGTTCTTATACTACGATAAAGGTTGAATTCTCAATTCAAAGACAGGAATGAGAAAAGAATAGTGGAAACAGATGGAGAAAAAGAGAAATAGAAAGTTGTTGCTGAATATAACGAAAGGAAACGTAATTCTCCAGGATTTAACTTTCTTTTGAGTTGCAATGCATGTGATAAACGGGGCTTTTCCAGAGTTCTCTCGTTCCTTTATCCTTAACTTTATGAAGGAATAAAGTCTGCTCCTAGGTCAATTTCAAGACCCTCTATTATACATTCTAAAGGAGAGGAAAAGGTTTCACTTCAGGTGTACTTAAAGAAAATGGAGTAAATTTGAATAACCGCAGGAAGAGAACCAATTAAGGCTATTAATACAAAACGTGAATAAGGTCTTGCTCCCTAATGGTGTACTCCGAACTTACAATTTAGGCGATGAAAGTTAACATAAATCAGAATAACAATTAACTTTTATAGATGCTGATAAAGAAGTTCCAAAGGCCTATATTTGCATTAGGATTTAAACATACGAGCGTTGCCATGTATTACAAAAACTAGCAAGGAAACAAATCAACTGTTTTGTTGCTTTTCAAAATGCTTGCCTTTAAGATTTATATGCTTTCGCGTGCATTAAAACCAGTTATCGAAACCTTTTCCCATGTTTTCTCAAAAACATGGTTTTTAAAGACTTGTAACAACTTTTTGAGGTGATGAAAATTGCTGCCCAGGCATTTTTATTTGATATTACGGAACCATTGAAAGTCGTTAGACAATAAATCAAGTGAATACTAGCAATGAGACATTAATTGGAATCTTTTTTCTTCAAATATGATTATTTCAATGCTGTGTGAGAGCTGGCATTGTCATGATAAAGGGTGATGCCACGTTTGCGGTAGTTTTTCCTGATTTTCTCGACGACTTCTGGCAAACAAATTGTTGCATGCCATTCAGCGTTAACTGTTTTTCGATCCTCTAAAGGAACGGTTGCGACATTTGCAATACAACTGAAGAAACAAACGATCATTTTGATATGGTTTATTTACGGGCGCTCTTTAACATCTCAGTTCATCAGCGTCTCATTCAAATCAGGGAGTGAAACGGCCGATAAATTTTGCTCAGAAGACTTTTTTAGGTTTGAATTTCTTTATCGTTCCTTCCCTTTAGAAGAAAACCATACTTAAGAATTTTACGCCTGAAAAAATCCATCGGTCATAGCCGGGATCGAACTCGCGATTTTTCAGGAGGCAGGTATGGTTACCACTACATCACCATGACTGATATTTTCTTGCAAGTACTTGGTGAACGAACAACTTTTGTGGGATTCGGTTCATCTTGGAACACACTACAGTGGATTGTTGCTTAGTTTCTGGTTCATAAGAATATATCCAAGTTTCGTCACCTGTTACGATTTCCTCAAGGGATTTTTTTAACATTTCATTGCACCGATTAACGCGAGCAATGTTTTTTTACAACTTTGGTCAAATTATATGGAACCCTTCAGGAACACATCTTTTGTAAAATCGAATGTACTGCAGTCTTCGAGCACAGCGATGATGTTTTTTGGAATGACAATGATTTTGATCGACCTTCACGAAATTCATCATTGACGGACGCACAACCACGACGAAATTCTGAAAACCAATGTAAACAGTTTTTTCTGATGGTGCTCTGTTATTAAAGCTTGAACGAAGCGGTTCTTTGCATTGTTGTTTAGTTATTTGTATATTAAAATCATAAAAATCATCCAACCGAAACCTTCAAGTAACATTTCCATTTTTTCGCAAAAATGTTTTGTTTAAACGCTCATTTTAAACAAACTATTTGGTCAATTTCTAAACTACAACCATTGCTTTTACAATAAAAAGATCAGTTGTTTAGAAAACAATAATGACACTGAATAGCGCAACCTAATGTTTGTTTATAACAACTTAAAACGCAATCCTCGTATAAATCTATAAATATAAGTTGTTTAAGTCGATTGTTCTAATAAGTACTATATTATTTTACACTATGTTTGAATTATTGACACACTAGAAAACATCATTAAACAATAATGGTTATATTGTTAAGAGATTGGCCGCATATCGCATGCCTTTTCAGGTTTTGCTATTTAATATCGTGCAGTCTTCTGACCAGTCAAGAGTCTGGTTTGCCATGACTGAATAAAGGCGTGCTTTAGTTTTGATTAGGCGTTGGGACTGCAGATTTTCACCAAGCACTTGTAAGAAGTGGGCTGGAAAGAACACACAAACAGTTCTTAGCATCTGTTGAAACTAAAGAGGTGTTTGTGTGTGCAGAAAAGGAAAATTTGGGGAACAATAAATTTCATTCCTGTTAGATATGATAATAATAATAATAATAATAATAATAATAATAATAATAATAATAATAATAAGCAGAAGAAGAAGAAGCAGTTGTGTTTATTCTAGTCACACCATTTGGATAGAGGAACGTGTCCAACATACGTACTTTTATATTACATTAGGTCTGTTTGATTTAAAACCAGATTTTGGATATTCCGTATTAAAATATAAAATATATATGTGGCGATAAAATAAATATAAAATAAAAACAAAAAAGTAATTAAAGAAAAAAATTAATAGAAATACTACATAATACACAGTTAGATTCATCAACTTGTTCTCAACTCTCTCCATTTTTAACTGTCTTTTCCTGTCTCATTTTAACCATTGACTTATCTTTTTTCTCCCCCATCTTCATTGCCCAGTCTGTAAATCTCTCTCTATGAAAATTATGTATATAGTGAAATACAGTTGATAACAAAATTGTACCAAGTGCTTGTTTACATTATCTTAAAGCTAATTGATTTAGACTGCGAATACAGCATTGAGTGCTTGCTAATTTTGTCATTAATTTCAGAACTGAAGTATTTTACAAGAGTTTCTGCAATAGTTTTATATCTGTTCTTATGTAAACATGTACATAGTAAATGCTGTGTGAATGAGTGATTTATTTGTTTCTGCTTTCTGGTTCTTATTGTGTGGCTGAATTGATACAGGGGTTACTTTTTCATTTTTATTGTAACAGAAAACAACAAGAACGCCCAATTGTGAAATTCTAAAGACACAAGTAAACATCATACACGAGTTCTCAGAATATTGCTTACCCTAATATAATTGTAATGTTTAAAACTCCTATTACACACACGCACACACACATGAAACAGACATACATTCAATAATTCTGATATTTGTATAAATATTCACATTATTTATGTAAAATGTTTATAGAAATTTCTTATCCTTAAAACTACTTATTCATTTAAAACAATATCCAGGTTTAGCCAGTTTTGTCCATTTATAATTAAGTCCCAACATGCCAACCTCCCTCTATGGAAGTCAAAAATGAATCCAGTAGAAATTTTATTCTAGCATCTTCTGTCTGTGTACACTTAGCCAAAATGTACACTCACTTTTCCGGTTCCGAGCATAATGGTCAAATCCTCCTGCCTTCCTTGTCAACAGCCTTACGTGCCTTCCAACCTTCCAGTCTAAACCATGCCATTCCCGACCTCTGTTTCATGTCTAGCTCCATGATATAGATCTCTACCGCTGGTTAATGCCAGACAAGTGTCTTTTAACTTTTTTCACTACACCATACCTGTTTTCAATATCCTACCGCCAAATATCGTTTAAGCCGATTTTTGACAATTCCCGCTGTACAACCACCGCCCACCATTTTGGATAACGCATGTTGTTTAATTGGTGTGTCGGTAGCATATTGCTCTCAGGGTTGTTTGTTGTACTTCAATTATTCTTAGCCAGTATCTAATTACATTTATTTTTTTGTAGACTGCATCTTCCCAGCATCCTACCTCACACCATAGTTCGATGTTCCCCTCCCCCCTAGAATTCGCTTCAAAAATCACATTGTAATTTATCCCATACCCAAATCTCACTCCCATATAACAATGAAGACCTAACCATTACCTCATACACAGTTTTTAATGTTTTGACTGGCATATCCAGTATCCGAACTGGCAATCTCAATACTTCTAAAAGTTGACCACTCCCCTTGGGCTTGGCAAAAACTGCGTGTTTATCCAATTTTCCACATTTTTCATGTCAAATCTTATTCCAAGATAGCCAATGCTACAATATCCTAGCTGTAATGTGGAATTTGAAGATCTATGAGTGATGAATTTCATAACATTGTTTTATCTAGATTTAGAGAAAATTTGTTTGCTTTGAACCATATACAAAGAACTCACAATTAGATTTAGTTTAATGGCACTATCATTACGGCTATTTCCATTTATTAATATGCTTGTGGCACCTGCTGATAGAACAATACTACTGTAGATCTTGGATAAATCATTTATATACGTCAAAAAAGAAAACAGAGCCCTGAGGCGTGGTAAATCTTCCCCACTCTGATGCATTGTTTTACTAATAATTACTATAATGAATACTTTATATATATATATATATATATATATATATATATATATATATATATAATGCACTCTATAGTTGTTTGAATAAGTGCCAAAATAAAACTGAATTTTCAATACAACAATGTTTTCGGTAAAAAGAATGTGGATGAGATAACTTTTCATTTCATTCTGACCTCTATATCCTAACCAGCTCAATCCCATTGTTCCTGATAGCTTAAAGTTTTGATGAAAGCGTGCAACATGTTCCTTATTTGCATCTGCTAAATTTTGTCCAAAGGAATCAGTATGAGAGAACAGCAATGTAGTACATAATTGTATTAACTGTTAGTTAGTATATAAACTTATACCTTTTTAACCGAGTTAAAAGCACGGCACTAATTTGCTGGCACACTACTATAATCTTTTTAAACTCTGTATTTGGTATTGCTCCACTTATATTCCATGTATTTATAGAACGAACTGTGGTAAAAATATTGGAACCTTCCTATTTTAATACTTCTGTGTTTATTTCTTTAGATTCTAGTTCCTTTTTTAAAGAAACACTGCCTCTATACTCCAGAGTTATCAAAATTATATATTTTACTTTTTATATTTTATTATTATATGTTGTATTTTTCTAAATAGTCTTAAAATGGCTAATCATTTTCTCTTTGTTGATAATTTTGATTAGGGCACCACGCTTATCTTTTCTATTCAAGAGCTGAAGAATTTTATACGCCATATCTAGTCTCCCAGATATGTCTAGCTTCTTGCCATTGAAGAACTCGCAGTAGTTCGAAATATAGCAGTGTCAAGTGTGACTCTTTCTCTGTGTTTTATCTTTATCTACTTTTATTATTAGTGTTAATTTGTTACATTGTTAATAGTGTTTCTTTATTTTTATGTTTCATTTATATATATATATATATATATATATATATATATATATATGATGGTTCGATTTTGCTTATTAATTTTTCTGGTCATAAATTAGTTTTCTTTTACTAATGCTATATATAGTTGTTTATACGCATTTATCTTTCGCCTGCTTGTCTGAGCCTGCAAATATATATTACAGGCTTTCCTTTTCTGTACTTTGTTTCAAGAAGCTTATGCCTATTCTTCCGTTGTATTTCCTATATTATATTTCGACTTTATTCAATTCACTGTTTATATTAGCTAATTTCTTCTATTATTCTATTTGCTGCACAAGCTTTTCACCTATTTTACAGAGATCTTCAATTGTCTTTTCTTGTTAGAGTCTTACAGTGTCATATATCTACTAATTTTTTCTTTGTTTTCTAGCTTCTTGTTAAGAGTTAATCTTTTCATTATTGTCATTAATTTCTATTGTTTATATTTGCAAAAATTAATATTGGTAGTCTCACCTAACTCTGTGGTCTCAAATATTTTCGAAATGAAACAAGATGTGAAAAATCCAGTTGCGCAATAATGCACCCGTGTCAGGAGATTACATAATGAGAGGGTATGTACAATTCAGAAAATTAAAAAATAAATAAATAAATAACCAAAAGGTATATATTTTTTTTAAATGGAACATGCATGTTCTTTCTAGCGAACTGAATACCAGAGGTCCCAATTAGTGATAACAGAGTTTGTTTGACTGTTCTAAAGTATACCTTCTGAAATAGTAAACTTTTAAAGAAAGCAATGGCTACACTATTTCTGACGTCATGCAAAGAGTGTAGGCTGTACATAGAGTATAGGTTGCTTGCAATGTCTCTGTACTAAAATAATACAGTAAACAAACCATTATCAGTCTACTGAGTGTCTCCTGATCTGGTCGGCTGTTCTGCTGTCAGTACCAAATAAGGAAAGGGTAGTCACTCTAACGCATTTTATTGTTTCTGTTCTCAGCTAATACACACTTTCTGTTTTGATGTTTGGAAAACAGCTGCAACCTGACTTATTTTCGAAATGAAACAAGATGTGAAACATCTAATTGTGTAGGAATATACCCATGTCAGAGTTCACATAATGCGAGGGTATGCAGAATCCAGAAAATTAAAACAACATCGCTCTCAATGAAAGCTACATTTTTTTAAATGAGTTTTTTTTCTAGTGAACTGAAAACTAGAGATACAATTGATTCTAACAGCATCAGTTTTACTTTCCTAAACAAAATTGTTAGTTGGCAAAAGCTCAAAGAAAATTCATATTTGTAAACTATATCATCACAGAAAAAGCACTCGCAATTAATCAGTAACATGTTATTTGATGAAACTGTCACTTCAGCAGATGTTCAAAGTGACCACCGTTTGCATCAAACACAAGCGAGTGTTGCACAGGTTGTAATGTTTCTACAGCCGCACACGCCGCAGTAATACGCTGTTTCATGTTCTCTAGTGTCACTGGGAGTTGCTGATACACTCTTACCTTTCACCGTGTCCCTGAGAAAGTAATCTAATGGCATCAGTAGTAGTAAAAGGGCATTAGGTTGGCTATCCACCGATTTGTAAACTTTGCATCCACACATTCTCCGGAACATGGACGAAGTGTGTGGGGAACCCATCATGCTGGAACCATATTGATTGACTCTTCCAATCCAACTCCTCCATAAGAAGAAGTAGTGTGTGTTGCAGAAATGTTGCGTATAGCTGTCCGTTTAATGTTCCCTGATAAACATAGGGAGCTACAACGCGGTTGCCAATGATACCGCACCAATCATTGACGCTCCACTGTCGTTGATGAGCAATCTCGCGAAGCCAGGTGGGATTTTTCATGGATCTGTAGTACATGCTCCTCAAATTCACATTACCATGATTTGTGGATCGCAAGGATATAGCTTTTTATGCAACGATAGTCTGTGAGACAAAGAGAACCATTTTCAAAGAAAAATATATACGAAGTCTCTATTAACACATTCTCAATATTCAGGTTTGATCAATCAGTTGTTAATTTTCTCAAGCATTAGATCGTAATGAATGTTGTCTATTCCGATTTTGGGATATCGTGTGTATCAAAGGACTCTATACACCGCTAAGTATTAACAGCTGCGGCGAATTTTCACTGCAGATTATTAAATCGACTATAATGTGTAGTTCTTTACTACTTGAAGAATATTTTGGTACCTCTGTTTTTCTAAAAACATGCATTTGTTATTTTGTATTTATTAAGATTGTAAAACTCCATTCATTTATATCCGTTATTTTTCAGTTATTTTATAGTAGATTTCAACAACATACTTGACAGTTTATTTTAATGTTTACTTCATATATTTATGCTTTTTTTTACAACTTTTGGTTTCAATGTTGATTTGGTTTTTGATTTGGTTTATTTATGGACGCTCTTTAACACAAAATGTAAGGACCTTCAACAGGTAGGGCTCCAATTCAAGTTAGCAATATAATTGTAAATAATTAAAATTATAGCTCCTATAAATATTAAGTTTTCATTGAATCGATAACATGTTTTAATAAACCCAATCAATGTCAAGTCGTCAGCATCCCATTCAATTCATGGCTGGAAACGGCCAATAAATTTTGCTCAGAGGCCTCTTTTTTCAGGCTTGAGATTCTTTTCGTGCGTAAATGTTGGATTTTTATGTCAGAAAAATCCATCGATCCTGGTAGGGATTGAACCCGCGATCGTGGATTTAGGAGGCATGTATGGTTACCACTACCCACCAGCACCGACTGGTTTTAGTGTGGATATAAAGCCTGTTACAAGTAATATGCAACACTGTGTCAGTATAAAAGAACATGACAGAAAGAGAATTCTCAAGAATATCAGATGGTACTTATATCAGATTTAAATGATCAAACAACTTGAATTCCCGTAGATAATAACATCAAAGAAAGGTAAATGCGGGCGTAAAGGAACACGATACAGGCATAACGTTTGTTGTTCAAGGGAAAACCAAAACGAACCCTAAAGTAACAGCTGTAAATTAACACATAAAAGTTAGAACAATGAAAAGAGGGCTTTTAGTGGTTGGAAAAGCGTGCAGGACAAAGAAAAAGCACCTGCTCGCTCTTCCTCTGCCTAACAAATCTCTGGCCTAAGCCAAAAGCCACAAAGGATTAACAGTGTACAATTAGAGAAAAAATGTAATATACACAGTTCGGTTTGTAGCCCATGGGGATAGACGAAATTTTGTGCGTGTAACGTTGCTAAACACTCACATTCAACATCAAAAACGTTTTCTGCAATTACACACTTTGACGTTTTTGGTTATAGTTTGTGAAAAATATGTGAACACTGGTACACCGTGGGCATTCGGTCACTTTGTAAGCAGAGCCTTAAAAACAATTAGTGCAGCAGAAAATCAAATTAATGCGTTCAACATTTATGCGAGAGTTCATTATGAAATACAAAAGTGTCAAAATGACACAAATGTAGCCTATGCTTTGTCCGATGTTAATCAAGAACCAGAAGATACGTTTTCCGTGTTATATAATAATAGGAATTCAGAATAAGCCACGCGTGGTTTCAGGGCAGATGATTTTTGGCAAAAGAAGAAAGAAAACCTTTCCACTACCTTTTATAGATGAGGCTCCATTTGGTTTCTATTCGTTGCCAACACCTATGGGCAGAAGCATTGTTTTATAAATGTAGGCAAGAATGTAAATAATTGACTTGTTTATCAAAAAATGTGAAGTTACTGTGATACTGAAATAAAATCTGCTTATTCAAAGTAACAAATGTGGTTCATGCACGATGAGGCACCAATTCACTTCAATATTTCTTGTATTCTTACCCTAAATCTCTTAGATTTTGTTTTTATTGTTCCTAATGTATGTATTTAGGAGCCATCAACGAAGTACAAATACATTTAATGCCTGTCAGTAAATGAGATCACAGCCAGATATAATCACTTTGAGATTCACCTAAGGACATAGCAGCCAGCCGTTATGTCACAAGCAAATGAAAAACAGCAAAAGTAATTAAGGATGCACATTGCCAAATGAAATAAAATGCACAATATAAAAATGGTTTATTATTTAATATTATAATGAAACTTAATTTTAATTGTTCATTTTGCGGTTTTTATTCCGCAATACAAGAACGTTAAGTTACAGGTTCATTTTCAAATAGTAATTGTGGAATACATATGCTGTTAGAATCAACTAACTTGCTAGCCGTTTATGCAGTTAACTTTAAACCAACCAATGTAAATAAATGTTTTAAACTTTCAAATAGTAACGGATGGCATGCGTTGGCAGGTAAATTTTAACCGGCCAGCAATAGATGTATATTTTGAATTTTTAAAGCAAGGCGCGAGACTTGCGTGTGCCTATGTGACGCCCTTTGGCCTGGTGAAACCAACGCTTAGTTAATTTGAATTAAATATATAAGGAGGCGTTTGCCTTTCTGAGGCTTCACTTTATCAGTTACTCACATCATCAATAGTTCTACTTAGGACGCGAACTCTCTTTGCTTTGGAACTTGAAGTTCTTCGCCTTGGAAGTCGAGGCAGCTAAATTTATATTTGACATAATCAAGTTCCACGTACGCAGAACACCAGAGGGCGCGAAAGATCTTGTGAATAATAAATTACCATACATATTTAGATGTACTCATAACATGATTATTAACACAGTTGATATCCTCTCCCAGTCCTGTTAAGCACGACTCACAAAATAGTGGAACAAAACCCAAAACCCTGATATATTGTTGTCATGAAGCCTAGACAACAATATGAAAGCAAGCATTAGTCAATCAACGATACACCGCTACAAAATACGGCGATCCGAAACTAATCAGCAACAAAACCACTGCAAAATTGGCGCCCAACGTGGGGCCATCGAAATCGCTTCAAAGTCATTGGTGGTATCAAGTAACTTAAAACGCCGTTTTGAACCAAAGTATATCCACCTAAAAGAAAAACCCATGGAATATTTAAAAGTCCATTAAGCCAAAAATCTCAGCATAAAAACACATAAGATATTGTAAGAGCATAAGAAACTGGCTAACCTATAAATGAAATATTCGCAATGTATCAAAAGCAAATAATCAAAATCCTCTTATCAGACAACAATATTAGTAGGTACATTATCGAAGAACCCATCAACTTGGATATTTTTCTAAGCAGTGTCAACTGATATCACAGACGTATCAAAGTTGCTACCATTTGTCTGATTCATTTGCGACCAAGCCATTACAGAACTTGTTTGTTTGTTATTTTAAGAACTCTACACAAAAGAGATAATATTCCTATTTTAATACAGGATTATTTTCATACAGCCGGATTATAATGAAAATATTGTTTCAGTATTTTCAAGGATGACGCACTGTCTATTGTCAGATTATTCAATGAGAGCAGTTAAACTCCGCATTGCGGCCGGTATTTCCTTGTGTAGCTTTGTAGCGTTCAAAATCTTCATCATTTTAAATCTTAGGTACAACATATTGAATAGGAGTACTCGTCCTTAGACAAAAGGCTAAAAATGTTGCCCACTTTCCCTGACACACAATCCACATATTTTTGGGAAACTACCACTGAATATTCGTACGTGTATTCCCTATCGCTAATGAAACTTTTTTCGAGTGATTGTTTCAAGTTCCTCCAATGTATGAGGGATTTTTCAGTGATTCCATAAGATCTGGGGGACAAGGAGGATATAATCCAGAGCTAATTATTTTGGGACCAAATATATGACGCAAACCTATCATGGATTGTTGAACAATTAGGTTATTAACCTAGAACAAACGTAGGATGGGCATAAACCATTCGGCCTATAATAAAGGAAACAATTAAAACACACAAAGCTTCATTATAATATTCCTTTGTTATTATATTATATTTCAATGGAAAACTTGAAATAAAAATATAAAGGGTAAACGCTTTAGTTGCAAATGATATATGTATACTATTTAGATATATGTATGTGTTATTGAATATAAATCGTACCTTTAGCATGCCTACTGCATATGAAAAAACAAAAACACGGGCATGAGCATCCCCATAGTGACGATAAAGATTGGTTTATTTCTAAGCAGACATTTGTTTTCGAATTTACGATCAATAGATTCTTTTCTCCTTTGGTAAACATCACTTCAGAAAATTCAGGACCATTTTTAGCTTGTCTGTCTCTACCCTTGCGAACAAACACATCAATACTTTCTTGGCACATATTAATATCAGTCATCTTAGATTCGTCAGACAGTTAGGCACCTGATAATGAACTGGACGTTTCCAAGTTCTATTTACGGTAGAAAAAAAAAAACATTTCTCCGCTCTGTCTGCAACGGTCCAGGTTCACCGAACCAATAGAGATATCCAGAATCATAGTCAATGGCGATGATATAACCGATATTCAAAGGCGATGGTACGCTGTAAAACTCTGTATGATACACTAAGGGGATTAGTTAACGACTAGAAAATATGTGGGTATCAAGCAGATTTCAGGGAAGGGTCTTATACGTGGACAATATATTCCTTTTAAAGATGGTAGTAGACATAAACTTAAAATGAAAACAAAATTTATTATACAGCATATTTGTTAATTTTAAAATATGCCTTCGACAGGGCTCAGAGAGACGCTCTATGGGTAAGGCGTCAAAACAATAAAAGCTCTAATGCAGATATACAGTGACGTGAATTTTGTGTTAAGTTAGACCAAAACATTACTTTTAAAAATGACTACGTGTATGGCAGGGATGAAAAATAATATTACAGTGAACAAGAAATAACAAAATGTTAACAAATATTGTTATAAGGGAGTAACCTTTAATATGAGTGGGAAATGGGATGCACATATATGTTGCTAATTATAAAGCACGAGGTCAACTAAATGAGTTACTACGTGTTCTGACTCGCGTTCCAGATATACCAATAGATACACTGGAGAGGATGTGCAGTGTTATGATTAAATCTGTTCTGTTATATGAAAGTGAAATATGGGGAGAGCTGAACATGTAAATAAAATTCAAGTCGATTTTTAGAAAAGTGTACTCACTCTACAACTGTGGGGTCATGAGGGAGGTGGGCTGTTTTGAACATATGGTTAATAGTAAAACAAAGACGGTGAAATACTGACAGACTAATGCAGGAAGACCGGTCCACACTTCGCGCTAAATGCTGTAGACACCACATGCAAAATATAACTGAATGTTTTGGGCTGCAGTAGTGGAAAGAGAAATCAGAGGAATAGACCTGGGTTCAATGTGGCAACGAGGCAATGAAAATAATAAAATTTTATGGAAGGAGATTAAAACAAGGCTAGAGGATATCAGCAGGCAGGAAATTGAAGTAAAATGTAACACGAAAGTCTCCTTGAGTCTATCAAATGAAATTCAACTAATCTGGGTAAAGAGGTATATATGCTCGTTCTAGGGAGAACGGCAAGATCAGGAATGGCCTGGTTTAGACTGGGAAGTTGGAAGGCTAAAAAATAACGGATAGTTCTGGTAGGAGAATGTACCCATTTCTTGGATGGGTGCAGGAATGAGTACATATTCCGGAAGAATGTATCCACTGGGAAAACCGTTGTTCCCAGAAAACTTTTAGGGTAATTGGAGGTCTTTTGGCATGCAAACCACGGCAATTGTTTGAATATGGACATTTTCCTAGCCAGTGCGCGAATTTAGAAGGAATTAATTTGCTGGTTAAAACGTAATAACTTGTATAATTATAAATAATATGTAATGTTTACATTCATATATCTGTAAATTACGTTCTTCACTTTTAAAAATGCATTTTATTTACTTATTATATTAATGTTGTCTTATTTATTATTAATACTTGTTTCTCTTTCTAATTGTGTATCATACTTAAACATGTACGGTCTACGATCTATGCATAAACTTATTTGTAATGTGTATATAGAATTTTATAACAATAAAGACATATGTTTTACTACTTATTTGTTAGTTTTAGTAGCAGGTGGTATATTTCGTCTATACAAATAAATAACTAAGTATTTTATTGTATAACCTAACTCGGGGGTACATATTTGAATGTTTTCAACAACAGATCAATGATCCTGAGATGTAAAGGAATGTAAGCGCAGTGAAATGCACATCATAGAGCCTAAGACAAAACGCACGTCCCAGAGGACAAACTTTCGCAGAGGGAGCAGCAAATCTCCAGAAGACAAGAGGCGGTATATCCCCCTACTCTTTGCAGAGATTTGGTAAAAGCACTTGACGTATTTCTTACTTTAACGGCACTTCCTGGCATGAGAAAGTTTATCAGCAGTTCAAACTGAAAAGGGTGCTTTGCTTTTCCTTTGCATGTGATACACGGGTCACATTGAAAGTTTCTGCAAGCTGAAATGTATTGCAATAAACTATCGGTAGTTCGATAAAATATACACTTTTGTTTTCTGAGTTACTGCTACTTTTTTTCTTCTTCTTTATCATTCCTTGTATGGAGTCACAGCGCCGGGGGGTTCTCTGCAAACTCTTTCAACTTAATTCGGGTGATTATCCAGACTTAAGATCAGCTTAACTCCTATTTACAATCAACATGTTTCCTTCCCAAGCGTGAAAAATGCATACATTCTTATTTAGGAAGATTGGCAAATAACAGCATAAAAGTCATGCTGTTGAACTTGACGGCTTTGCACTATTACCAACATCTACCATTTATGCTAATCGGATCTCTAGAAGTACGAGTGCCTAACTATCATAAAGAAAAGGGAATCATCTTCTATTTAGAGCTGCATATTGTTTCAATGCAAATTCGCATTGGAATAAACATGGATTCATCAACTCGAACCTGAGAGAAAAAATTGCATCACAAATTATCTACTATGATATAAAAGTTCAAAACAATGACCTCACAAGATAAATTCATAGCTGCAATATTATAGAATTTTGAAACATTTTTATTGATGTAGGCCCTAGTGGTGAAATAGTTAACTTCAAAATGTATGCCAAGGTTCTTCTTCATGACAAAGTGAAGCCACACACAAGTCTATACTTCTGAGAAGACATCGCCGTCTTTCCTCACCTACCATACAACCCGAATCCTGTACCGTGCGTTTGTATCTCTTCAGTCATCTAAAATATGCAATGCGCGGTAGCAGAGTTGACAATGGAGGTAAAGTAACAGCTGCAGGATGAAGATAACACGGAGACAGGCTCGCAGAATGGTACATACACGGCGTTGCGCTTTATTCGCATTTTTTACAATTCTGAGAGGCGTGGAGACATACATTAATGCAAAGAATCGACCTTCCTTCCAACACACGTCTTTCGGCCGTTGGGTAAATAGCACAGCTTATATGTTATATACTTTTTACACCATAAGCTTACACTACAGATACATTTATGAAAGCAACTGGTGGAATATCGCAAACATGTCCTTTTTTTTTTTTTAATTAATGAGCTTTGTCCAGTTTCCCATGGGCAAATTTTGTCTGATTACGGTTTCGGTCCGGAGTTATTGCTTACATTGAAACTTTGTGAATGCTGTGTAACATATATGAATAAAATACATAAAATATGTATTTTATTCATATTCAAAAGGAAGAGCAAATAAGTTTGACGGCTGTAACATGGTTAAACGCGTCTGGTGATCTAGTAGTACCTTACTTGTCTCGTAGACCCAAGATTGCGGGTTCGGTCCTGGCCAGGGTCGAAGGATTTTTTCGGGCGTAAAAATGCTAAGTATGGCTTCCTTCGGAAAAGAAGTAAAGGCGTGGGTCGTACATTTACAACACGTAAAAGATCCTCAAATCTGAAAGAAGAGACCTCTGAGTAAAATTTAGCGACTGTTTCACGCTCTGAATGGAAAGAGACGCTAATGACCTGAGATTTTAAAGAACGTCCATAAATTAAACAAATTAATAAACTGACTAAACACGTTTTCCATTTATTGTTGTGTCCAAATGTTTGGAATGTACAAAATGAATTTGTTTAGCGTTGTTATTATTACTTATCGTTTGTAAGCAGCCTTCCTTATTCTAATATAAATAAATACTTTGTAATTACATTTTCTTTCATATTTGTATTAATAACGAATCATTTATCATAAAAGATAAATGAAAAGGTATCAAATACAGAGACAGAAGAGTACAGAAAAATGTAAATAAACAAAAGAACATAGTATTAAATTGTGTTAGACTGACCAAAAAAAAACGAGCAGTGGGAAAATGTATGTGCTGATATAAATTGCCAGGTAGATTTTAAACAAACAGTAGCAGCTTGGAAAATTCTCAAGGGCACGCGTAGTATAGAGGAGAAAACGAAAATGCAGTTAATAATAATTCTGAGAATTTATTGAATGAGGAAAGATGTGAACATAAAGAAGATAGACATGGATTGGAAATTGTAAGAAGAAAATGCGAGGTACTACATCAATAGGGAAGAATTAAAGGTGATCAATGAGATATTCATTTGGAAATGTTAAAATATGGAGGACTTTGTTAACACCCCTACTGACAAAACTGCATTGCAAGATTTTACTAGGAGAAGAAATATCAACAAAGATGAAATTAGATTTATACAAATAGGGCGATAGAAAATATTGCGAAAACTATGGAGGAATTTGTATAACAAATCGCATAATGAAAACTTTTTTCCAAAAATTAAATAACATTGTTAGAAGGTCAATATCACAATTCGGAGAAACAAGAATGCCTTGCAACCGGAAAAGTTTGTATAAAATATTACAAATGAGTTCTCGGGAGAGCACCCGGGTAAGACGCGGTGAATCTACCAAGCTTTCGATGGCTGTCTCTGCCACCTTCTTCAGGGATCTGCTGCGTGAGGCGAGCCAATGGGAGGCGAGGACAGCTTCTTTGGTCTCCCGAGAGCTCTTTTATAGTAACATATACCAGCAAAGCTTCAAATCTTATAAAATATGAAAATAAAACTCTTTTATAAAAATGGGGAAAAATCAAAATATATAGGACTGCTTTTCATTGATCAAGAAAAAGCGTATGATAATATGACCAGAAAACGAAATGCAGAATCTTACGTCTATATGAAAATCCAAATATAAAGAAAATTACAGCTATGCCGGATGTTGTAACTTGTAACCTTCTGTTTTGCTGTAGCCATATGCCGATAGGTTGACTAAAGGAGCCTCCAAAAGAGGGTTCCGCTCTTTGTAGAATTTGAAACTGAAGGAAAGCGTAGACTGAATAAGAGAGAAGGTTATAATGTCGCTTAGGCTAAGAACACTGCTAACTGCCAATTACGGAAGAAAAAAATATTTTATTAAGTATAATTATTTATATATGTAAATTGTTCTTGCGAAGGTAGCGTAATCGTTTGTCTTTTAATTGAAGGCTTGCATGAATGGTTGGACGAAACAATTTCTGTTTCAATCTAATTATTTTTTTCTACCTTCAGCAACCGTTATAAAAGAAGCAAAATAAAATATTAACACACCTCTTACTTATTATGTGTACATTTTCTGCTATTTCACTCTCTTTTCATGCCTTTTTCGATAATTTGAAATTCATATCATCAACTTCTCGTCGTAATAATAACAAAACAGAGCATTACAAATGATGGAGGTAAGCTGTGGTGAAGACTCGGGAAGCTGTTTTTCAGCTAAAGAGCTGACCGAAATAAAGTTAAATTGTAAACTTTTCTGCAGCCAATACGAGTCCTATGTTGTAGGATCTTTGCTAGGGGTATGTCAAGCTCATTAGCCATATCTCATTTCCATACTCTTCATTTGCAAGAAGCACAGCATCCTACACATTGTTTCTAACACATCAACTGAACGAGACCAACTAGTATTTACAACCATGAAATTGTTTTTACACTTGTGTATTAGTTGAAGTGAATCATTTTCAATTCAGATAATCGTTTTTACGGTTTGAAGGTTTGAGGAATCTCACGTACTGATGTCTAGTGTAACTGCTGATAAACGTGATACACAAATTTGTCAAATTTGTGTACTTTTTGCAGGTTAAACAGTACAATGATATTTTCCCAGCTGAACAATAAAAACGCGATGACTTGTTAGCATATTTATGTAAAATCTTAGAAGTTATATCTCAACTACATATAAAATAATGTACATTTCGTTTAAAGTCGGAAAGCTGAACTTAACTTATGGTACCAGTTAGTTTCAGCTATAGGAAATCGACATTATTAAGGTAATTTTATTCAAGTAGGGTTTTTGTAGGTTTTTTCCTGCCACAAATATAACAGTACTTGGATGAACTCTAAGTTCCTCACAGATTCTGTTCTGAAATACACGATCTTCCGTGCTTACCTTAAATATATCTCATCTTTTATTGTGAGACTAGGGCTGCCCCTTGTCTTTCGCCCTTATTTACAAAACTTATTTATATATCCACTGAATATTTTCTCTCTAAACTTTATAAAGTTTGTTAAAATCGCTAAATGAGGTTACTTGCTTTCAGTACGCATTTCTATCCCTAAGGGTAGCCCAGGTGATTAAGGCGCGAATTCGATTCTTTCCAGGATTATCCTCCCTGACTGAGGTTTCTCCAGGTTTTACTAAGTTATCATGAATTACAAAATGCCTGGAACGCTTCCTTCTTTAAAAAAAAAAAAAAAATCCTTTCCCAATTTATAATTTTATCTCTGCACGAGGGTAGGTTCATAAGTTTCCGGCCTCGCCGATAAGGATTATCGCCTTCACAAAATCCTTATCTGGTGTCATACCTTGTCTGTTAAGTAAATACTTGCAGTTTAACTTCCACTCTGCTGTGTTCAGTTGTTCAGATGTAGTTACATAAAGAAGCTATGTGTAGAAGATTGCAACCTGTTCAAAATGAAGTATTGAAGTGTTATTAAGTTCTTCACAGAAGAAGTAATTACTCCAAATGAAATTAAACTGTGATATGGACGGTTCCATGGGGAAGCTCCACCCTCATATTCTACTGTAAAATAATGGACCAAGAATGGGCCGAGAAATCATTGAAGACGAAGAGCGTGCAAGTCGGCCCTTGGAGGTGCCAAATCCTGAAAACATCCACCGCTCTTGTGGAAGGAGAAATTATGGAACACCGGCGGCTCAAGATTACAGAAATAGCAGCAAAAACAACAGTCTTTCGTATTATTCATGAACATTTAAACATGAATAAGGTTAGTACAAGATGGGTGTCTAGACTTCTTTTCTCAGTTCAAAAGCAGCAATCAGTGATCCATTATCAGGAATTTTCGGAGTTCTGCTGTGGCAACAAGAGAGAAGTTCTGCAAAGCATTGTTACAGGAGATGAAACTATGATCCTCTACTATGATTCCTTGTCCAAAAGAGAATCAATGGAGTGGCGTAAACCTGGGGAACCTCTAAAGGCCAAAGTCACTCAATCAACCAAGAAGGTCATAACCACAATCTTTTAGGACTGTGAAGGAATACTCTTCATTGACTTCAAGGAGAGGAACATCACAGTAAATGGGGAGTACAGTGCTGGCCTACTACACATAATATGTGTCTCCATCAAAGAGAAAAGGCGAGGAAAGCTGAGTGGTGGTGTGCGCCTTCTTCACGACAACGCGCTTGTACACATAGGTCTTATTGCAAAGGAAGCTGTGAAGAAACGTGGCTTCAAGAAGATCGACCATCCACCCTACATCGCAGATCTAGCTCCCAGTTACTATTTCCTCTTCTGAAAGCTGAAGAAGGAAGGACATTTCAGTGTGACGAAGAAGTGATGAATGCTGTTTATGCCCATTTTACAGAAAAGGCTTCTCACAATTTTGGAAGGGGGATTGAAATGTTAATTCAAAGATGTGAAGTGTATTGCAATAAAGGGTAATTATATTGAAAAGGGATATATCGTTTTTGTCTTTATCATGCCTAGAAAATGGTTAGGCCGGAAACTTTTGGAACATCCCTTGTATGTCACCGCCTGTGATGCCTCAATAGTTAAATTGGGCATTAAACACAATTAAAACTACATTTTTCTACCTGAAAGTTATAAAATCGTAGCCTTTCTCTTTATATTTGTCACTTAACTAAGCAGAAAACTGCAAGTGAAGGCGCTACCTTTTGGCTTATGTTAAAATAAAGGTAAAATGTTTTACTGTCATTTGTTTGTTTTAATCTAAGCTAACACTTACATAAAATTAAAATGCAAGCATGACCCTGCATCGAGTTCTTACCATGAAATAAAGCATTTCTTTTGTTGTTTTATTGTATATTCTAAGAATACGATTTCTACAAGTTTATGAATACAGCCTAATGCCGATTATAACTATCGCAGAATTGAATGAACTACCGGATTCATCTCTGTTAAATAGCATATAAAACATTCCAAAGCATATGAGCTAAACATTCAAGACGTTTGAAAGTGTTTGTCCCCACAAAATGTTTCTTTTAAATGTCAAAAATTATAGAAAGGATATTAACTACTAAGATCATGCATCTCTAAGTCATTAAACTTGTATTATTTAGCTGGGGAAAAGGTGTGTACAGTGTTCGAGCTACAAATATTACAGGTTTATACATCACGTTTATCTATAGTTAACAGAAGCTGGGCATATACAAACGGTATAAATCATATCCATGGCCCGTTGTTTGCCAATAAAAGTGTAGCGCAGGTCGTATCTTGCAATCGGTTTTCCAGTTACCAAGTGCATAAACAAAGAAATACTGCAGTCTGTAAAGCTATAAAACTCACTAATGCCTATCAAACTTTTAATTCGCAAGCCCTAGCATAGAGAGAACAGCAGACATATCACGTGATCGATCTAATCTCCCATCTCTGTACCCCGATACCTTCCAGGTCGCTGGTTTCGGTTTCACGGAGTTATTAGACTCCCCTTAGAGGGCAGCTTTGAGCTCAAGAATATGAAACAGATACGCCCAGTGTACTTTCCAGAAATTCTCTTTGAGAATATTTCTTTTTAAATGAAATTCTAATTCTAACATACAAAGTAATACTGTGCATAGCAAATAATATATTTTGCATGAAAATAATGGTTAACACTTATAGAAAACGAAAAAGTTTGTCACGCAAGAACTGAGTAAACTAAGCGAATTCCTCACCGAGTTCAATAGCATTTTATCAAAAATAATATAACATCTAAATTAGGCATTATTAATTCATGAAATGAAATAAGTTATGGCATTACTGTGTGGTATTAGGAGAACAACATTACAGTTCTTGTGGTCTATAAGTATTATAAACGAGAAACCAAATTTTTAAAACTATTATTGCTATTATTAAGATTAAACCACAAAAATTAACGGTATACTATTAATTAAATGAAATACGTGACCACAATAGACAAAGTTGTGCTTTGTGAATACGTTTATATATTTTTAAATGTAACCATGTTTATGAACTGAAGTCTTTACATTCACTAAAATAAAGAAAAATAACAGAAAGTTTCGTGTTACATTGTGTATTTATGATGTTCAAACAAAAACATTCAAAGCAATTGCAATATACTAAGCAAATACACACAATCAACAAAAAAGTCGAAAGTTTCATCGACTCTCATTGACTTGAAATTTAATTTAAAGGTTATTATAGGAAAAGATATAACGAAAAGTATTTAATACATATAAATATAATTCTCAAATACATATTAAATGAATATTTCACATTTGCTATCTTCACGGCGATGCTTTTTTTTAAATATAAAACATGTAACGTTATAAATACAGTTTATATGCTGAATTAATTGTCGTCCTTTTGCTTTAAAACAATATAAAGAAAATTAAACACGAATTTTAAATTTCGGTGTTTAAGTATACTTTTTAATGGTCCAACTTTCCTAATTTTTGAAAACTATTTTTTTATTTTATTTGAATGTTATATACGAATGTTATTTTTCGTTGCAAATAAACAGACATTGATGTCACTAGAGGGATCTTTATATTTTGGGTAAACCCTCCCGCTTCGTTAATAACCCGATTTCACTTATTTGTTAGACTATTTTTCTTGTTTCATTTCAGTGTCATATATTACATTTCCATTGAAAAAAATTAAAGTTAAAATTAAAGTTAGAACGACTTTTAATTTCATTATAACTCCCACTCTCAATAAGCTGATGATTTTCAGAAACCATTTTTCTTATTTTATTTAAATGCTATATAACAAAAATAATATTTCTAAATACGCTCAATCTTACGTAATCAAAATATTTACGATTTTTTGAAAAAGGAGACATTGCTAGGAGAATTACACAACTTTTGCAAGTGGCTTTCGAAAATCCAATTATGAGCTGTATTGAAGAACTGAATCTCACATTGTCTACAACAGTTGTGCAAGTTGCAACCACTTATGAAAGGCGTTATGATGTTCCGATTCAAGTATTGTCAGCAGAACTGAATCTATAACTTGTGTAAGTTCTGTCTCTGGTTTAACATTTTTTTCAGCGATGATAAATATGATTTGAGGAAGTTATAGGGAACAAAGTCAGGGCTATAAGAAGGATGGTTGAGTGCGTGCCAATTCTGGTTTCCAGTTTACTCAAAATTTCAATTGTGCTCAGAGCATTATCTCCAAAAACAGTCTTCCAAGAATAGCACTCTCTCCAAAGATGAAAACAAGACACCCTCGTAGTCTAACAGCTTCCATCTAGACGCGGTACACAATATGATATCAATAATGTAAAATCACCACAGAGCACACCACGTCGTAATTTCTTAATCATGAACAGTGACTGACCTCTGTGTGAGGCGTTTCACCAGCTCCAAATATGGGGGTTTCTGGATATGGCGTGTCCACTTAAATATATATATATATATATATATATATATATATATATATATATATATATAAATGCTCATCGGAAAATCAACTGTAATTCAATGCTTCCAAATGTGACAAACCTCTGAAACCAATGACAATAAGTGAGACTTTTTTTACTCTCAGTACAGCATCAACAAAATATGAATGCATCTTTTTGTTTTGTTTTTGCAGTTCGTTGACCTTTTCTTCGCGGTCATCCAACATTATTCCTGTAGTTTCTAGTTGATTTAGTATACACTGCTTTCAGAATTTTCCCGGTGATTTCTGAACACCAAATTGCTAAATAAAATTTATTTGATACTTGTCATATTTTTATGCCATTAGGACGGTAAAGCACACCGTGCGTACAGGTTCGAGTAGCGCATGTATTGTGTGCTTGTGTTATAATGCGTATAGAAAACATTGACCACTTACAGGTGGAAGTCAATATGCTTAACATTTCCTAACTTAATAAAGAATTAATAAAATGTAACTGAGTCTCACTTTCTGAAATTTCAATCTGTTCTATTTATTCTCTGTCTGATACAGCCGCGGCAAGATCAGAGAAGTCTTCATTTTCCTCACTGGAGTCATTTGACTCATTTGCTCCACTTGTTTCTCCCCCCAAAGGAACAATGACATCTTTCAGTAACTCAGCTTTTTCCCCAAATTGTTTCTATACTCTTACCGCATGATTAAATCAACTCAACCGTCTTCAGAAGAACAGATGCAGACTCCTAGAGGCCGGGGGTGCATGCACCCTCGCACAGGGGAGTAGGTCCCACAATATTTCCAAAGTGTTGTGATAATATCAACATATATTTAATATTTAGTTTGGATGTACTGATATTTGTACGATTGGTTTTAATTGTTCCAATGTCAAGTTGCACAGTTATAAAATATTTTTCTGAGTCTTAGAAGGCTGACACGAAATGAATCATCAGAAAGACATACGCTGGAAGCTGGAGAGGTGACTAGTCAGGGGAATGTGCTGATAACGCAATGGTTAGCGCATTGTAAATGGGTAATGCACACTCTATACGCATATATTTAACAACGCTTGTGACGTGATGTAATGCGTTTAAAACATTCACTACTTGAGGCTTAAGTTATCGTGCTTAAATTTTCCCACATTAATAAAATATAATTGTGTACTCACTTTCTGCTCTGTTTATTCACGGGACTTCCTTTATCACTAAATAAAATTCATCTATACAGCAGCGGATCACATTCTTGTCAAAAATTATCCAAATTTACTTTTGTATTTTCCGGTATATTTCTACATTTCCCTAGAGGAGACAGAGAAGACTCTCCGACTTCAAACCTGTCACTTCTTACCCCTATTTGTTCTCACTGGGACACCGTTATAGTGCGATACATGTAAGTTTTGATTGTTTTAATTGTGTTCTATTTTACCTTGCCTTAACTCATCACACATAGCGATCCTTTTCTCAGCATTTCTTTTGCTTCACTATGTATAGATTTCCCCTTCTTTCGTTGTTGTGATACATTCATTATTCTATATATATATATATATATATATATATATATATATATATATATATATAACATATGTGAAACTATACATTAACATTAACTAAACCATGCAATACAAAATATTCAACTGTTTATTATTATTATAACACACTCGTGAATGCAATGACGCTCAGAAACAGAATGCACTGCCTTATGTATTTGAACAGAGCGTTTGCACGTAATGTTTTGCTTGGGAAATACTTGTCCTCCTGTCTTCCCGCATACGTCGCTAGGCAACTTTCCAGCTCTCAACAGTGCTTTATTGATTGTAAACAAAGGCACGATATTTGTTGACGATTCCTTATCAACAGCACTTCATAAGCATCACACTACTGCTTATGTGTAAGGTAATAGCAAACGGTCTTCACGGGCTAGAGAATACAACCGCACCTTTTTTCCACATCATAAAATCCAGCAAATTAACCTTTATAACCAGTTGGCGAACAGTTTCCCAACCTACAACACGATATCTAGAATATTTTATTGCAAATTGCCTTACCATTTCTGTGCAAGAATTATTGTTCATATGTGCTTTCTATAGTGGCATAATTAATGAAGAACAATACCACACAAGGAAAGCACGAGTAACACATGACCACAGAATCACTTGCTAGCAAATGAACTTTGCGCTGCTACTTTCTCAGTCAGTCTGTCCTCTTATTCATGGTTTGAGAGGGCAGTGGCCGTGCTGGACTTTGTTGGCAGATAGGATGGAGGAAGAGGGAGTAAGTAAGTTTTTAATTAAAGGAACACGGCTCAGATCGGAAGAGGCAGACAACCTGGAAGGGGGTTAGGGAGACGTGAGTGACTATATTTGCAATTATATGTACGTATATATGTGTGGGAGTGTATTGTTTACTATTGTATTGTTTTTACTGTTTATTTTATTTATGTATTTCCAGTTTTTTCTATCAATATGTATTTTTTATTTAAGCATTTCATTATTATGTATACTGATCTCTTAAAAGTTAAATATTGGTTTGTGTTGTTTTATGTAGTTTCTAGTGTATTACGAAAGCACTTACGGTACCAGGACCCGTGAGACTTAGTTGAGCTAGATTTGTAACAAGTATATTTTGTAAGTACATACGATATTACTACTACTACTACTACTACCTATTATCTCAATGTTGACGTCTAGCTTCTCCCAAAGCACAGCTGCGCTCTGCCGGCTCGTAACACAAATAACTTCTGTACTTTCTTCTATGTACACAAAAATACAGATATATACCTAGGTCATATAATAAACACACCTCTATTATAACTGAGGGCACCTTATAATAAGGATGCCAAATAGCGCTACCTACATTATTCTATGAAACTGTTAAGTTCAAGAGAATAGGTGTTCTCACAACATCTCTTCTGCTGGTCTAGATATACTACGTTTTATTACACGTATGTTATGGTGAATCTTATAGATTGTTAATATTTCTAGAAGTTAAAAGCTTTCTTCTGTCTAACATTAACGTTTTGGAAATGTTGGTGTTGCAATTAGACAACTTTGGGAATACCCGTATTCTTACCAATCCATTAAAATATAAAATAGTGTTGTTTCACAGCGATTTTGTCACGTAAGTAAACGACTGACTGGGTTTTAAAGATTAGGTGAATCTAGAACTGGAGAGAATGCATTGTCTATGTTTTAACTTGTCTTGCTGCTAAAATGCTGCAAAAATGTTGATATTCCTCTGCTGCATTGAGGCTTCTAAGATCAATTTTTCTCTCAGTGCCGAAAGAAAAGCACGAATGTTTTACAGCCCGAGGGGTTAGACTTCATGCACTGAAATATTTCTCGCCATCGGTTTCCTCTGATGTTTTATGCATTAGAAGGAGAAGTCATCGGGAATTCCGTACGACCTATTTGTTACCGCTGCCTTACTACTTTTACCCTCAAGTGTATTTTACTTAAGAGGATTACCGAATATCACTCAGCATTCGTTTGCATATCTTTAGATTGCTCTTAAACGTATGGTAATTTCATTTATTCTATACTGTCAAGGTAGAATAATCTCTGTACTTGAAAACGCAAATGTATTCCACGTACGAAGAAGTCAAATTTAACAAATTCAAAAAATATTTTGATAAATTGTAAGGAATAGCTCTCTGCCCTCACATTATGGAGTACTTAGTTTATTTTCCAATTTGAAGTTATTGCTTTTTAATTTTGATATAGATTCTAACTTTTGTCTATAGAAACAAATGTTCTACATTAATAAAAATGAGACGGGCATATCTTGGTGTATGGCAGGGTTGATACTTTCATACCGAGCGTTAAAAGTAGTTGCCCTTCGTATCAAGGCATGGCTCTACACATCTTTCCATGTTAAGGAAGATATTCACCAACACTTCGTGGTCAAGCCATGGGTGCACACTTCTTTCCAAGTTAAGGTAGATATTCAAAAACACTTCAGGATCAAGACATGGCTGCACACATCTCTCCATATTACAGAAAGTATCCATTAACACACTCGGATCAAGGCATGGCTGCACACACCTCTCCATTTTACGAAAGATATCCTCCAACACAACCGGATTATGGCATGGCTGCACACATCTCTCCATATTACGAAAGATATCCACCAACACAACCGGATCAAGATGTGGCTGCACACACCTCTCCATATTACGAAAGATATCCATCAACACAACCGGATCAAGACATGGCTGCACACATCTCTCCATATTACAGAAAGTATCTATTAACACACTCGGATCAAGGCATGGCTGCACACATCTCTCCATTTTACCAAAGATATCCACCAACACAACCGGATCAAGGCATGGCTGCACACACCTCTCCATATTACGAAAGATATCCACCAACACAACCGGATCAAGATGTGGCTGCACACACCTCTCCATATTACGAAACATATCCACCAACACAACCGGATTAAGATGTGGCTGCACACACCTCTCCATATTACGAAAGATATCCACCAACACAACCGGATCAAGGCATGGCTACACACACCTCTCCATATTACGAAAGATATCCACCAACACAACCGGATCAAGATGTGGCTGCACACACCTCTCCATATTACGAAAGATATCCATCAACACAACCGGATCAAGGCACGGTTGCGTACACCTCTCCATGTTCCGGAAGCTTTGCAATATATTTCTAGTCATACCTCAAAATCACGACAAATGTTTTCTTGGAGTTTCACAAAGTCCGTGGTTCCTTAAGATGCATTTTCACTTTCAGCATGCTCCGTATGAAGATTAGAGTTCTCACCGACCCTTAGCTGCCAAAGTCCTTTAGAAATTGCACAATTTCCAAGCAGTAATAATGTAGCCTTACTGTCATTGCACACGTGCTGAAAATAACCATTACCGTCAACTAACTGATTCACAAACTTGTGGAATATTTTCATGTAGATTGGGTATATACTATTATATATAAAATTCGCTAATGAGACCTGCGACCGTTTAATGTTTTAGTTATAAAGAGATGTACGAGGGTAGGTACGACCTAACTTTTTCTAGGTATGATAAAGACAAAAACTATGTTTCACTTTTCAATATAGTTACCCTTTGTTGTAACACTTTCTCATATATTTGAATTAATATATCAACCCCCCCAAATAGAAGTCTTGTCTGCAAAATAAGCATAAACAGCATCCATCACTTCTTCGTCACGCTTAAATTTCCTTCCTCGAAGGTCCTTCTTGAGTTTTGAGAAGAGGAAATAGTCACTGCGAGCTAAATCTGGGTTGTAGGGTGGATGGTCGATCTCCTTGAAGCCATATTTCTTCACAGTTTCCTTAGCAACAAGAGCTGTATGCATAGGCGCGTTGTCGTGAAGAAGGCACACATCACCACTCAGCTTTCCTCGCCTTTTTTCTTTGATGGAAGCACGTAGTCTGTGCAGTAGGCCAGCATAATACTCCCCATTTAATGTGGTGTTCCTTTCCTTGAAGTCAATGAAGAGCATTCCTTCGCACTCCCAGAAGATTTAATCTTGGCCTTTAGAGACGGTGCTTCGCCAGGTTTACGCCACTCCAATGATTCTCTTTTGGACAAGGGATCATAATAGAGGACCATAGTTTCATCTCCTATAACAATGGTTTGCAGAACTTCTCTCTCGTTGCCACAGCGGAGCTCCAAAAGGCCTGACAACAGATGACTCATTGCTGCTTTTAGACTGAGAAAAGCAGTCTAGACACCCATCTTGCACTAACCTTATTCGTGTTTAAATGTTCAATGAAGGACTGTTGTTTTAGAAAGGCCCAATCTTGCTGCTATTTCTGTAACTTTGAGCCGCGGGTGCTTCATACTTTCTCATTCCACAAGAGCGAACGATGTTTTCAGGAGTGAGCAGCTCCAAGGGCCGATCTGCACGCTCTTCGTCTTCAATACTTTCTCGAATCACTCGAAAATGTTTGGCTCATTCTTTTACGGTAGAATATGAGGAGGGGGCTTCCCCATATACACCGTCCAATCGCTGTTTAATTTCATTAGCACAAGTCCTTCCTTTGCAAAGAACTTAATGACAAATCGATACTTCATTTTGAACATGTCACAATCTTCTACACATAGCCTTCTTTATGCAACTATATCTGAACAATGAACACAGAGGAGCGGAAGTTACAGCTGCAATTATTTACTTAACAGATAAGTATAACACCAGATAAGGGTTTTGCGAAGGATAAGGCCGGAAACTTATCGACCTACTCTCGTATGTGAAATAACTCTTATTAGACAATTACGGGTGTTCCAGGAGTTTATGTGTCATTAGTTCAAAGTAGTCTCATCTTAGAATGATGGGTACTGAATAAACTCTGGCATCTTACTGGAAATAATGCCAGTTCAGAAGTTGCAGTAGTTTTACTACAGTAGCACGGTATGCATTTAGTTTTGATTTATTTATTACAAATCTACTTTTAAAGGTCATCAATGTTTTTTTATTGGTTTAATTAAGGACTCTCCTTAATATCTCTGGTTGTTCATATCCCATTCAATTCAGGGGTTTATTTATTTTTAGCTTGGGGTTTCAATTTCTTTTTTAAATTTGTATTTGGATAGGGGTTTGTACTGTTATGTTGGGTGGTTAGTCTTCTAATTCCAAATATGCTTTGCTAGGAAGTTTACGTGCTGTTGCCCAAATAATTTTGGGTGCCGAGGTCGCTAAGGTGCAGAGTCGTAAATGGGAGATCTAGGATTCGAATTCCGCCATGACCGTCCTCCCTGGCTGAGGTTTTTTCCAGGTTTTCCCTAAGTCCTCATAACTGGCAAATACTGGGCAGGTACCCTAAACTTAGGCCTGGAACGTTTCCTTCCTTAAAAAGGTATCCTTTCCAATATATAATTTCATTTCACGTATCATCAGCATCCACAGCCTGTGGTGCCCCGGTAGTTAAAACGGGCGTTAAACACTACTCAAAAAAAAAAAAAAAAAGAAACAAAAAACAAAAAAACATTGAGATGCCGTGACAGAACAGATGGGTCACACAAATGCTTGAAAGTGGATGTGAGAGAAGCGCTTTCGTAATTACGCATAAAGGTATATTGGTTCAATTTTTAGTGAATGATGTACAATGGTGACGAAAAGTGGAACTAAACCTGTTTTTATTTCATATAAATGTATGAGTGATACTGGTGCACCAAACTTCAGCCCACACACTTCATTAGTTTGAAAATAATGAAAAATCAGGGGCCGAGAGTGAGTGAAATATAGGAGAGAAAAATGATTTTTTGAGCTAAAATAGCCTTAAAACAGTGCTATCTTAAAATATTCTTTGCCTCTTTTTATGTTAATGTAGATTAGCATTTATTGTGTTAATAACCAAATCAAAAAATGAATAAAGTCAATTAAAATGCATGTCTTATACTCAACGTAAGAACAAACGATATTTTCAATCAAACTTGTGCAAGAAAAGAATAGATTATCACCTAACGTAATTATAAAATATAAAGAAAACTTTTTTATTGTTTGTTTCTATGATTCTCAATACTTTGTATGATTCTCAACACTTTCTTTGTATTTTTCTTTTTTCAGAAAATAAATATCTTAATTGTGCCCCAGGTTATACCGGACTCGAAAATTATGTACATACCGAGATTACCTAAAAATGTATACCCATTTTCATAGTAGATATCTATTTAATATACTTAAAAGTTGGACCGAACAACAACAGTAATGTGTAGTATGATGTTCTGTAAACAGATGTGACTCACATTACGTTATGCTAGCGTTGCTACAGCAAAATATATGATCACATAAAATGTATCTGTAATACAATATATATATATATATATATATATATATATATATATATATATATATATAGTCTAAATAATATCAATGCCATTAGGAAATTTAAATATTAAACGGAAGTTTGCTATAAGTTATTCAAATACCGGAAGATCTAATTGAATTCCTGCCGCAGAAGCATCAACTTAACCATAAGCTTGTGTACGGCTCTTAACCGAATCAGAACTGTGCGCTTGATAAGAGGGCGTTCTACAAGGTTGAAGAAAATGCTGCCTGCTTTGTCCAATAATTTTTGCGTGGGTGTTAGTACCTGTCACAGGTTCCCTTATTATGATAGTTATAAAACTCAATGAAAGTGCGGAGCTGTTACACCTTGCTGGTATGTAAAATGTTGTAGCACCATATGCAATGTCAAGATGTCCAGATAGAACATCCTAAGAACGCCCCATATATCACGTAATGAGAAATGGCACAAGTACATTTTGCAAATGTTTTATTTCCGAACACTTAACTATTCAGTACACCACGCTGCTCGTTTGGAGGATGCTGAAAACCAAGCTGGTAATTCCTTAAGTCATTACATAGGACAACCTGTCATCGTGATGTACCGGCCTCAAGAACTTGAAGAAGCTGCTATCCAAGAGTTCAGCACACAGATTTTTGTTGCAATCCAAAATGTATGCTGCCACGTTACTGGATTTTTGTGTTGGTAACATTGCCGCGCGGGTACCATGAAAGGATTGATTCTTCTTATGTTCTGCCCAGAAACAATATTTCATTTGGTTCCTTCTCTCCTGCTGCAGCGCTCATTTTCACTAAACGCCACCTGATAGCAAACTTTCCGAACTACAAATTACCACTGGAAGTATAAACAAAACAAAAACAAAAAACAAAAAAAAAACAAAAAAAAAAAACAAAACAAAAACTGCAAATTCTGTGCACGATGCTACTAAAAATGCGCGCTCATTTTCTAGAACTACGGAAATAATATTAATTACTATTTATAACCTGGCATCTTTGCACTACTGAAGCACATATCAAGTTTTCTCTTTGCTTTGATATACAGGGAGGGCAACGTCAAAACATGTTGCGTGCTTGAATATGAACTGATGCACATTTGTTTACTTTAGCAACAAAGCTATTGGCGGTTTGGTACACAAACAGATTTACACCTCTGTTGCAGAATATAGAGCGCGTATTTGCCACCGGTACCTGCTAATACAAACATTGAGGATAATCTGAAGCAAAAACAGGTTGCAGTAAGCGATTGATACGCTTGGCAGGCTCCTGGTCACGCATTGACGTACAAACAAAGCTTTCGAGCTCACCGAGACGCATGAACATCCTTTTAGTGTGATCCTTTTTCCATTAATTTTCAAAATGAAATACAAGACATGTAACGTAAATGCTAAAGCAAATTATTTTCAACGTAATCTGCTATTTATGAAAGATTGCCATTTAAATGCAAATTATGAAAGCTGTTTGCTAAACAGGCATAGAATCTAGAGGAAAAAATTGACTTTACAATATTTGTTGGCTTAATGCACGGGGTATTAGTTTCATTGTTGTCATTTCCGATTTCCTTCTGTGAGAGGTGTGCAAGTTCAGACATGTTCAGTCCCACTTAGAACAAAACGGAATTGATATGCTACTAACAATATGTTGTTCTGAAATTCTGCAATCGTAACAACGAATCTTCAACTGAGGCTTATGCTATACTATAGGAAACCTTGTGCTTGCCTATAATATCGGTCGAAGATGATTTAAAATGTTTACAGAGGAGAGACAATCAATTTCAAAGTAAGGTAGACCCAGCACTCCAGTTTGTGCCCTAAATGAAGAAAACATTAACTCCATTACTGTTATTGTGAGAGGATTATCGAAAAACATTAACCACACTTTCAGAAATCCTGAAAATTTCTATGCAAACGTTGGTAACTACGTAAAGTTGCACATGAGACGTGCTTTTCCAAGGTGGTTTCCAAGACTGCTGATTTAGAACGTGTGCAGGTTTGCATGAAGTTGAAGATGTCTCAGGAAAATGCGAAGTTTGTTTCGAAGATAATTCCTGTTGATAAAACTTGGTTACAACACTCGATCTTAACAGCAAACAACAAAGCTATATTTGAAAATCTCAGTCATCACTGACACAAATAAAGAAATAAACAAACAAAACAAAAGTATTTATTAATGGTTTTCCAGCATGTACCTGCACAAAAAACTCTAACTGGCCAATACTACAGAAATACCCTGAAAACTCTTAAAGGCAGATTCTCCTACCAACACTGCCGTTATTTTTTGAGCCTTCCAACTTCCGACCATTCCTGATCTTGCCTTTCTCCCTAGAACGAGCATATATACTTCTTTACCTGCATTAGTATAAGCCAGTATTTCACCGTCTTTGTATTGCTATTAACAGTATATTTCAAAACAATACACCTCCTTATGACTCCACAGTTTGACGTTCCTTTAGAAAACCCGAGAACCCTTTTCCAAAAATCGACTTGAATTTCATTTATATGTTCAGCTCTCTCCTATCCCCACATTTCACTTCCATATAACAGAATAGACTTAATTACAGCATTGTACGTCCTCTCTAGTGTATCTACTGGTTATCTGGAACAGAACACGTGGTAACTTATTTAGTTGACCTCGTGCTTTATAATTAATAACAGATAAATGCTTATTCCATTTCCAAATCATATTAAAGATTACTCCAGAATAACAATTATTAATATTTTGTTTTTCTTATCTACTGTAATAACATTTTTCATCTCTAGTATACATATAGCCATTTTTAAAAGTAATTGTTTTGGTTTTGTTTGCATTTGCTACCATACCTCATTTCAGACAGTAAAAATCTAGGATGTGAACGCCTTTCTGCAAACTGTCTCGTTAGAAATAAAGAATTAGATCGTTAGCATACAAAAGTAAGGAATGTAGGCATCGTCCTCTTCAGGGGCATTCATTTCCTCCGCTAACAGGACATCCAAGATATCATCTATAAATAGATCAGGCAATAACGGATAAAGTTGCGTATTTAACAGAGCTACATAGGCTTGATTTAATGTACATTTAAAAACAAGATGAAAACTAAAGGGGATTGTACAGAATGGCAATTCTCCATGCCTTGCTACATTACGCGGCGTGTTAGTACTGTACTGCGATTCTTTATTATTACCACCTAACAGTAAAAAGACGAAAATTGATAAACGTGTAAATGATAATATATTTATTATATTTTTTAGTTTTAAGTGAAACCAGAGAGTAGACACCGCGAAATATACTTACTTTATACCACGCATATTTTATATTCGGGTGTGTTTATGAGATTAAGAACGAAAAAGCTCAAAAATAAATGTGAACTATTTGTTAACGAGGATTGTAGGTAATTTGGTCATGCACTAATCACAGTATTTCTATCATGTGATTCCGTTTACTTTTGCTATTAACTCATCATGAATAATGAATTATACCACACTCCTGAAAAGCTTACATTTTAACCTAATCCCCCCCCCTAAAACGATTAGCTTTGTTTATTAGTTTGAGAGTCCAATAAGGAAATATTAGTTTTCCGCCATATTTAAAGGCGGTAGACGTCCTTCGTGTAAAATCAATTTAAACATCAGTAATTTAAAGTTACATTTCTGACATAATTTCAAACACCGAAGGCAGAGATGGGGTTGGAATACGTAGGTTGCTGATATGAACTTGTTTCTCTTGAAGACTTTGCCAAGTAGGTGAAACGTTCAACTTGATTTTCTATTGAGCTACCTGGTTATTGCATTTCCATTCTATATTGCAACATTTATTAATGTATATTAATATTAAAAATGTGATATCTTTTTAAATGCTCCGTAAATTTTAACTTTATAAAAACGCAGTAGGCTAAAATGTGTCAAAAATTAAGTTCAATTTGTTTCACATTTTGTTAGGTTATAAATACTTGATTTTCTAAATTTATCACAAACATCCAGTCATACCTACACATTTTGTGAACGGAATCTAACCTTTACTTGGCTCTAATTTTTTCCTCTGGATAACCGGCGGAAGTTTTAATGCAAAAGTTAACTTTTCAATTTCCCGTACAGTAACCCAGTGATCGATCAAAAGCTCGTGTCCCACGTTACCCATCGCATTTGAGAGGCAACCAGAACGAGGTATCTATGACGAACATGTCTTCATTTCCTCAACTAGAACCTTCATAGTAACATTTTCTGCCTTTTTAGATGATTTATGGAGGGAAATGTTCGTATTTATATTGAATAAGATTTCCATTGTCAATTTCGGTCGGTCCTGACGGTGTAGAGATAACTATACTTGCCTCGTAGACTCAAGATCGTGGGTTATACCCGGCCAATGTCGATGGATTTATTTCGGGCGTAAAAATCCTAAGTAGGTCTCTTTCGGAAGTAAAGTTGTGGGTCCCGTGTTGTAGTTTTACGGCAGATAAAAGAGCCTTAAGCCTGAAATAAGTGGACTCTAAGTAAAATTGATTGGCAATTTCACGCCCTGAATTCAATGGGATTCTGATGACCTGAGATGTTAAAGAGGCATCCGTAAATAAGTCAAATCAGCAAATATTTCAATAAATACATTATTTGATTTTTTGTGTTCTTAATAACTGCCTATTTATCATTCTCTAAATCAGATTACTAACTGGGTTTTCCTCTGTGCCGATTTTAAATCTACTGCAGGTGAGCTTTTGCTTTACTGTGGGCTGTTTCGAAATACTTTTCGAGTATATGGAGAAATTCATACTCACTGTTTCCATCAACGTATATTGGTGTCCAAGCGATCTGGGAGTATGCTGGTGCGCTCCATTGAAACAGTAACAGCAACAATACCAGAGGGAAGCTGCGAGTTTCCATCACTATAGGATGTCCATCACGGAGATAAAGAGAACAGCAGTGAGAAACATTTCCAACCTCATGGTCTCACCATTGCTCTGAAAATGTTCAGTAATGCTCATCTTGCAGGAAATGCCATGTCTCCCACACCTGCGGAAAAGACAGAAAAACAGATTGTGATGTTTGCCGTCTATGTAATCAGATGTACAGTGGTTTAAGACTCGTTCAGCTGAAAACAGGCTAAGTGATTACATGAATAATCACAATCTAAACTCTGAAGACCTCAGTAAAAGTTGATTCGCCTCCTCGAAGACCTCAAGAGCTACGAAACATTTTCTTCGTTTTTACATATAAGGATTGTATATTAGTAATTAGCAATTTTATTGAAGTTCTAAGTAGTTACATATAATAGAATACCCACTAAATTTGGCTCTGGCCACTTCTGGTGGGCAGTTGGCTTAAATTTAACAATTACATATTAAAATGGTCTAGTTCTTATATTTATAATCATACATTACAGTTCCTAATCTCTTTAAACAATCACTTCCCATTTGTTTTATACCTTCCCTTACAATTTTAGTATAAATGTTGGTTTATATCAGTATTCCTATTCGCTCTAGACCATACACTTTCTTTTCTCAAAATCTTTATTTCCCTGTATTCGCATATTATGTGATGTACAACTATTTTCCCCCATACAGTGGACATTCATTCACCTTGAGGATAGCTGTTTTGTTGTCCCTTTAGCCTCCATACTCCTGCTCTTAACCATTCTATCCCCCCTCTTTCATCTTTATTTGTGTTGTCATATTTTTCTTACATTATTTTCACCAATAATTTTATTAGTTTCTTAAAATATCAAGTGCATTTAATTCACATAAGTCAAAAGCTTTTTTTCACTTTATCTTCACTATACATAATATTACCCCTCTTTTTGGTATTACGTCATTATGCTCCAGTGATCCGTTACATTCACATTATTTTCTTCCATTCTAACATTGAAACGATCCATTATTATATCTTATATCTCTGATAACAGACATTTATCTCTCAACATGTCTCTATGTCTTCCTAAAAAGGTGGTACAATTCTGGATTATGGAATTGTGAGGTAATTGGGGGTTATATACTACCCCTGTGCATATTTTGCTGTGATCTAGCTGATTAATCTTGCATTTTAATTTTAATAGCATTACTGCTAGTAATAGTAGTAATAGCAGTAGTGGCAGTAGTAATTGTAGTAGTAATAGTAATAGTAGTAATAGTAGAAGAAGGAGAAGTAGTAGTAGTAATAATAATAGTAGTAGTTGTAGTAGTAGTTATAGTAGTAATAGTAGTAGTAATAGTAGTAGTAATAGTAGTAGTAGTAATAGTAGTAATAATAGTAGTAGTAGTAGTAATAGTAGTAATAATAGTAGTAGTAGTAATAGTAGTAGTGGTAGTAGAAGTAGTAGTAGTAATATGAGAAATAGTAGTAGTAATATGAGAAGTAGTAGTAGTAGTAATAGTAGTAGTAATAGTAGTAGTAATATGAGAAGTAGTAGTAATAATAATAGTAGTAGTAGTAGTAATAGTAGTAGTAGTAATATGAAACGTAGTAGTAGTAATAGTAGTAGTAATATGAGATGTAGTGGTAATAATAGTAGTAATAGTAGTAGCAGTAGTAGTAGTAGTAATAATAGTAGTAGTAATAGTAGTGTAAGTAGTAATAGTAATAGTAATAGTAGTAGTAGTAGCAGTAGTAGTAGTAGTAGTAGTAATAATAATAGTAGTAGTAATAGTAGTATTACTAGTAGTAGTAATAGTAGTGTTAGTAGTAATAGTAATAGTAGTCGTGGTAGAAGTAGAAGGAGAAGTAGTGTATTTGTTTCAAACTTATATTTTTACAAATGTAACTCATCCATTTCATTGCGGGTCCTGGCACCGTACGTGCTTCCCAATACACTAGACCAGGGGTTTTCAACTTTTTCCAGTGACTTACCATTACATTGAACACAGGATATGAGATGTACCAGTAAGTAAATTTTAAGAGTAAAAGGCGCGATTTTGTAGTACAAGGGTCAAAATAAGCATTTCTCTACATTTATTATAATACCAGTGATTTATTTAGCAATTTCTAGTATGCAGTATTTAGGAATTGATATTTATTGAAAAAAATCTGTTCCATTTATTCCTATTCAATGGATTATTCTGTGAAATATATTAAAATTCATTTTGTTAAGATTAAAATATAGAGGGTAACAAAAATGTATACATACTTCAAGCAAGTAAAAAACTGTGTTAACGTAACACAACTGAATTCACACAAACAGAAAATGATGAGCACTAATCATCTTAGACTTTTACAGTTACAACAAATGCTTACCATCGGCGTCGATAAACTTCTGAGAATGTTGAACTACTGATTGAGCAACGTTTGCGAAGGTGTCCTCAGCGATTGCAGCACATCAATTTCTTCCCGAAGTCCTGCCAATGCAGCTGGTTTTCTACGGTTTACAAATCCTTAAGAGTTCACTATAGGTAGAAGTCCAACGGAGTTAGATCCGGAGAACGCGGTGGAAACTCAATCGGACCTCTTTGTCCTATCCAGTACCTTGGATCCAGTGCAAGGGGCTTGTTGCTGTGCAAGATCTCCCTGATCTATCCTTGTGGACATCGCATACGGTACCATGAAACTGAAAAATTTGTCTCGAATGCGTGCAATTGTTACTCGCGTTGGCGGTTCTGTTCTGTACACACGTCTCCATTGCCTTTGAACTTCAACAAGTTTCTTGGTTTTCCAATACCACTTCAAAATTGCTTACCGCTGTTCAAACGATAATCTTGGCTCCATTTTGGTGTAGCAACGTCAGGAAAATGCAATGTTAATCGCATCTGTTTATAGAACAGCATACGATAATCTTGGTTTCATTTGTTCATTGTTGACTTACCTGTCACTAGTAACACTATCATAATGCAAGTGAGTCACAGTTGCTTACAATTGCCAAATAGTCTATTGCTGTATATTCTCGTATAGATTGTTATATGAGGTTGTATTTGTAGTTGTAGGACGTGACCTAACGTTGGGCGCCAAAAAGAATATGAGGCTGTTTTCTACAGGCGGCGCAAATCCTATGCTAATCGAATCACGATTAATTGTTGCCGGCCGTGACAACCTCGATGTAATTGGTCCTTGCAGAGTATTCATTCAAGGTTTGCACCTCTTACACCGGATATCTCAGGGACCCGAAGTCCCCTTTTCGTGCTATCTAGGTCAAGGGAGGTGAAGGGAGATGATGCAAATTACTAGGAACTGCTTCATTTACATCTCTGATGCGTTTATTTGAAGATGAGTATATGGAGTAATGAGTATGGAGTAATGAGTAATGAGTAATGAATAATTTATCTTAATCTTCGCGTGAGCGGATTACGAAGGAATGCTAAATTACGAGAGTGGTAACCGCGCACTTCATAATCGATTCTTAGAAACTGATTGATCTATACTGAAAGTCTCAGTGAATTGATATTCTATCACTTAAACAACCAACGACTGACTACTGACTAATACTCTAAACATTTTGTAACTCGTGCTCTGACTAACGACTGAACTATCAACTGCCTGTATGAACTAAATTGTCAGAACTGCATGCGTAAACTGCATGAACTATGTCAAAAACGTGCGTAAATTCGCGAAGGATGTTTCTCAATCTTTTAACTGTCGCCATGTGGTTTTCTAGTTCAAAGGAATTTTCACGGGCGCGCCCAAGGAAGCTGGGCTCTGGAAATTCTTCAATGTGATTGGCAAGTTCTAACTCACTCACAAGCGCTAACTTTCAACTCTTCAAAGCTTTCATCTCCGATAGGTCTACTTTTAACATACAACGGCGGAATGTAAGAGCTAGTCACATCATCACGGAAGAAAAATTGAAGAATTCGTAACGGCTCCAAGAGGATTTAACAACTAGCGAAAATACAAGGCCTTATTGTTTCCGCCTTCCACCGTACAGGTGAACAATTTCCTTTGTTACCTCCAGCGGCCTTTACTAGACTATGAGGAGCGATACCGTGCAACCTTCTGAAATACATACATTTTCCGGTAAAATGTAATATTTGTTATGCAATAAAAGAAGATACTAAACGTTATATAATGATTATTCGTTTATCTGGCATGTAAATGCGCTTACAGGCAGGTGGGGGTTTGAAGACCTGTCACATATACTAAAATATTTCTCTCTAATGATACAAAGTTATTTCATATTCTACTGTACTGCAATTCAAAGACTGGCGTCAAAGTGTAACAGCTACCTGAGTGTTTCCCTTTAGAGTAGGGAATTGTTTAATCGCTGTATACAGACTGTTTCATAAGTCGTGATACAAAATGAAACCATGAAAATACCCAAAGAAAATTTGTCTTAGTAAATAAAGGTTCCAAATGAACAGCTTGTGAAATAATTGCACATTTATTGTTAAAACTCGCTACTGACTAGGTTGTGTACACATGGTAAAGTTGCGCTACTTTTACACTAGGTGCAATAGATGTAGACAATAGAAAATTTAAAATAATAATAACCTCGTCAGGGATAGCATTTAATAAACATAATTTTCAGTTAGATGTTTAACAGTTACAACAAAATGTGACCGTGCACATAATGAGTAAATTACGTACTGTGGCGTTATTAAAGGGGAGCATCCACAAATTGTTTAAATAAATTTTTACATTTATCTCGAAATCGCCTGATGTCAGCTTCAGGTTACTGGAGTGTTTCTACTCTATTGTTGTTTATTTATCCTTTTTTCAGTTTGCACATTTGCTTATAAAAGACCCTGTGTTTCAATTAACTCTATAAAACTTTACAAAATTATGATATTTAATCATAGACAGGTACTTTTTGATCGAAATATGCTGAGCGATTTAAAGTGTAGGAGTCTGTACAAAACCGATAAATAAACAAATCAAAAATAAAGAGCAGAGCGCTCACATTTCACCTGATATTACATAACAACAGGCACAAAATTTAAAACATACAATTACTTAACAAACCGTATAATTTCTGTTTCTACAGAACATGCAATCTACAAAAGAAACAAGGGGGCACCGAGAGAGGCGTAATTGAAAAGCATCTATTATTCAAGACATCTATTGAGCGGCTTCATTCCATCTTGCCACTTTATACAGAGTGTTTGATAATCACTATTCCTAATTGTATATTGTGACAGAGAACAGGAGAATATATATATTTGTAATAATGTCCAAAAATGCTTCGTTTTCGTTACAGTGGTATAAAAGAAAAAATAAATAAATCTTAACTTGGAAAGTTACTTTGTTTACTTTCTATGGTTCGATAGTAATTTTAAATCTAATACCAGGTATAAAGGAAATGGCATTACCAACTACACAAACTGTTCAAAATGGCGACCTCCATTATTGACACACAAAGTATAACGCTGGGTGACTGAACGATGAATGCTTCGAAATATTTGTGATCGGTCACGAAGTTCGTCAAAAGCAAGAGTAATTCTAGCAACAAATGTTTCTTATGTTGCGACGGATGTTTCATAAAAAATTAATTTAATATGACCACAAACACAAAAATCGAATGCAGGCATATCTGGGGAAGGTACTGGCCAAACAACTGAACCTGTTCCTACCCAAAGATTCTGAAAATTTACATTTAAACACTATCAATTTTTAAGCCGAAATGTGAGGGTGCACCATCATAATGAAAGATCAGGTTTCTCCGAATATTAATGTAAACATCTTCAAGTAGCTCAGGAAGTATTTCCGCAACAAAAATACCATAAACATGTTCATTCAATCATGCAGGTATAACATTTGGCCCCACTAGAAAGTTATCAACAAATCAGACCCAAATATTTACAGAAAACTTCCATTGATTGCAGAGATTTTTTCACAGCTTTAGGATTAGTTTACTCCAAATGTTTACTCCAAGAAAAACCATCTGTTGCAAAACTTGTCTCGTCCGTCTATAATATGCGCTTAGCAAAATCAGGCTCATTGTTGACCATATGTAAATACCACTCAGCAAATTGTATATTAGAATAATCATCTGGTATTAATGTTTGTACTTTGTGGATATGAAATGGATGTTTTTCATACTCACTTAAAACTCTTCATGGAGATAGTGACCTCATTCATCTAATGGGCAACAGCACGAGTATTAGTTCATGGATTATTTTCAAATCTCTGCAAAATGTCATCTCTAAAGTATAATGTTCTCACAACTTGATTCGCTCATTAATTTACTTTTCTTTACCTGGAACTGCCCACTATCTCGAAAACGTTGATCCGGTCTTCAAAATGTTGTACGGCGCTGAGGGTGTTGCTCCTCAAAGATTCGCTTCGCCAAATTACTTTGCCGTAAGCTGCTCCAAATGCGTCCTACATGTCTACAAATTTAATATTTGTACATTTTAATACTCTGAAGCAGATCCCATGGAAAATATTTTGTGACATACAACAAGCTAACCGTAGTTGTTTATTTCCATGGTAACAGGAATACCTGAAGCATAAATGCAGCAGTAAAGCGAGTGACGAGACCTGTCTTTTATATTGAAAACGACATTTCAGAACGCTACTTTATTACGAAAATATGATGTTTTCATGTCCTCTATCACATTAGAAAAGTAGGAATAATTATTCTGATACACTGTGTATACTTATGACTGTAATGCAGTTAGAATATTAATAATATGCAGGAAGTGTGTATTTTTTAATTTGTGTGCAGTTATTCTTCGAATATACCACATTACTGATGTACAAAAATTTGATTTCATGCTCGGGCACTCATAATGAAAACTGGTTTTCAAGCAAATGTACAGAGCATTATTCTGCCTGCGGGGCGCAGGTGCATAGAGAGTCAAATAAGTTGGAATATCTTTTTGGTTAAATGGAAATTAATGATCAAATTAACTACATTTATTGTCATTTCATCTATTGTTGAAGACAATAGTGGTGCTCAACACCTAATTGCATTTGTTTAACCGCTTTTTATGAGAGTATTTCAAAAAGTTATAACAAAGTAAAGCACGTAATGAAACGAAAATGTCCAGAGATTTAAAATTCCTACGCATAGAAGATACATCTCAGAAAAATTTTGATATTACGGATTATATGATTTGCATGCTTAATCGGGGGGGGGGAGCTTGAGATTAATATGTTAGTAGCTCTTTTTGGGCTATAATAATTTTTTCTTTATTTGAGATGAATAGCATTAAGAAATGAATCACTGATATTTTCTCCTCCATTATCCACGACTCTCTCCCAATCTAATCTTGCATAGGAATGATCGACCAAAGATTAACAAATGGTCACTCGCTGATTTTTGTTTTCGCAGAAAGCGTGCGGTACCAATAAAAAGCATTTCTTCATGAAATGCAAACGTTGCACAATATTACAGTTAATCAAAGACCAGCGGCATTCCTGAACTTTGAGAATCGCTCAAGTCAAAGTGATTCTCTTTGAAACCACAGAACATTTTCTTGACGCACGAGAGTAGGTTCATAACTTTCCGGCCTCGCCGATAAGGATTATCGCCTTCACAATATCTATATCTGGTGTCACACCTTATCTATTAAGTAAAAATTGCAGCTGTAACTTCTTTTCCTCTCTGTCCAGTTGTTCAGATATAGTTGCACCAATATGGCTGTATATAGAAGACTGTGAATGTTCAAAATTGAGTTTCGAGCTGTTATTAAATTCTTTACAAAAGAAAGACTTGCTCTAAATGAAATTAAACAGCGATTGAACGGTGTATATGGGGCAGCACCCCCTCATATTCTACCGTAAAAGGATGAGCCAAGTTTTTTATATTGGGTCAAGAAGCATTGAAGACGAAGAGCTTGCAGGTCGGCCCTTGGATGTGCTCACTCCTGAAAACATCGCTCTTGTGGAAGAAGAAATTATAGAAGACCGGCGGCTCAAAGTTACAGAAGTAGCAACAGGTTGGGCCTTTCTAAAACAACAGTCCCTCGAATTATTCATCAACATTTAAACAAGAATAACGCTTGTGCAAGATAGGAGACTAGACTTCTTTCCTGTGTGCAAAAGCAGTGAGTCATCTGTTGTCAGGCATTTTTGGAACTCTGCCGTGGTAACGAGAGAGAAGTTCTGTAAACCATTGTTACAGGAGATGAAACTATGGTCCTTTACTGTAATCTCTTGTCCAAAAGAGAATCAATGGAGTGGCGTAAACATGGCGAAGCACCGCCTCTAAAGGCCAAGGTCACTCAGTCAACCAAGAAGATCATGGCCACAATCTTTTGGGACTGTGAAGGAATACTCTTCATTGACTTCAAGGAGAGGAACACCACAGTAAATGCGGAATACTATACTGGCCTACTGCACAAACTACGTGCTTCCATCAAAGAGAAAAGGCGAGGAAAGCTGAGTGGTGGTGTGCGCTTTCTTGACGACAACGCGCCTGTGCACACGACCCTTGTTGCAAAGGAAGCTGTGAAGAAATGTGGCTTCAAGGATATCGACCATCCACTCTACAACCCAGATCTAGATTCCAATGACTATTTTTTTTTCTCAAAACCTCAAGCAGGACCTTCGTGGAAGGAAAAGTTATGAGTGACGAAGAAGTGATGGATGCTGTTTATGTCCATTTGCAGACAAGACTTCTGAGTATTTTTCGGGGAGAGGGGATTGACATTCTAATTCAAAGACGTGAGAAGTGTATTGTTATACAGGGTAATTATAGTGAAAAATGAAATATATTTTTTTCTTTATCATGTCTAGAAAATGGTTAGGCGACATAATGCAAGAAGGCGGTTAATAAATGCTCAGTGTTGCAGTGTTACGTGATTTGTTCGAGCTTTGAGGGATTTTCTAGCACTAAATCTTGAAAACGCTGAAAACGGGGTGCGGAAAATCGATATTTCCAAGACCGCAAAGTAGTTTTAAAAGCATTCTAAACCAAAATTTCAACCGATTGACTGATCGATATGTCAGCATCTGATGCAAAAATGTTAATAATAAAATGGGTTATGTTTAGTTGTCAACCATACATCTATCTCAAATTGCTTAAACACATCATCTCTGCATTCACTTAAATTATTTCGGTGTAGTTTTTGAACATCCTGTATTAGATTCTTCCATGTCTATGCCGAACAACATAAGGAAAATATTACGCAGGAAATATAAAACGAAATAAGTGTTGTTAGCACTGGTTGGTGGAAACAAATATTTTATAAAAAGGATACCCCTGGGAGCAACGTCACAAAGAGGCTGCTGTGGCTTGGCAAATCTATGAAGAGGAGGGAGAGGAGAATCGTGTAACAGCGGTAGAGATGCTGACATACATGGCTTATACTGCTCTGTAAGTAACTATGCTCCCAGTAGAAAAATTGCAGCTTCGAAAAAAAAAAAAAAAAAACCGTGAAGCATCACACAAAGACTCTAAGAAAAGCATACAAAAGTTGTCGATCTGCACGTAAGAACCAACCCAGTGTCAAATGACTATCTACTACCGAACTATCATTAATCTCTGGGATGAAAAACTGTTTCAAGAAATAGTTTCCTATAGAAACAATAACTTTATCATCGTCAGCTAAAGATACTATTAAAAACATCCTGTGTGTGACCTATCTTGAATTAATTGTTCACCCTTTCTACATGTTCCAAACGAAAGGATATTGAAGCTCAGTGTTATTCTGAACTGCCGGTAGGAGTATATATTTTGAATAAAAAATAAGAAGAAAAACATCTCTGTTGTCATACTTTACAAAACTCAAACAACCACTGAAAAACCCAACAATTTCATGCTACGTATCTCCGCCATACGCGACATTAGGCCTAATCTTACGCCATAGTTTCTCAAACTGTTCCGATGCTTTATCCTGTGAGCATTTTTGTGGTTTTTCACTCTGTGGATTATCTTTGGTATCAATTGATGTTTAATCTTCCGTTACAACAAAGGTAACCTTCAGCAATTCTGAAGATATGATGGCTATTTGTTCATAATGATTGGCGATTAGGCTGTAGATTAAACTTCGATTTGTCACAAATTTGAGCATCATTTAGTGGGAGTGACTGTAGTGTGCGGTCGCCCGGAGCAAGAATGACCAGCACGACCGCCTCGAACTTCTTATTGCCTTAGCACCTGATGACTGACTAAGCTCTCCCATCTGCCACTTTCTGTATGAGATAGTGTGAAAGGTTCAATGATACCAGGGTAGGTCCATGAGATTCCAACCTCGCCGATAAGGAATATCTCCTTCACAAAAGTCTTATCATACTTAATCTGTTATGTAAATAATTGCATCAGTAACTTCTGCTCCGCTGTGTTCAGTTGTTCAGATATAGTTGCGTAAAGAAGACTATATGTAGAATATTGTGACATGTTCGAAATGGAGCATTTTAACATGAATAAGGGTAGTGCAAGATGGGTGCCTAGACTTCTTTCCTCAGTCAAAAAGCAGCAACGAGTCATCTGTTGTCAAGCATTTTAGAGCTCTGCCATAGCAACGAGAGAGAGAGAGATGTTCTGCAAACCATTGCTACAGGAGATGAAACTGTGGTCCTCTACTATGATCCCTTGTCCAAAAGAGAATCAACGGAGTGACGTAAATCTGGCGAAGCACTGTCTCTAAAGACCAAAGTCACTCTGTCAATCAAGAAGATCATGGCCTCAATCTTTTGGCACGGTGAAGGAATACTCTTCATTGACTTCTAGGACAGGAACACCACAGTATGTTCGATCTCCTTGAAGCCACATTTCTTCTCAGCTTTCTTTGCAATAAGAGCTGTGTGCACAGGCTCGTTGTCGTGTAGAACGCACACCATCGCTCAGCTTTCCTCGCCTTTTCTCTTTGATGGAAGCACGCAGTCTGTGCAGTAGAGCGGCACAGTACTCCCCATTTACCACCCTACAGCCCAAATATAGCTCCCAGTGTCTATTTCCTCTTCTTAAACTGCAGAAGAACCTTCGAGGAAGGAAATTTAAGCGTGACGAAGAAGTGGAGAATGCTGTTTATGCCCATTTTGCAGACAAGACTTCTGACTATTTTGGGAGGGGGAGGGGTAAAATGTTAATTGAACGATGTGTGAAGTGTATTGCAATAAGGGGCAAATATATAGAAAAGTGAAATATAGTTTTTGTTTTTATCATACTAGCAAATTTTTAGGTAGGAGACTTATGTGTCTATGCTCGTATTTCATATAAAATACTGAATTTTTCCCAGAAATAAAATATTTTGTATTAATTGTTGACCTGTCCTGATAACTATGACTTTGAGAAAGTATTGAATAAGTATTAGCCGCACACCAGAGGTGCCAGAACTTCATTCTACCGGAAACTGGTTTACTGTAAATGGTTTCTGAATCAATAATACAATACCTTCACATCCATAAAGTTTATTTAACATTAGAATCACATTGATGCCATTACACGGCACGCATTTCAATATTTACGTTGCTGAAATGTGTGGTGCTCATTTTCCTGCCTGTTTATACAGCTTAGAAACACACTGTCGCTACGTCACGGACATCCAGCCCACCAGGTTATTTTCTGTTGCATGAATATTGATGCAGTGCTGGGACACGTGCAGATCAAATTCCCCTATTCCATTTTATGAAGCATTTAATTTTGAACTTTAGAATATTAAAACTTCGACAACTCCTGAAGAAACTTTAAGCTGTTTACGAATGGCCCAAAGGAGGACTCAGGAACCGGTTCTGAAGTATCTGGCATAAAACCAAAAAACTCAATGCACTATTCTGTACCCGACCGTTTTCGAAACGGAAGTGTCACTTTAATCCAATACGTATATGAAAATATAAACAAAGAATACTTTGGTAAGCATATCTCCAATTTTTTTTTCAGAAATCCAGGCTCTTAATAGCCCTAAGGTTACATTAGAACGATTTTAAATTGCCTGAATATGCTGACAAACTTGGCAGAACACAACGACGCTCAATGCATTCAGATGCCATACACTGCGACATTGAGGGAAATGAAAACGCTGATGAACTTGCTCGACATGGAGAAGTTTTAAATTTAATTGAACAATAGCGGTTCTTAGAATACTTAAATGTTCCATTAAAAACCGATCGAATGCACAACATTAAAACCCAGATTCATTCTCTAGGAATTAGATATGGAAATGTTTATTAGTAGACCATGCAAGAAAACAGCTGAGAATCAGCGGTAAGTATATCTGTTTACATTTTATGATAAAGAATAATCACAAATCATTTAATTTGATGCTTACTTCAATGTAAGAGGTTTCAGTTGAAAAAGTCCATCATGCTGGAGATACGTACACTAAACGAATTCCTCACCTAGTAGAGCAACTTTAAAAAATAATAAAAAAAAAAAATTATGGTCTTATTAATTAATGAAATGAAATAATTACTGTATGTATTAGAGGAACAAAAGTGGAATCCTTGCAATTTATAAGTATCACAAAAGAGAAACCACGTGTTTGCAATGATTATTTTTATTAAAATTAAACCACAAAAATTAATTTACAATGTTAATTAAGTTAAATACATGACCACTGATAGGCAAAGGATTGCTGTGCGACTATTTTTGAATATTTTTAAATGTAATCATTTTTATAAACTGCACTTTTTATTACATTTATTAAAACAGAAAAAAAATAACAGAAAATTTCTAGGAACATTGTGTATTTAAGAAGATATTCATGTTTCAATAACAAAAATGTTATAATTACAATGTACTAAGCAAATATAAAACATCAATAATAAACAATCGAAAGTTTCATGGATTTTAATTGGTTTTGAAATTTAATTTAAATTTATTGTACTAAAAACGTAATGAAAACGTTTTCTGAAGTCAATTACAGAGCGCTCTTACGTACAAATATAATTTTCAAACACAAATTACATTAAAATTTCACATTTGATATCTTCATGCGATGGCATTTTTAAATATAAAACATATGAATCATTACAGTTTATATATTGCATTTATTTGTTCTTTCATTTTAAAACAACATGGTGAAAATTAACTGCAAGAGCACTTTTAAATTCAAAATTTCAAGTGTATCCCTGGTTCAAATGGTTCAAATGTAATTATTTAAACAGTATACCAAAATTTATTGTCCAGAAACAAATATTGGTGCAGCTAGAACGATTTTTCAATTTTGGGTTCTAGGTAAACTTCCTTCCTAATGACCCGATTTCCCTGAATTTGAGGAACTATTTTTCTCGTTTTATTTAATTGCTATATATGGAATTTCGTTGCGGAAAAACACATGTTGCTGCCGCTGGAGTCATTTTTAAATTTTGAGTTTTAGGCAAACACCCACTCCTAATATATTTTTCTTACTTGATTTAAATGGCAAATGCAGAGGTTTGTTTTGAAAAAACAAATATATGTGTTAATAGAGCGATTTTTAAATTTTGGGTTTCAGGTTAACCCAGACTTCTAATGACCCGATTTCCTAATTTTCACAAACTATTTTTATTATTCCATTTAAATAGTAAATAGTGATTTTCATTGCGAAAAAACACATATTAATGCCACTAGAGCAATTTTTAACTTTTGGGTTTCATGTAACCACCTCCTAACAATCGGATTTCACTGATTTTATGAAACTTTTTTTCTTATTTTATTTCTATTTTAAAAAAATTAAAATAGCAATTGCTACAGAGGTTTTTAAATTTCTCTTTAACCCCACTATTTTTTCAATTTCCTTGATTTTAGGTAACTAATTTTATCAATTTGTTTTAAGGTTTATTTATTTACTTTGTAAACATTATAGATTTCCCAGTGTTCACTTAATCAGATACAATATCGCTAGAATTACAAGACAATGAAAAAAATAAATAAAAATTTAAACGGAATACAATAAATCAAATATGACAAAAAGTTACACAGATAAATAGGATGATAACGAAAACAAAAAATTGGAATTTTGGTACATGAATAAGTTAATTCATGTATAATTTTTAATAAAAGATCACAGTGTAAAGCGAAAATGTCAAGATTCATATTGAATAGTTAAATAATGGAATTTATTATAAAAGGTTCCCATTCTAGTCACAGGAGAATGTTTATAGGCATCAGTATTAACTATTGGAATAAAAAAGAGGTTTAACTTCGGTTTGGTGTGATATTTGGAACATAAAACATATTAATTGTCTTAGGTTTGAATCATCAACCTTATTATGTAATAGTTTGTAAAGGAAAAGTAACAAGTGACGATTCCTTCCTTTAGATGAGCTTTGGTACTGAAATAAATGAAGTAAAGTGTCATAAGAAATTAAATTAGGAAAAGAAACGAACTTCTTTGAAAAAAGCAAACTGTAGAAATTTGTATTGAATTATTTAAGATTTGTCAATGTAAGGAATCCATATACTAGAAGCATATTCAAGTTTAGATCTGACAAATGAATTGCATAAAATAATTAGAATTCTCAGACGATTTAAATGAGATGAACTACGAATAATAAATTCCAGATTCTAATGTGCTGCACTAACAATGTTATTAATATGTTTAGTAAATGATAAGTTGTGTTGAAAATTTCTTCAAGACTATTCCTTGTTTCAACTAATTTTAATTTTGTTTCATCTATAGTGTAAATAAAATCAGCATTACTTTTGAGTCTAGAAAAAGACATAACCTGACATTTCCATGTATTAAAAGGAAGTGTGTTCGCTTTGCTCCATTTTTAAGGCATTCAGATCATTTTGAAATTGAACACAGTTGGAGACAGGTTTTTAAGAGTTAAAACTTTTTAGATCGTCTGCAAATAGGAAGATATTAGATAAATTAACAAGTAATTAATAAAGAAAAGGAATAGTAGTGGGCCTAAATTTGAGCCTTGAGGCACCACAGAGTTTTTTATATTTAACAACTTGTGATCTGGACATTAAATAAGACATAAGAAATATCATAGTATTAGAAATTTCATATAACTGTAATTTGTTTATTAATTTATAATGCTCAATCTTATCAAAAGCTTTTTGAAAATCTGTATAAATAACATCAACCTGAGATCTATTATCTAATTTACCTGATACATAGTAGACAAAATTACATAAATAAGTTACAGTAGATCTATCGGGCACAAATCCATGCTAATAATGCTATTACTGTTTTAACATGCCAGAATATATATTTATAAAATATGATTTCCAATATTTTGACTGAAGTTGACAAAATGGCCTGTGGCCTGTAATTTGCAATTTTTTTAGAATCTCCATATTTGAAGAATGGTGCAATATTTGTTAACTCCCATTTATTAGGGAAAATATTTTCCTTAATAATGAGATAAATTATATACAATGGACACATAAAATGTTTGACAGACTTTAAATGTCATCAGGTGCAGAATTTTTTTTTTGTCTCAGCTTTCTTATGTTCTGATATCACAGGTGGTCTCTTAAATATGAAATATTTCGGATATTGGAAAAGTAGAATTGTTTGATTGAACGTTAAACTTGAAGGTGTTGGTAAATATATACTGATCTAAATTAATATGCAAAACTATTGGCGATATTCTTGTGATTTACAGGCAGTTTCACTTTGGTAAACCATTTCTGACTCATGCATATTGTGTTTCCTTTTAGTCTTTATAAACGTACAAAAATTCACTACTATTACTGGGATATAGGTTTCCTTTGATGTCAGATAAACATCGAATTTTTCTTTAATATCCATTTTCACTTTCTCACTGAATTCTCTGTATCATTGTAACCAATACTCAGATAGATGTTCTTTCCATCTAAATTTCTTTGTAAGTTTATTGATTTTCGTTGAGATTAAACAAAATTGTGGGCACTAGAGCGATTTTTATCATTTTTAAAAAACACTTTCGCTTTGGGTTAACCCCAAGCCTAATTATCCAATTTTGCTGGTTAACGAATCCAAGAATCGTTTGTTAAGTGGTGGTTTTTTGCAGAGTTTTATTGCTCCTGTGAATAGCAGTGAATTTGTTTTTGAATAATTTGGACTGAAGACTGAGAGAGGAAGTTTAAAATAACTGTCTCATTATATGCCCCTGTGATAAAGACAAAAAATAAAGATAAACATAGCCTATTGTGTCCCTAAAGGGCAAAGGTGTCCTAACAAGTAGGGGAAGCTCGCATTTTCCAAACATGGTAAGCTATTCCACGCTAGTTGTTCGTATGCTGTTTAAGACACTGACTGCTTTTTTCTTTGGTTACTCCATTTCTCACTGCACTAGTTGTTTCTTGAGATATTTCCATTTTCTGATTTTCTTAGGGTTTGGTCTAACAAAATAAACTTAAGGGCCCAAAATGCTCTCCAGATTAATGAGATTGTCTTAGGTTGGAATCATTAACTTTCTGTGAAACAGTTTGTAAATGAAAAGTAACAAGTGACGATTCATTCTATGAGATAAACATTGATGATTGAAGTAAAGTGTCATTAGAAATTAAATTGAAAAAAAAAACGTTTTTTTTAAAAAAAAATGCATACTTTAGCAATTTGCGTTGAATTATTTCAATAGATTTAACAGGTGTGTCAATGGAAATGTAAGGAGTTCATGTACAAGAAGCGTATTCAAGTTTTGATCTGACAAATTAATTATGTAAATTAAATAGAATTCTCAGATCATTAAAATAAGATGAAATAGAATAATAAATCCCAGTTTCTTATGTGCTGCACTAGCAATGGTATAAATATGTTTAGTAAATTATTAGTCTTTGTTGAAAATTACTCGAGACTGTACTTTGTTTAGACTAATTGTAATTTTGTTTCATGTATAATGTAAATAAAACCAACATTACTTTCGAGTCTAGAAAAAGACATAACCTAAAAGAACGATTGTTTGCTTTACTCCATTTATTTAAGGAATTCTGAACATTTTGAAGTTTAACACAATCGAAGGCAGATTTTATAGAGCTAAACATGGTGTGGCGATAATGTGAACACTGTGCGCCACGCCGCATGCCTTTCAGTTTATGTGATTTCAAATTCCATGCCCTGCATTGACATCAGTACGCTTTCCTTTTTGGCGTTCTTTTGTTTCAGGGCTAACAATGAAAAACTGATGTTTCCAAAATATAATGTAATTAACCAGATTTCCATTAGAACCTTTGTAATATTACTTTCAAGAGAAATAAATATAATTAAATAAAAAGCAAACAAACTCCACAAAATGGTAACCAGACAATTACTTTGAATCAGGCGTTCTAGTACGAAATGCTTCTTGCCTTTTAGCAGTTTTATATTTTAATTTTCATAAAAGTAAAAGCTCACTTTTATTGTAGTATTTCTTTTACCAGATGTGCAATCAACTAAATTAGAATATACGCCTTAGTGTAACGCAATCCAACAACGTTTAAAGATTATTTCTCTCCCCTATATAGCAACATTTTCAGAACTGTATACCAAAATAAACAATTACTGCCGTAAGAAATTACGAAAAAAAAAAATTAATAAATGTCGTGTATTTTAAATACACTCTAAATTTTTGCATTCAACTAACGAGGTTATATAAAACGCAGAATAGTGGCCATTTATTCAAAAAAAAAAACATAAATAAACAAGGAAAATATGCAGTAAAATCACTTTTAAATACAATTTAACTAATTATACAAGGATAGCTGAAGCTTCCGGCCTAACTATTTTCTACGTATGATAAAGACAAAAACTATATTTCACTCTTCAATATAGTTACTCTTTATTGCAGTGTACTTCTCATATCTTTGAATTAACATTTTAACCCCGCCTCACTAAAAATAGTCAGAAGTTTGTCTGCAAAATGGGCATAAACAGCATCCGTTAATTCTTCCTCACATTTAAATTTCCCTCCTCGAAGACCCCTCTTGAGTTTTCAGAAAAGGAAATAGTCACTGGGAGCTACATCTAGTCTGTAGTGTGTATGCTCGCTCTCCTTGAAGCCACATTTCTTCACAGCTTCCTTTGCAACAGAGCTGTGTGGATAGGAGCGTTGTCGTGAAGAAAGCGCACACCACCAATCAGCTTTCCTTGCCTTTTCTCTTTGATGGAAGCAGTAGGCCAGCATAGTACACCCTATTTACTGTGGTATTCCTCTCCTTGAAGTCAATGAAGAGTATTCCTTTACAGTTTCAAAAGATTGTGGCCGTAATCTTCTTGGTTAACTGAGTACCTTGGCCTTTAGAGGCGGTGCTTCGCCAGGTTTACGCATCTCCATTGATTCTCTTTTGGATAAGGGATCATGGTAGAGGACCATAGTTTCATCTCCTGTAACAATGGTTTGCAGAACTTCTCTCTCGTTGCCATAGAGCTCCAAAAATGCCTGACAACAGATGACTGGTTGTTGCTTTTGGACTGGGGAAAGAAGTCTAGGTACCCATCATGCACTAACCTTATTTATGTTTAAATGTTCATGAATAATTCGAAGGACTGTTGTTTTAGAAAGGCCCAACCTTGCTGCTACTTGTGTAACATTGAGCCGCCAGTCTTCTACAATTTCTCCTTCCACAAGAGCGAGTCTTCAGGAGTGAGCACTTCCAAGGGCCGACCTGCACGGTCTTCGTTTTCAATGCTTTCTCGACTCATTCGAAAAAGTTTGGCCTACGGTAGAATATGAGGGAGATGCTTCCCCATATATACTGCCCATATATATACCCGCTGTTTAATTTCATGTGGAGTAAGTTCTTCTTTTGTGAAGAACTTAATAACAACTGGATACTCCATTTTGAACATGTCACAATCTTCTACACATAGCCTTCTTTATGCAACTATTTCTGAACAACTGAACACAGCAGAGCGGAAGCTACAGCTGCAATTGTTTACTTAACAGATAAGATATGACGCCATATAAAGATTTTGTGAAGGCGATAATCCTTATCGGCGAGGCCGGAAACTTATGGATCTACCCTCGTAATCGGAAAATATTATTGAACTTATTTTCCTCATTAAGCAAATCTCATAGCTGCATTTTCATTGAGTTTTACGTTTTTACGTTATCTTCTATATAATTGCACAAAACCTCGTATCTCTAAAATATATAGTTTTACTAAATTCAACTTTCACTTGATTAATTTATTGACTAACGTAAGAATAGTATAGCAATACATTTTATCGGTTTCATCTTTTGCCACAGATATATTTATGTATCTGTATACATTTAACCCTACGTTTCTAATCTTTTGATATTGTTAATATCTCATTCTGAAATTTACGGATTTATTACACCACTGACTGCCTCTGCTCGACATTTTCTCTTCCAAATATAAATTGCGCTCTATATAATAATAAAAATTTCCCAGTATTGTTTTGTAAATCAAATACGCATGTATATGCTTTTAACGGCGTTGAGGATTTTTGACATTAATTTCTGATTTTTATAAAGCAAAACCTATACAAACAACAAATATTTCCGCTCTCCAAAAAGTGTTTTATTATAAATTGTCGGTAGAAAAACATTCCCTGAAGAAACTAACTTTATATATGAATTGTGTAGTAAATAAATAGCTTTCGTTGAAATCGTAGGGTTAGTTTGAGTTTCTGTATTGAACGATCACGAATCATTACACACATGCTAATTACGATATATATATAATGTATTATATTTCCGTATACATTTTTATTTTCTAAATAGCTTTAACGTACGTTTTCACTAGTGAGATGCCATAGAAATGATACGAGTATATTATGTTGAATATCTGTAATTACTTGGGATTTATTTTCACTCCATCAGCATTTTTATTTATGTCGGATATATTGTTAGTTTATTTATCAATTCTCTTATGTCCTCCATGTTCAAAATATCTACAATTTTAGAGGTGTTTAATTTTTAGACTTTACGTCATTTTTAGAGATTTGGGACTTTTTTGGGTCAATATTTTCATCACAATCTGGATGTATTGAAAGAGTTTCTTATCACTTATTGTTATCTACAAGTAAACGATCTGTTAGACAAGAACAAAAAATTCATTTTCAATGAATGCTCATGATATGGTGTCATTAGCTCAGGCCAAAGAGTCGCAAAATTACAGAAAATAGTTAAATGTAGTTCATGGATGAAATATTTATTTTCTTTCGAATTCTTGAAAATAGCAATGGAAATTAGACAGGAAGAACATACAACCAAAATGTTTCATAACGAACCGGACAACGGGATGGGTGCAGTTTCTATAAATCGTATGTTAATTTTATTCCGGGAAAATTTAGTCATACAAAACATATCTTTAAACATTTGCATACTAGAGCAAAAGTATATCTAGATGGTTGAGTGACGCGATTTTTACCTTTGAAATTATTAGACGTCTAAGGAAAGAATAAGAACAAACAGAGCAACCTGTCACGGAAGGGGTGCGGACGTTAGAACGCCACTTCCGGTAATTACCCCGTTTAAAAACTCTAGAGAGAGTTACACAACGAAGCTAGATAGAACCTAGAGAAACCAATGGCCACACCGGCCCGAGAGAGAAGGGACAAGGCCAGGGACTTAGTCGACCCTGCCTGAGGATACAGTCGAGCTGCTGAAATACCAACAGCCGTCATCAGTTATTTCGCCTCAGTTCTCCAAGGTGAAGGATGGGCCGTTACTATTATTTTTATTACTAATCGGGACTCCCTGAAGTATCAGATATGTCAACAAATAGTTCTAACAGCAGAGGGAAGTAACTTCCTTTATAAAACTCTACAACCATTCCACTAGAGCTTGCTATAGTTCACGACAAACCTCAGTGCTGCGTATGCTCTAACTGGAGTTGCACATATTGTTAGTGACAATATTTATGTTTCCGAGAACATTATTAAAACAAACAACATATTACTGACTTTACCCCAGCGAAAACTTGCACATATTTAAAATATTTATACACTTTTGAGATATGCAATTTCAGAAAATATGCTCCGAGTTTTAAAGGTTCTACTTTGACTACAATAGCATCACTTCTTTGTTTTGATTCATTCATTCCAGTCTGCCGAACGAGATTTTAAACTTCCGTTGTGTTCAAAAATAAATGAATCACAAAGTATCCGAATCCAGTAAGATACCACCAGTCAATGAGATGAACACTTGAGGAAAACGCAGGTTTTAATAATTTGTACATAAATTCTCAAGTGTTATGAAGAGAAACGGCCCACAACTGTCCACATCAGACCTAAACCCAGAGCTCATCTCCAATGAACGAATATATTGAAATGTGCATTCATTGTATCTGTGATGTGTAACGGAGCTTCTCTATATACAAAAATATCTTGATAGATAACCGTCAAAGTATTCTAATATAACGTTCAGTAAGGATGGATATACATACATACATTACATACCTACATACATACATACATACATACATACATACATACATACATACATACATACATACATACATACATACATACATACATACATACATACATTACATACATACATACAAATTACTAAGCAACTATAAACCTGCGTTAAAGTTCTGCTTTCATACTATTTGTTTTAACGAATTCAGAAGAAATAAAGCTATTGGTGTTTTACTATGATGAGATTTTTGCAAAAATTCTTCAATTTCCATATCCTAACTACTAGGCAGCGAAAATGAATATATATATATATATATATATATATATATATATATATATATGAATGTGTTTGTCAACAAAACATATAACCATCATTTAATAAATGACTTATCGAATTCACTAGCCAGCAAAATTGAACCATTGGAGTGGGCAGTTAACCTAACACGAACCTTTTTTGAAAAATTGAAAAACCACTCTAGCGTCCACAATTTTTTCTCAACGAAACTCAGTATATTTCTTTAAAATAAGTAGATAAAATTAATTTTAAAAAACCAGGGTAATTGAGAGTCATTAGGAGTGTAGGTATAATTGGTAAATGAGGGGAGGGGTTTAAAGAGAAATTTAAAAATGACTCTAACGGCCGCAATTTTAATATTTTTTTTAAAGTAAACTCGGTATGTACCATTGAAACAAAATAATAAAAATACTTTGCAAAAATTAATGAAACCAGTCTATAAGAAGTGGGGTTTACCTGAAACCAAAAATTTAAGATCGCTCTGCCGACATTAATGTTTTGTTTTCTCTAAACGAAACTCCGTATATACAATTTAAGTAAAATAAATATAGTTTCTGGAAATCAACGAAAACAATTAGGAGTGGGGGTTTAACTGAAACCCTATATTTAAAAACCGTCTAATGGCATCTATTTATTTCTTCACCACAAAATTCCATTTCAGTAAAATAAGATAAATAGTTTTTGAAAATTAGGAAAATCGGACTATTAGGAGTAGGCGTATACTAGAAAACTGAAATTTAAAAAGCGTTCTTGCATTAATTTTCATTATGTTGTCTTAAAATAAAAGAACAATTAATTCATTTTATAAACAGTATTTATAATGTTGCACGTATTAATGTTGTGTTTTATATTTAAAAGAGCATCGTCGTGAACATAGAAAAATGTAAAATATTAATTTAACATGTGTTTGAGAATTATATTTGTATATCATAACTTTCAGAAAACATTTTCGTCACATGTTTTTTTACTATAATAACTTATATAAGAATTCAAAGCCAATAAATATCCATAGAACTTGGATTCTTTTATTTTATTCCTTTTGTACATTGTAATTGTTTTAAATAGTAACATGTTTTTGTTTTAAGGAAACATATTAACATCATCTTAAATGCACAATGTAATTCGAAGGTTTTTGTTATTTTTCTCCAATTTAATGAATGTAAAGATGATACCAAGGACTCAGTTCATAAATACGATTACTTTTAAAATGTTTAAAATCACCCACACAGTATAGTTTTATCTATCAGTGGTCATGCATTTAATTTAATTAATAGTATACCATTAATTTTGGCGATTTAACTTTAATAATAATTCTATAAATGTGGTTTCTCTTTTATGAGATTATAGGTGGCAAGAATTCTAACTTTGTACCTAAGATAATTCAATCATATAAACAAAATCTAAATTTGTTGCACTTGCTTCTGCCAAAATAGTTATTTATAAACAATTAATAAAAATTATTTCAAGTAATTTGGTCCACACAGTAATGTCATAACGTATTTCATTTTATTAATTAATAATAATAATAATTTGGACTTTATATTCTGTTTTAAAGTCACTGTACTAGGTGAGGAATTCGCTTAGTTTACGCAGCCCCTGCATGGCGCTCTTTTTGAAACTTCAAACAAGAAAGGGTGCGAAAATACTTTTAAAGTTGTTTTATCAATTAGTACAATTCATTTTTACTAATTGTTTCCTGCTTTTAAAATTGTTAAAATTGCAGTCTAATTTTATTTAATTCTTACCATATAAGTTAATGAAAATTTTAAAGTAATTGTATGACATTAAGTAAGGGTAGGTTATGTAAAGTGTTCCTTAGGGCCAATAAATATACAATCGTTATTTTGCAGGATATTTGAAGAAAATAACTGATTTTTAGATTATTTTTGTAATTATATGGGTCACTTTCTTTAAACTTTAAAGTAATTTTAAATATCTTTTCTCAAAAATAAATAAATAAATTATATTCCGAGTCCTGACAGTTACGGTTTACTTTCCGGGGCATCAGCGGAGACTGTATATTTTATATGATGAATGGAACCACGGTAGAGTTCATAATATTTAGTTACTCTGACATTTGTCTGCACCGTGCACTGTATGTATATGTATGCAGCAGAAAGGGACTCGAAATACAGCCCCATTGCCGGCAAAGAGCACCTAATTCTGGCTACCTTGTCGTCGGTGCTGAATCGATTCGCTCTGCGATGCAGGTCCTGCAATACGTTTCCTTCAAGAGAAGTCTATCCCCTTCTCCAATACTGTCTTTCTGTGAGGAAAAAAAAGAGCGAGTCTCCAATAGGAATCGACATTCACTCTCGGATACTGCTCCTAAAACCATGCTAATATGAGAGTTAGAACGTTTCAATTCTTGCACCGTAACACTCGCCTTGAAATAAAAATTTTCTAATGATTTTCATAATTCCAGAGGTTTTAACACAACTTGTATATAACAGTACTACTTTGATGCGCTACGAGAGGTTGTATGCTGGAAAGATGCAGTCTACAGCAAAATAATTGTAATTAGATACCGGCTAAGAATAATTAAAGAGCAACATAGAGCCCTGAGGGCAATATGCTACAGGCACCAACTAAACAACATGAGCAGCATAAATAAATATCATATCAAGACATCCTAAATATATGAGTATTGCTATACCAGATATGCACTTGCAACGAATATGAACAAACAGAGGAAAAATAAAGACTAAAAGGCGCATATTTTCGCGGTGTTTATCCTACTACTAACATGAACACGAGCTGTCATGCACAGTAAGGCGCTTATCCCGAACCCCTTCGCCTCTTGCGACGTTGGAAATTCATTTTATACCCACCATGGCTTCAAATTAGTGGCTAGTTAAATCTAGTTTACATGAAAATCGTAAACTCATTTATACTACGGCAAAGTAATAATAATTCTATATAAGGTTCTCTATCAATACGGGATACTTCGCGCAACAATAATGGATTATGAGTATACTAAACTTTTCCGAATAAATATTTTTTCTGGAAACACTATAAACTTATAAATATAATATTAGACTATTTTGTCATATGCAATGTAAACTATTCATACATAAAAGTTATGAATTGCAGCCCTGCAGGTAAATAAGAATTGATAGGTGACAGGCTTAAGGGGAAAGTATTATAGGTCGTGATACTTATTGTACAACTTGCACTTATTGCCTATACTACCAAAAAAAACTTCATTCTGCTTTTAGTACTTAGAAATACTACTATTTTTATCACTAAATTACATTTATATCAATATATAATAAATATTTTAAAAGAATAGTTTTTAGGAGAAAATACAACACAATTTTCATTTTTACGTAACAGTGCTGCAGTTTAATGCCTTATTAACAAAGCTAAAAGAAACTAACAAGAAATAGACAACGAAATAAGAAATAATTTTGACAGGAAATGAATATAACCAGGAAAACTAAAAGGCCTTAAGAAACCCCATATTGCAAACGTATAAAAGTAAACAGCAGCGCCAAGTTAAAGATAGAACCATACCAGAGAAATATCCGTCTGATTATAATTAATCATGCTGCATACAATTAGATCATGTTTATCGTTTGATTCTTCTTGAATTGTGTGATGAGTGTAGAATTTTTCTGTATATTTGTTATGATGATGTGATTCTTTACTGCGGCATTGTTCGTGTCCATGAAGGTCCATTACGTGTTACCTGTTTACAGCAGTAATGTAATACCGCCGTTGGTGCCTCAGTAGTAAAAACGGGCGTTAAACACCATTCAAACAAACAAAATAAAGCAGTAATGTAACACATCTTTATATGATGTTATTGCCGAATGGTCTATAGATATTGTGCCCTTGTATTACGAGTAATATTGCAGTAATTGTAGTAATAGACGTTTTATTGTACTAGTTTTAGAATACATTAAAATAAATACAACAGTCGCATGGACCTTACGGCCGTACATGCTAATATGGTCCTTAAAACAATTAAAATGTCCATATACACACAGAGACATACACACAGATCTACATGCATATGTACAATATATAAATACTTCGATATATTTACGTTTTCTGTTAATAATTTTATGTACAAATACATAATCCCTTACTCTTGAGCCTTCCTTCCATTTACTCACTCCGTCTCTCCAACTCCCCCCTCTTCATTATAGCCATTAACCTCTTTTGTCGAGTCTTCTCTAGAAATATTCCCAAATTGTGAGAGTATCTCGCATGCACCAACACTTCACGGCAAATGTTCAAACTTCTGTTGTAATTCAGAAACTGCGATGATAAATGCTCGTTTCTTAAAATCTCCGTTTCCTTCATTCTGCCAAAATATGCCTCCAGGTATTGCTTTCTCCGCGCATGGGCAAATTCTTTACCCGAGAGCATTAACAGTTTTGTTTCCTTTCCAAACCCCTAATCTGAACCATGCGTGAGTACTTCTTTCTTCTCTGTCACAGATATATAAATAATGTCCCCTTCACACTAGATATATTTGAGCCTGCAGGTTAAGCGAAACTTTTTCTGCACATTGAGTCCAGTATTTTGGCTGTCTATATCTCGCAAACGTCTATTAACTATTTCCCAACTATTTCGTGTAATGTCCTCTCCCCTTAACCCAACATATCCCAATCGAATTTTGTCTGAGCCTTTTCTTGTTTTTGATGTCCATTCCGTATCTCACCCTTCCCTTATTTGCTCCCTTAGAAGAAGAACTTGATTCCCCGTATTATCCTTAACCAGTAATTAATTCTTCTTATTCTTAAATTCACACGCAATACTGTAAGCACAGTACGTGCAGTACAGGGCACGAATCTGTTCACATTGAAACGGTTCCTGTTTATTCTCCGAACACATTGGAAAACAGCGTCAATAAAGGGGTGCCCAGGACAACATATTGAACAAATTGGGGTTCGGAAATCATCGGCAAAGTACTTCAGTATCTCATGGAAAAAAAAAGAAAACCATGGGGTAAAGCTGGAAATCCGAAACCATGCAAATGAGGAAAAACAGACTGCGGGCTTCTGTAGTGAAACCTCACGACGAACAGAAGGGACTCATTTTCTATCGTCGTTTCCAGCTCTTTGTCAATACACTGGACCATGTGAGATTCTCTAACGAGTCTCGTTCTACTCAGTGGAGAATTCTCACACCTCTTTGTGACGAAACTCAGTTTGAGAACCAATTGGACGACGAACTACATAAGGACTATTTCCAGCAAGACGGTGCCTCATACTACAACGCTGTCAGCATGGCTACAATTGTTTACTCTGAAAAGTATGTCATTTTCAAAGGTTTTTGCTAATCGGGTCGCCTGTTTTTATCGCATTCGATGAAAGAGTCAATGTACACAACATGCCACGGGCTTTCATGAAGCTGAAAACATTCAACCTACATACAGATATGCCTTATGCTAATGACAACAACTTTCAACATTTGATATCAAATTATCATACTTCCCATACAGCAAGGCACGTTTGTGTCAGATGTTACTGAATTATGTCCATTAGTTTGAAGATTATAATAAAAAAAATTAGGGACCAAAAGCGGGTAAGTTTAAACGAAAGCATGCGGAGATTGTACAATTAATACAAACATAAAATAAATAACAAATTTAGCATTTTAACATAGCTTCCGTCATAAAAACAGGGCTGCACGGATTGCAATGGATTAAAAAGAGCTGAGATAAACAATTTTGAAGGAAAATTGAAAGGAAGAAGGGAAAGCAGAAAATGCGATGTCTGAAGTGGCCGACTATCTGAAAACTTAGAACGTTAAAGTCATACATACATTTAAGAAATTAGCAACTATTTTTAAAGATGAAAGCAGTTTATATTCTCTGCTTAAGTGCGGCATTTTGAGGACTATCAAGCGGATGTATAAACGAAACGTCTTTTGAGCAACCCCATTAGTGTGGAGATCAAAGCATATGGTTAAGAAAATTGGCATAAATATTTTGCAATCGTAGACTCCTCCCTACACGTTTCTTATTTTTCAAGATAATCTCCAATGACTTTCTATTTCTACTCATCAACTGGTTGTTCTTGGTTTATATCCCGTTTCAATGTTACTTCTATACCACAAAACTGTTGATGTTGATTAATGTGCCCTTTTGCATTCGCCTATTTGATAAATTGTGTTGTAGTTTCCAATCATTTCTTACTTCCACACTTAATCTAATATTCTATTTCAGACGATAATCTGACACGGCTGAAACATCATATAATGCGTAAAAATGGCAATAATCATACAGTTTTACCCGAGGAATGATAATGCGATTAAACTTACCTGTAAACAGTAATTTCGTTGTCAGCACAAATCTTACATTTCACAATCGTTCCGGTCTCTTGCAATTATTTTTTTTTCTATTTATTTCCTTCTTCGTATCAGTTTATAGTCCGTCATTAACCGAGAGACACGGCATTAATCCATTCGTTGAGCATATTCTTTTCATTTACTTTTACGTTGATTTTTTCTTATGTTTGCAAATTAATTCTTCCTGAATGTTTTCATTTCTTTTCTTATCCAAAAGAGTTTATCATGCAATATTTCTTAGAAACTTCATTTCTATATATTTTCTTCTTTATTCCCTGTTAATTCCAGAACTCGAACCACATTCTTTTATATATATATTAGCAGTAATTATAAAAGCAGAAAAGGATAAAACACTAAGATAAAGTCAAACTTGTAATCGCTATATTTCGAACTACTTGAGTTGTTCTATGGCGATTTCAAGTGTGACTTTATCTTAGTGTTTTATCCTTTTCTGCTTTTATAATTATTGTTAATTTGTTACATTGCTAATAGTATTACTTTATTTTTATTTTATTTCATATTATATATAATATATATCGTCTTATAAATATTTATATTTGTTTATTTTCTATCGCTTTTAGATTTCTTATAGCTATAAAGCAAATATAATAATTTATCTGCAAGAGGGGTTCGAAAATGCTTTCCATTAGGAGATTTTGCACCTTATTTATTATGCAACATGGTTCAATGTAGGAGGGTAGGTTCATATGTTTCCCGCCTCGCCGATAAGGATTATCGCCTTCACAAACCCCTTATCTAGTGTCATACCTTATCTGTTAAGTAAACAATTGAAGCTATAACTTCCGCTCCGCTGTATTCAGTTGTTCAGATATAGTTACATAAAGAAGGCTATGTGTAGAAGATTGTGACGTATTCAAAATGAAGTATTCAGCTGTTATTAAGCTCTTCGCAAAAGAAGGATTTACTCCAAATAAAATTAAACAGCGATTGGACGGTATATATGGGGAAGCATCCCCCTCATATTCTACCGTAAAAGAATGGGCCAACTTTTTCGAATGGGTCGAGAAAGTATTGAAGACGAAGAGTGTGCAGGTTGGCCCTTGGAGGTGTTCACTCCTGAAAACATCGCTCTTGTGGAAGGAGAAATTATGGAAGACCGGGTGCTCAAAGTTAATTTAAATATGTGAGAAGTGTATTGCAATAAAGGGTAACTATATTGAAAAGTGAATTATAGTTTTTGTCTTCATTATGCCTGGAAAATGGTCAGGCCGGAAACTTATGGACCTACCCTGATACCTTTTGCGACGCAAAATGACTTCTTAGCAATAGTCCAAATAGGAGTGGTGAGTATGCGCTTGCGCAATTGCTCGTGGGATAAAACTTCTATACTCTCGAATTACACGTGAAAGAGCTCGTTTCTTTTTCTTATATACGTGAGCACGAAATGGGAGACCAGTTGCGTTGCAGCGAGACAGTGACAAGCAGATCGAGTAGCGGATTCTTGACTGCAGGCCAGTCACCGTTGATGGGATTCAATATGAGTCACGGCTCTACTTACGATATTATCCATGATGGGCTCCAGGGCAGCTTATGGGTTATTATAAGTTAGCACCGCAAATAATTTTATCAGGAGACTTGCTCAGTAATCCTCATGAATGACATCAATGTGACAGGAGACGAGTTAGCCAAGATGAGTCAGAGAATAAGAGACAACTGTTTTAGTGGAAGCATCCGTTGTCTGCACTTAAGTAAACATTTGAGCTGGAAAGTCATTTTGACGAATTTTTGGGATGTCAAAGGCGTTATACAGGATCACATCCAGAAAAATCCAATCACTATGATATGGCTATAAACATATTCAAGTCCACTTACGACTGAAACTTGGGATCTTCCCTAAAAAGGAGTTTTGCAAAAACAGAAGATACACTAAATTATCAGACACATGGGATATTGAGACATCCTACTTGACTTTATTAAGTTTTCTCTTGTTTGTACCTTTGAAAAAAACATTCTGGGTCAGACGTTCAATAAAACAACAAAGTAGCCAAGCAGGGTGACTGTTAAAAATTCGGCTATTTAAGAATGTTTTCCTTTGTATTAAATGTTTTAGTTTGTGATATGGATGTCATGTAGGTAAGTAACACACAAAGAAAAGCACAACGAAAGATTAAATATTTAAATTAAATTCACACAAAATATGAAATATTAAACTCTGAAATCGTTGGTTTACAAAATTAAACACTCTCATTACCAACATCTCTTTACCAGAGACAGTAGACAAAAGGCACACATAAGCAATTTCGTGCGTCATTCAAGATATAGAAGTAATGAACCAGGTGGCCGATAACAAAGTGTCGTGTCATTAAACATCACAATGTGTTCAATGAAGCAAATTGTGTGATTTGAACCTCCCGTGACCATTAAGACACGAAAGGCGACTTCGGGAGCCTGAACGGCCCGCGGTATGAAGTGGGGCCCTCTCGGATACATCCAACAATAACATCAACATCCACATAAAAACCGCTTTAATTTTTAACCAGATGTAATGATAACCGTTTACGTTCATAAGAAGAACAAAGTTGTATTCCTCCTTGGCACTCTTCATGATCAACCAACGGTGTTACCATCAGAGGCAAAGAAGCCTGAAGTTATAATGACATACAAGTTGGATCAGAAGACGCGATGCTACAGTATGAAAGGAAAAACAAGGCACTGGTCATTGGTCGTTTTCTTCAACATAAGTGTAATGAATGCACACATAATTTGCTTGGTGCTGGCTAACAATGAAACAATTAGAAGTCGAAATTATCAATTTTGGGAAGTAACTTACAGAAATAAGAAATTAATGAAGTCAATAGTAACATCGGATCCAGGAAGGGCAGCAGCTAAGAACAGGAGATGATGTACATTATTATAGAAGGAATATAGAAAAAGTCAATTTTATAAGTGCACCGAACCTGTATGCTCGGAACATTCTGCTATTGTCTATGGACATGCACAAATTACAATAAAATCATAGAATGAGAAAAAAATATATATCCTCAAAATGGGGGGAAAATAAAAAACTTAAGTGAGAGTATAAAAAAAGGTATTTTTAAAATGTACAGTTTGAACAAATGATAGTATAAAGTATTTATACCTCAAAGGCGGTTATATTACAAACAGTGTAAATAGTGTCAATATATGTCAATTTAAACAACACTGGGTCTGAGAGGCTCGGCTGGCAAGTGCGTTAACAGATTTTCTGGCAAGTAGAGGATTAATGTATATGCACTGAAAAGGACTGGAGGATTGAACTCATATACAAACACATTTACAATGGTAAACAGATATTTAAGTATAAAAAGATGAAATTATATCAAATTTTGCACATTTTGAAAATGGTTTTGACACAATAAACTGTGAATATTTGTTGTTTAAATGAAGAACAAAAGGGGCAAGTACAGGGTTTATAAAACTAGTAAAAAGAATTTACACTGATAATGATATTTTTACTACAATAACGAATATTATATTGACTGAAAATAATCTAAATTTACTGGTTTAAAACAAGATTATAAATGAAGTCTTTAAATAGATCCTTGGGTTATTGCAGATCAAGGAATTGAATTGAAGAAATACACGATGTTTGTAAAGAACGAAGCATATAAATGAATATAATGAAACCTAAGATTATGGCACTGAAGAAGGATTCTAAAAGAAATGGTACTGGAAGTGAAAAGTAATTGAAGTGGTAAGCAAATTTGAATACGTCGGAGTAAATTAAGTAGTAATGGATGAGCGGATGAACAAAAGAAACAGATATTATCAGAGGGGAAATTGGCTTTGAAAACTCCAAAGGCATGTCCGGAAAAACTTCCAGGAATTTCAATTAAATGGTTAGAGAGAGTTAATGCGCAGTATGGATAGAAATTTGCAAGATATTCGATGGTTGTATGATTGCTGATTTGATTCACAGAAGTTTCCGTAAACTTTGGTCTACCGAGGCCTCATCCAACGAAGTATTTCAAGCTGAATTAGGAAGATTAGGGAACAGGGGTAAAATATGGAAAGGGCATTAGAGTATTGGTCTAGAGGAGAAAAATATTATGAGAAAATACTTAATTTCTCAAAAAAATGATAAAACAAAGAGATACCTGTGCCAATACAACTAAGGAAACTTTATAAACAATTGGTAAAGAAGAAAGTTGGAAGTATAGGGAATTAAAAGATAAAGGCTTTTAGCAATAAAATAAGCCAAGAATCAAAAATAGTGAATCGCAAGAATATTTGTTGGCTTTATTAATAAAAATTCCTTAGGTTAATAATTATATGTGCATGAAATATTCCTTGAGAAGGGAAAAATATGATTGTCATAATACTGGTTAAAAAGAAGCTATGCATGGGTCAAAATCGGAGTTGTAAAGTTTAAGGAAGTGGGTGGAAGGTTCGATATAGAAATAATGCAGCATGTGGAGAAAGATGAAATTCCTGGCATAGTTTATTAAAGTAACAAGATTATTGACAGAAAAAGCATTCCCGGAGAAAAGAATAATCTTCCAGCAGAAATAATTCGAAATAATATAACGAATTTAGCAAAGAGGAAAATGTTAAAAAATATGAAATTATTTAGGGATAGTTAGGAAGGTTGAAAGGAATCAGTAAAGAGTATAAAGAAATAAACGAGTAATAAATTCTTAGAGTTTATGACTTAACTCTGTGAATAAACCCAATGTCTTAATAACTACAGGTTGTGAATATTGGATCAATAAGACAATCGGCAATTAAATTGAAATAGCTTATTAGTAGAAGACTGTATAATTAATAAATACAAAATAATATAAAAGTAATGGATTAACTGTATAATTCTGTATACTGAAAATTTCTTTGTATTTATTGTATTTAGTATTGAATAAAGTCATTCATACAAAGTGTAAGTCATAGAGCATGACCTTTTTGCATGTAATTCAATTTAAACCTACAACACCAACCCATATTACAGAACTTTAACTACCAAGGGGGGAGGTACTTTATGACCACCAATGAAAAAAATATGTCTGAGCAATTTACAAATATATTTTAAAATTACATTTTATACAAAGTCACGCTTATAAAGTTAATATTTAACTTACATTTGTTTTCACACATATTTAGACTGAACTAGTAGGTTATGTCACATCCAACTTACATATTTGTAAGCAGAAAATGTATGCAAGTTATTTATTGATACTTAAGCTAATAATAAGAAAAGTTTTGGGGGTAATGCCCAAATTCAATATTTGATGTTACAGTCACTGAGTGTATATGTCTCACTCACCACTCTCCTTTGAACTTTCCTCATATTTTGAACAAATTACTGTTTTCTTGCTGTGCCTACCACCAGTGTATCTGTGACAATCGTCAAAATATTTGTTTTACTAGCTTTGTTGTCTTTGTCTTTCTTAGACGGGCACTTCTATGTAAATAGCAACATCCACTCACTTCCTTCGCCCCCAAAGTCTGCCTAATCTTCCTCTCAAGAATTCCTTCCATGGCTATGATTACGTTCTTCTGTAGTCGTGATACATCTCTAACTCGTTCTTCAATAGCTGGTTTTATCAGCTTCATTCCTAGTTCTCGCAGTAAGTCGTCTGCGTTTTGGCTTCTGCAGCGGTATTTATAAAGTGGATGTTGGTAATGGAAGGAATACTTGCAAAGGATTTAATTTGATTGTTTTGATTAATAATTGGATCTCAGGGGTAATGTAGATTTTTTCCCTCTCCGATGACCGGGTTCCTGAATGTTTGATGCCAAAGCGGAAGGAGTGAGGGAATAAACCAGGTGAATAACAAAATATTTACTCTTATGGTATGTAGCATGATTTATTAACAAAGTTTGTTCCACTGAAATGTGCCACCGTTACTCCTTGGAGAATTTCTTGGGCAATATGTGCCACTTTAGCACTGACTATGGCAATTACTCTAACGTCCTAACACACTTTAATACTTCTAAAACTTTCTAAGGTTAACTCAATGAAATAGTCAAGCTGTTTACTAACTTGATACAACTATAATGTTTAATTTGATAAAGACTGGTACTGAACTCAACTAATCCTGAGACGCAACTGAACTCAACTAGTTCTGAGATGAAACTTTTCTTCCACTGAACTGAACTGATTATGCCTAGTTTCTACAATGTTAATGTCACACTGACGATGGGCCGCCTAATTACCTGTCTAAATATACATGGCAAAGCTATCATTATTCTTTTAAAATATGATTTAGGAAAACTCTAGAATGTCATCTTTCATCTTCGCGTCTCTATTGGATAATCTTTGTCCTCCCCCCGATTTTTTCTGCTAAATTATGAGTCATATTGCCAACGTGACTTTTTGCATGTAGATATCAACTGAAGTTGCTAGCTTCTTTTCTTAAAGAGGTTTTTACCCCCGTGTGTTTATTGCTTTTGGCCTTATCTAACATGACAAAAGCACAGCTCCCTAACTGTACACAAAATAAACATTTTTTCAAGGACCACTCCATTGATTCTCTTTTGGACAAGGGGTCACAGTGGAGGACCACAGTTTCATCTCCTGTCAAAATGGTTTGCAGAACTTCTCTCTTGTTGTCATGGCAGAGCTCCAAAAATGCCCGACAACAAATGACTCGTTGCTGCTTTTGGAGTGAGAAAATAAGTTTAGGCACTTATCTTATTCGTGGTTAAATGTTCATGAATAATTGGAAGTACTGTTGATTTAGAAAGGCCCAATCTTGCTGATATTTCTGTAATTTTGAGTCGCCGGTCTTCCATAATTTCTCCTTCCACAAGAGCGATGTTTTCGGGAGTGAGCACCTCCAAGGACCGACCTGCACGCTCTTCGTCTTCAATGTTTTCTCGACCCATTCGAAAAGTTTGGCCCATTCCCATTCTTTTACGGTAGAATATGAGGGGGATACTTCCCCATATACACCGTCCAATTGCTGTTTAATTTAATTTGGAGTGAGTCCTTCTTTTGTGAACACCTTAATAACTGCTGGATACTGAATTTTGAGCATGTCACAATCTTTTACACATAGCCTTCTTTATGCAACTATATCTGAACAACTGAACACAGCGGAGCGGAATTTGTGCACCTACGCCCGTACCTGGCACCGCCGTTATCTTTAATTACATTATTATTATGATCCTCATCGTTATCATCAGGTCATAAAATTGCTTTATCAACTGGCTCATGTTCAATATATTGATCTTCTGTTTCACTTACAGCCTCATCATTCACATCAATTACAAAATCAGAAACTATTGCAGTATCTTCAGTAATACCACGAGTGAGGTATTTTTGGGGTATTTTAAATTGAGGTTAATCAATTCCTGTTGTCGTGATAACTATTTCGAGATTTAAGGCCGAGTTTGAAAGCTCAATTAAATCACCTAAGAAAAATTATAAACAAAAGGAGAATTCGGTAATATAATTGCAACGATAGAACGATGACATAGTTTTGTACTTTAGTATAATCAGAGATTATAGGAATAAAAAATGAATTTAGAAAAAACTATTTGTTATTAGTTTTGAGTACCATTATTTAAAACTTTCGGATAAGTTCTATTCCGATTGGTGAACAAAGTATCAACAATACCGTACATTGGCTGAAAGGCGATCAACTCTAATTATAAAATATATTCTTACTTTCTTTGTGAGTCAAAGGATATTTTGATTTGTGAATGCCATGCATAGATTACTACAGCAAATAGACTGAATATTGAAATAGTTAAAAAGTAGACGTGTTATAAGAAAACAAACTGCCAGGCCAATGAAGAACGAAATGCATAAATTATATAAAGGAAAACTCCATTGTTGTTGGAGACTGAATCATTGTTGTACAAGCCAATAGCATTCCGAGAAAAGACATTCTAGACATGATATACATCACCCGAACTGTAGTTGACATAGCACAGAATAGAGCACAATCTCATAATAGTTTAGAGGTGAGAAACTGCTTCAGAGAGCAATTTAATTAATAAATTATTAGTCGTGTCAACACAGAATGGGATCTCACACAATGTGGGAATGGCAAGAAAGATAAAGTCTTTCTTCAAAAACCAATTTATGTGCATCTCTTGCTAAAGTCAAACGGAAAGCCATTCCAATGCTGAATTTGTGCCCCATGTGTGAATTGTTCATCAAAAATCTCTGTCTCCATCTTGAACAAAATGTATCGAAAAAGTTGTTCTTTGTTAAAATGTTTGCAGAAAGCAGCTTTCACCTCCCCCTGCAGGAGATTTTGCGTCCATTTTAATAAATCACTATAAATTATTAACACGGAAAATGTAAAATATACTGGTCTTGAAAATGAAGGCGTCCCGTTCATGCAATTTATATCAATGGTCTTTCCTCACAAAGAACATCGGTGCGATGTGTTGATACTGGTATTGCAGCAAATCAGTGTCCTTTCCCAATATTGCTTACCTGAAGCGATAAGCCCCTTTCTCCGCATTAACAATGATAGCTAAAGCATCCCCATTAAGTTGATTGCCATGGTTTCTCTGCTCTGAATAAATGGCGTTCCATGACACTCGGAACTAAATGCTGGCTGGCTTTAATATCCTACCATCCTTTCCATACCACTTAGCTCGGTGCAAACAGTGGCGTTTTGAATGGGTGGCTTAACAGGCTTCATCCTATTGTGATCTCATACACAGCTTTTGTGCATATTGAGGGTAGCTATTTAGAGAAGCCTTTCGGATGACCATCGTTCGATTCCAATAGATACTTGGAATGTTGCTAGCGCGCATGCACAAAGACGCATACGAGTCGTTTTGGGATAAGCAGCATTTGTCATGTACGTGTTAAGTTGAACAGCTACACTTTACTTACAGAAGAAACTCATTGCTGGGTATTAAGTATTAGCGGTGCTCATTAAAACCACTATAAGTGGAACGTAATGTGCTCTGTGCATGAGTACCAAAGGACAAGTACAACCATTCACTCATTGGTTGCGCGTCCTAAAAAGAAGGGAATCGGGGTGATTCTCGTCTTCAAAGCCAAGGTCAAAGTCAAGATAATAATCGAGTTTTTCAAGTGATGCAGGGAGATTTCCAATTAGTTTTTCCCATGTAATCATTACTCGTGTCTCCTCGAGAAATCAGTGAAGACATCAGTTAAAGAAGAAGAAAGTAAAGAATTGCGCACATTTTACACAGAACAAGCTTACCATGTACCATTACTTGCACAAAGCAGAAATTCACACCTTATCATGTTTTTTTCATTTTAGACTTTTTATTGCAAATAGACTTCATATTTGGTGGTAGTGGTAGTAGTAATGGTAGTGATAGTAGTAGTAGTAGTAGTAGTAGTAGTAGTAGTAGTAGTAGTAGTATTAGTAGTAGTAGTAGTAGTAGTAGTAGTAGTAGTAGTAGTAGTAGTAGTAGTAGTAGTATTAGTAGTAGTAGTAGTAGTAGTAGTAGTAGTAGTAGTAGTAGTAGTAGTAGTAGTAGTAACAGTAATAGCAGTAGTAGTAGTATTTGTAATTCTAATTATACTATATATATTGCCATCACAGTCCATGGGTCGCAAGACCCTTCACGCTCTTATAAAATAATCGATTAATTTCTAATATAAATTGAAATAAAAGAAAATAACATTAAAACACGCTCACACATGAAACATATATACATAACAATAATTCTGATATTCAGACATTTTCGTATTATTTATATACAATGTTTATAGGAATTTCTTGTCCTTAAAACTACGTATTTCATTTAAGAAACTGCCCAGGTTTAGCCAGTTTTGTCTGTTTAGAAGTCCCAACATGCCGGTCTCTCCCTACTGAAGTCAAAAATGAATCTGGTAGAAATTTTATCCCAGCATCTTCTCTCTTGTACACTTAGCCAAAATGTGCACGCAGTCTTCCTGTTCCGAGCATAATGGGCAAATCTTCGTGCCTTCCTCGTCAACAACCTAACGTGCCTTCCATTCTCCCAGTCTAAGCCTTGGTATTCCCGACCTCTGTTCCATGCCTAGCTTCATGATGTAGGTCTCTTTACCCCATCTAATTTTAATTTCGCTCAGCAGGTCCAGAGATGAAACCTGCATGCACCGCACCTCTGTTTGCTGCCGGGTTGTGTAAGACATCTTTTGACTCTTTTCGTTACGACATACCTGTTTTCAGTATTCCTCTGTCAAATACCATTTAAACCAATTTTTGGCAATTCCCGCTTTACAGCCTCAGAGAATTGACTGCTCCCCTTGTGATTATTCCAATTTCCATTCAGGTCAAATCTTATTCCAAAATAATAAAAAATTTAAGGGTCTGGATTACTTCTCCCTCATATGTCCATTTTCTCAGCTTGACGTAAACATATGCGGACTGCACAAGGAATTAGTCCTGAAGACATCGCTTTACAATCTCCCACTGTCTCTTTTCTCCCATAAAATTCATTTAAACAACTGCCCAGTCAACCCGATTGTAGCCATCTTCGCTTCCCCCACCAAACGCATTTCTGTCATTTTTGGTTACAGCCATTTGTTACGACTAGGCCGTCTTATATTAAAGACTCCTATACTTTCTTTGAGTATGCTTAAGAAATTTGACCCTTTGGCACCTTCTAATGTACACCGCATTATACTAACATCCCCACCCCATATTCCATTTACGGATTTCGAGGATTTTTCTTTTAGTTTATCGGTTTATCACTCGCAATGAGTTTAGTTCTGATAATAAATATTATCATCAAATTAAGGGGATCTGAAATGGACATCAGAAGGTCTCATACTATGCTAAGCTTTGTATATCTCACTTGAGGAGGAATTTCTTAAGTCAGAACCTTTTGCCCCATTATTATAGCTGAGATGCATTCTTACCTTGGACCTATGGCTCAGATTTTCTCGAGTAATTCTAATTTTTCAGTTCAGTTCACTTCTGTCTCTCCTAATGCTGCTACGTTCCTAGATATTGATTTTCTTAATGCAATGGCTCTTTTCTTACGTTCGTGCACATCAAGCCCATCAATTTATAGCAGTATCTTCATTTCGATAGCTGTCATGCCTTACATATCAAAACGCATATTCCCTTTTCTCATTCAATCCATTAAAATTCAATCAATTACAATAAGAAATTCAAACTTTGTTACCACTTACGTGCCTGAAATTGAGAGCACAAAACCGATTTTGAAAGAATGTCACGATATTCTATTAAGGCATTAATCATTAAGTTATTTTTCTAAATTTGTATCGTGCCCTACTTTTAGAACACCGGCTAACCTATCTCTATCCAACTTAGTTAACCCCGTCTAAGGTTCCTGTCATATTCTTATCAACGCCCTAAATATAATTTCTGTGCGCTAATTATGTCATATATTTCATTCTACAGCCCCAATTCAACCAGAGAATTTAAGATTACTTCATTTGTTACTTGTTTTTCTGAATGTTGTATAAATGTGTTCTTGTAAGCATTGAAAAGCCTTTTATATTGGTTTAACTTTTAATGTCTTTTTGCTCCGTGTGAACCTCATAAACATTCTGTTAAAATCAAGTTTCCCTTGCGGTTGCCCAACAAGCCTTGTCTCACTGTAAGCAATTTGATGAGATATTTAATTTAACACTTATTGATACGTTACTGACTCATGTTTCTGAAATTTACCTCAGAGAGAGTAGCTGTATTTTGCATAAGCGCGTACACCACCACGTTTAATTTTGTGTTTTATTGTTCACCATTCTACTTAAACATTTTTATATTTTTCCCCCTATTTTTCCGCACCCAACATATCCCTCTTGTTGTATGTGTTATCTGTTTCCTTTGAAATTTAATATTTACTTTTACCATTTGAACTTAACTTCTGCCTTTGAGGAAGAACACAAACGGTACGTAATATTTCGAAATGATTGCTCTTTTCTGCTTCTCTAATTTCTATTTTATCTACGTTGTCTAAGAGTTGCTTTAATGTGTATGTATGTGTGTACACACTTCAAGCAAAGAAAAAACTGTTAACATAACAAAACTGAATGCAAACAAACAGAAAATGATGAGCACTAATCATCTTATACTTCTACAGTTGCAACAGTTGCTCAAAATGCCCACCATCGGCGTCGATATACTTCTGAGTACGTTGAACTGCTGATTGAGCAACGTTTGCGAAAGTGTCCTCAGCGATTGCAGCACATGCCGTTTCAATTTCTTCCCGAAGTGCTGTCAGTGTAGCTGGTTTTCTACGGTATACAACATCCTTAAGAGTTCCCCATAGGTAGAAGTTCAACGGAGTTAGATCCGGAGAACGTGGTGGAAACTCAATCGGACCTCTTCGTCCTATCCAGTGCCTTGGAGCTAATTGCTGTGCGAGGTCTCCCAGATCTGCCCTTTTGAACATCTCATACTGTACCATGATTCTCAAATTTGCCTTGAATGCATGCAATTGTTACTCGCGTTACTGTTCTACATGCAAGTCTCCATTGCCTTTGAACTTCAACAACATTCTCGGTTTTCCAATACCACTTCAAAATTGCTTTCCGCTGTTCAAACGATAATCTTGGCTACATTTTATAGAAGCAACGCTAGCATAACGTAATGTGAATCACATCTGATTACAGAACATCGTACAATAATCTTGGCTTCCTTTGTTCATTGTTGATTTACCTATCACGTAGCAACGTTATCATAATGTATGTGAGTCACATCTGTTTACAGAACATCATACTATACATACTGTTGTTTTACGGTTCAGCTTTGAAATACATTAAATAGATGCCTGCTGTGGAAGTGTGTATACATTTTTGGCACCCTCGACATGTTTCCCAATGCAGAATTTAATAATTGATAATAATGTAAATTTACACGGTTTTTATTTTTCAGAAAACTATTTCAGAAAATGTTATTGTATAGTCTGTGTAACACTGTCTATTGTCTATATAAATGTTTCTGAAACGGTTTACTATTGTTTAGTTCTTATTCCTGAAATATAATTATGCTTTTGTTTTGTTTTTATTTATCAGATATTGGAGGGCTGATTGCTCTACTACGTGGCCGGACAAGCCTAAGGAGGCGGATCTGTGCTACTACCTCACCATAACGTCCGCCAAGGTCAAGTTCGGTACATCAGTTAGAGCTGAGCTACAGGCACTTGAACATGGCCGACATGATCGATTCTCCTGCCAAGTGTGAGTTGCGAAGCATCATTTGTTTTCTATAGACAGAAGGAAAGCGTGCAGCAGAAATCCGTTGCGAAATGAGCCGTGTTTATGGTGCAACTGTATGAGTGAGGGTGTTGTGCGTGAATGGTGTAGGAAATTTAAGAAGGCCGGACTGAAGTTCATGATGAAGGTGGACAAGGACGCAGGTCTGTCGCTTGTTCAGCGAGTTGATCAAGTGGTTATAAGTAGATGGAGGTTTTCCATCAGTGATTTGTTTCCGGACATTTCAATGTCAGCTCTGTACATGATTATTACAGAACACCAAGGCTATTGAAAACTTTGTGCACTTTGGGTTCCCTATTTTCATAAGCTGGCGGCAACTTCTATGAAGAGAGTCTTGGAAAGCTTGTCTATCGATATGACAAATGTCTTAATCTTCATGGTGACAATGTGGAAAAATAACTGTGACTGTACTTGACTCCGGGTAATTAAATATTTTGTGATTCACATTTTTCTTTTTGTTGTACCCTATCGGAGGTTGAAAAATAAAAAAAAATAGCCCTCGTAATTATGCTCCTCAAAGCAATCTTCATAATTAGTGTCGTTGGTAGTCTTTGCTTTCATGTTTTAGACAATCTCCATATACTGATTTGCTTCTTGAAGTAAATACTCAATATAGCTCAAATGTGACGTTCCTTGTTGAGTTTTAACTTGGTTTTAATTACCACGAGAGTTCGTCATGAAAATATAGTTGGAAATGGTTTGATCCTTGATTATTTGTATAGCTCTTGCCCTTATTCTTTCACCATTTCTGAATTGATTTTTCCTCAGTTTAAAATCATTACTAGTTTGGCGTTTTATTTTTATATTCTGGCCTAATCTTTTCTTTACCCGAGGTTGATATTCCACACATTTAAAAAAAAAATCACAATATTTTAATATCGTTATTGTAAAATATTTCTTTTTAAGGCAACAATGATGTTTAGGACCACCTAAGTGATCTAATATTAGTGTTTACGATTACTAATTCGGAGATCATGGGTTCAATTCCCGGTAATTTCTGAGATAGATTTTATCCGAGTTTTTCCTTACCATAAGAAGGTGAATGCCAAATAGGTTTAAGGCGCCAAGGGCTCCGAGCTCATTGCGCTATCAATAATTTATTTATTTCATTCATCTCTACAGAGTACACTGCAGTATCCATGTTCACAATCTACCGCCAGGGGTGGCCGAGGTCGTTAAGGCGCGGACTCATGAGCGGGGTTGGAATCCCACCAAGACCGTCCTCTCTGACTGAGGTTTTTTCCAGGTTTTTCTCAGTCCTCATAAATGGCAAATGCCGGGGAGGTACCCTAAAATTAGGCCTGGAACGTTTCCTTCCTTAAAAAAATATCCTATCCCAATATATAATTTCTCTCATGTATCACCAGTTTCCATCGCCTATGGTGCCTCAGTAGTTAAAATGGGCGCTAAACGCTATAAAAAACAACATGCATAATCTACAGTTGTCGCGATAAGACCAATACAGTCAAGCAGGCAATAAATAAAACAGTTTAAAAAAACAATGTTTAACCATCACAGAAATAAAAAAGATCATTAACAGTACAGTCAACATGAGTTCATATTTATGGCATTAATCAATATATCAAGTTACAGGTCGTGGGAGGCGATAAAGTAAAATCCAGGGAATTAAAAAAAATGTTTGATAAAAATAGCTTTAATGGCCTAAGGTCTTTCTTTCACGAAGTTTTTTTTTTTTTTTTTTCAATTGTGGAAGCCTAAAACATATTATAAAGCACTGAATATTTATCCATTACAGAAAGGCTCGAGATAACGTCAACATTTGAAAAACATAGAAAATGAAAATAAATATATAGGGAAAATATTAATAAGAAAGAAGGGTATCGCATAAAATGATATAATAAACTGAATTGATAAAACAGAAAAATTTTACTGTATTTGAATTCAATCTGATATTACAAATGTTATATTTTCACAAATTACAAAAAAAAAAAAAAAAAAAAAATACAAACACATACGCACACATTTAAACACTGCTAGGTCGATTGTATTAAAATAATATAAAAATTTATTTTGTTTCAATTGCATGTATCATTTACGTGTAACACAAACACTCGGGTATTTTAATACAGTCAGTTCTGCGTACGTTATTTCCACTTTGCGTTCTGAACTATTATTTCATTCAGCTTCGTCGTTGCAGAAAGTTTTCACAAGGAAAAAAAGTGTTTACATTTGAAGACGAACGGGAGAAATTAATAAAGAAATAATAATAATAATAATAATAATAATAATAATAATAATAGTAATAATAATCCAAAAAGCAACACAGAAATTTGGATTAAAGAGGATGGAATAAACGAGGTTCTACTGTATGGCCTGTAAAAAGGTATCTTTCTATCCCAACATATGCCTTATTTTATTCATATATGTCTGTGCCATTTGCAAACTGGTTTTTAGATTATTTTTTTCCCAAATTTCAGCAGAGTTTCTATTAGTTTTTCAGCTTACTGCTTTCAATTAATGTACATTTTAAAATAACAACCGGTAATAACCAAGGCATTGAACGTTTGTTAAATTCCAAAACCATTTTCTAAAACGGAATGCCTGTCTTTTTGACAAATTTTCCCCACCTGAGGCATGTTAAATTGAATATTACTGACCAGCGATAGAGATAATCAAAATGGTTCCTGTTATGTAAATAATCTCAAAACAATTTGAAAATTTAATTCCTATTTAAAGAGCATGATGTATTGGAATTATGAAAGCTCTTTATCCGGGCTTTAGTGTCCCTTTAACTGTCCAGAAAATTACTCTTCAACCTTTTTCAAGTCACTTGTAAAACTGTTAGTTTATTTTCAAAAATTATGGGAACTTTCATTTCAAATGGCATTTCATGTTCAAACAAATAAAGATTATAATATAGATTTCTGGTAAAGATGTTCTGAATTTCATTATTTCACTTTAGGATTAAATTCAGCAATTAGTAATGCCACTCTATAAAACACTCGTGCATGCACGCAACAATGATACCATGTACACACGACTTTTTATTTTAAAATTACAATTTATATAATGGCGTTCACTATAAAATGCTCTAACCACAACGATAGAAACAATTCTTTGATTTCAATCGAATTTGAAGTTGTGGGTCTCCTGTGGTGTTTCAGTATATTTGTGAGCAAGCCTTTGTTTGTGATACAAGCAGAGATAAGTTAAGAATGAAAAATGAAATCAGGAAGTTTAATGAATGAATGTTACTTTTTTGTATGTCGGCAAACTGCAAAGTTAAATTATCATTGAAGTATAAAAATAATAATAAATTCTTCACTAGCCCTCGCCTCCTGATCTTACCATACAACTTTCAAAATAATTATCTAATTTAGTTATATTTTAAAAGAGCGTACTTTGTTGTATGGGAAGCATAGAATTCTAAATAAAATGGCTTTAACTTTTAAATGTTTTACATTTTATTTAACACTGACCATACAGTGAACTTAAAGCTTTTGACTAAATATTGTTCAGCTATAATATAAAACAAAGTTTTTCTGCTTTTGCACCGGGGTTTTTTTTAATACTGCACTTTCTTTCCCTTCTAGCTTTATTTTCCTTTTGGGTTGTTGATATTAAAATCTATTAATGTTTTTTATTCTTTCTTCCGTTTCTTTTTCTTTTCTCTCCTACCGAGAAACATGAAAGTTGATGAAACAATTCTTGATGGCATGATTGACAAGCAACGCATTTTGGCTCACGTGATATTTTTATGCAATTAATGATCGCATTACGATCAGAAGTTGTAGGGCTTATGTGCACGTAGTATTTAAACAGTTTTCTTCTGGACAAAATGTTCTCTTCCCTAAAAATATTTTGATTGAATGTGGAATGTTAGTTCTTTGAAAAATGACATAGGCTTATACAGGCTTTCATGAACATCTTACTGAATAAACTTGTAACTTCTGTTTACTTGGAGAAGCTAATAGTCTTTTTATAAGGAAATTGCATTGTTTGTTAAAATCAGGTCTCAACGGTTCATAGTCCGTTATATCAAGTGGTTGTAGTCTATGTGAAGTATGGATTGAACTCAAAAAACTACAATTCTTGACTATTTACAATTCGTGTGCTGCTATAGTTAAATTGCAGATCATCACAGGATCACATATGCCTGACAAATGAAGCAAATTGTGTCACGAAATCCTCTTCGTTCATCAATTCATTCTTTGTGCATTTGTAGACGTTCAGCGAGGGCCAACTATTTCAAGAAGGGAGTTTATGTTCTCGTAGAAATATAAGTGCGGGTAGCACCAAAAAGGCCACGCGTTCATGGCACACGAGACTGTCACATTTCCACTTCTTTTTCCAAGTACTTGTTTCTCATTCTTGTTACAAGGAACAAGTCAAAACACTCATATCGAAACATAGTTCAATACTTTTCCTGTATCATCTATGTGCTATAAGAAGTTCATGTTCTAAAAATGAACTGCTGTTTTCAACTGCAAGTGCTCGAGATCGAAACTGTAAAATGTCCAGTCGATACATTGGAAGAGTAGAAATTGGACATCCCTTAACTGCAACCCGGCGTTCGGGATGCGCGGAGACGATCAACCGTCTCTTTTAGTGTCTTACAGGGACCAAAGCAAAACAAAAGCGACTGTTGTTGATGCAGCGATTAAAACACCAGTTCTTTCAGTACAATGTACAAAAAATAAGTCATTTTCACGTTCTTCTTCATATTTTTATAATTGCCGTGTTTTCATCATGTACACAACCGGCTTACTCTGAGTAGGAAACAATTGCGTTGCCGCATTTTTTTTTCAGAGCCGGTGATAGGTAATAGGAATTCTCTCTTTTGCCACAACAATATTTTAGCTCGAGCCCATAGTCAAGGATTTAACAGCAAACATTCATATTCCACGTTAAATGGCAGCCTATAATCGCCACCTTTTCCTCAGAGCCTTTAAGATAAATTGTTTAACGATAGAGTTTCTCTGTCGTACCGCGCCAATAATATTTTAGCTTCAGCCAAGAGCAGTTTAAGATTATCAGTAGATAAACCTACAGCTGTGGGAGAGTTTATCAGTGTTATTGTTGGGATATCGAGTAAAGGCCGTTATCTAAAGTTTGTCGCCTCTTTTGATACTGGCTGGGTAAACGATGTGCATGGCAGAAATATCTGTTATGCACATGCGGACCAAAGACTGTCGCCCCTAAGGGCTGTCCAGGTCCTTCTCTATAGTACAATGTTATATTCCCTATATGTTCCAAATATTTCTAAACTAATTTTAGTGTACTTTCAGTTGAAAACAGCAACTCATTTTTGGAACATTGACGTCTTATAGCAAATAGATGACACAGGAAAATTGTTAGGGTATGTTTCTATATGAGTGTATCGGCATGTTCCTTGTTAGATAGGTTTCCATACAATGGCGGCCCCAGCTTAATTCTTTAAATATCTTTGATGGATAAAAATGATATTTATCATACATTTTCCAGGTTTTCTAAAATTTTGAAACTTCCTTATTGTGAAAGTTAAACATTCTAATGGGTATCCCTTTGCTGTCCAGCAAATTAACATACAGTTAACCCTGTTGAAAAAACAAAAACAAAAAAATACATAAATATATTTAAATTTCTTAAGGAAACAATTTCAAAAGCCAAATCCTTTGAATAAAACCCAGTCAAAAAAGGTATTCCACACAACGCAAAATTGGATACTATGAGGCATTTCCTTGATAGGTTTTCACATTTGGACAGCACTTCTGAAATCTACTCGCCCTTTCGAGGTGGAAGCAGAAATGCTGCTTACTCGCGTCTTGACCATCAAATTATGCTACCAGCAACACTGGTTGGTCGGCCTAATCTAGTATCAGCCTCTTCAACTCTGCTGATAAGTATTAGGTGGCTCTACATCCTGTCACGACGCAGAACACCACTATGCGGCAGAATACTCAGTTACTTGTGAGTCAAGGGAAAACACTAACCAACCGCGTCCAACCCATCCAGACGACTCCTCGAGGAGAGGGGCTGCAACTTCCGGCCCGACGTACTTCGGAAGTAACACAGGTGCTCAGAATTCGCAAAGCTTACACCAGAGCATCTGAAGAGGTTTGATATCTCTCTCCCCTAGCTTATGGGACCTCCTTGTTGAAAGTTAAAATCCAGCACAGGCTTTCGCCTTCCAAATTTGCTAAAGAAAGATAGGGGTTGGTATAAGAAAACTTCTGACTCGGTGTTTGCCAGCACATCTTTTAGATTTTGTAAGGTTTGCAGTTTACTCAAATACCAGACAATGGAATTGTGTATCTTATGCAATAATAATTAGAAGAAGAGGAAGAAGAAATAGTCCGAAGGAGACAACGAAGGACAAGACCTTCTACAAGAGGATAGCACTTATTCTCGCATTAGGGTTGTGTACAGTAGTATTTTCCTGTATGCTACACTTTGTTACATTTTTGTTCAACAGATTTCACTCGTTTCGAAGTTTACATTCGATGATTTTCATGTATTCCTGCTTCTTGTTATCCTGGACCATTGTCGACCTGCTTGTTACGTGTAGAAATCTTCCGTCTTGGCCTGCCTCTGTGTCGTTTGTATAAGCGCGCGTCCCACATGATGGTCTTATACGTTCATCTGTCGTCCTGCATCCTCGCTATGTGGCCTCCCATTCTCACTTATTCTGATGGCTCTTTCTGCAATGTCTGTTGTTGATGTTATTTGGGCTAAAGCTCCATTGGAGATTTTGTCCCTTATTGGTAATTCTAATATCCTCAGTTTCCTTCTCCTTGGGCTTATTTGTAGTTCATTCATGTTTGTTTTTAGCCGACCACCTCTGACACCCGTACGGGGTATATGCAGGTATCTAGCACCTCAAATTTAAGCTTTTTACTTGTTATCCTGTCGGAGAGTATAAACTGAAGGGACCAGAAAGTCTTTCATACTAAGGATATCTTTTGTTTGTCTTTTTCATCTTGTCTTTGAAGGAAATTAACTGTTCTAAGTTTACATATTCATTTACATATGGTAGAGTTACTGTAAAAGAAACTGCGTGTTTTTTTCTTCTTATTCATTGATAGGCCTGCCGCTTTGCTTTGTGTGTTGATTCATTGTAACATCCTTTGTAATCCCCTTGTTGTTTTAGGGCATATAATCTTGATATCGGCACATTTTAAGTTCGTTAATCTACTGCTGTTAATGTTAATCCCGTAATGCCTGTTCCATTGCATTTTCCGAAATGTGTCTTGCATAATACAGGTAAAAAGATTCGGAGAAATTGGGTCTCCCTGCCCTACTTCCCTTTCTGTTTTCATCTGGTCAATAACCTATGGTCAATAATTTATTTATTTATTTTTCATGCTGCAAGATGAAAATAACAGTTCCCCTCCAATTTTGCTAGCGCAGTATTTACACATTTTGTAGGTCACGCAAGCGGGATATTAAACATCCTATGCCTTTCAGATCCCCATCCTACGTTTAATATCCCATCAGAATTCCACTGGGCTTTAATAGTGCTGGTGACTTTTGAACGTCGCGTCTGTGAATAAATGTGTTTCATTTAAAAGTTTTAGCTTCAACTTTACCACAAGAAACCATTTAACACTTTACTGAATTACTTCATCCCGCCATCTTACGTGCTGTTAACCTAGCGGTAACAAAAACGAAATAATTGAAGATAAAACTAAATCTAGACTATAAAAAATGAAACCCCTAGCTACTAAAGATGTGCGCATAGGAAGCTTAGATCAATTTGGAAGATAAAATCTTTCAGATTCCTTACCACCAACACACAACACTCGGAACTATAAATGATGTAGTGACAGCACCAATCAAGTACGAACAACATATGCCAAACTAGTAATCGGCATTTCGCACCCAATCGCCTTCCTCACCCTTCCTTGCGGAAGGATACAAGTGATGGTGCAACTCTGTAGTGTACGTGCAACGCATACCCCTGAAGGTGTTGGCCGTTCTCGGCATTAATTTAACGATTCGGGCTATTGCTGCTGTAGGAACGTCAACATTCATCGTGGTCTTGTGCTGCGAGCAATGTCGTCTATTTCTTGTAAAAATATCAGCTTCCTGTTGTTTTGAACAGTTCATTAATATTTTAATAAGTCTGTCGAAAAGTCCCGATAGTTATTTAAAAAGATACTCTGTTCAAAACAATTAGAGGTACGAAAGTTTGAACATATATATTGCTGCTGTAGATGGGTTCAGGGTGGTAAATATTTTTTTACAGAAAGCTTAAGTCTTTATTTAACAGTAGGGTAATCTTATTTACTTCTCTCAGACAAAAATGCTGTAAGACGAAATTACAGACAATGTTGTAAACTAAAGTGGGAACTCCAATTAATTTTAATTTTATACATAAAGGAACACTTCAGTATTTGGTAGGCCTCCATGTGACTGAATTACTACCTCACATCTTTGAGGCAGGCTCCTGATAAATAAACACCCCTCCTCTTGTGGGATGTTCCCCCATTCTTCGATAAGACATCTGCAAGCTGTTGAAGAGTTTGAGGGGCTATAGGACTGTAACGGACTTAAATGCTTAATGGGGTTAAGGTCAGGAATCTTACAGGACCAATCCATTGTTTGACTTTGGAGTTCCTTTAAGGTGACCGAGGTGTCTCTTGCTATAAGAACTACAGCATTCTCTTGTTGTAAAATAAATCGGGGCCTCATTCCGAATGCAATAGGCATATCATGCGCTAGTACCATTTCATCAAAGAGCCTGGCAGCATGAGGTCGGTTTCTGAACCCTATAAGGTCATCAACAGTGATGCTACCCACAACATGGCTGACCCACCAGCAAATCTGTCCCTTTCCTGGGCTGCTGTTTATGTAAAACGTTCACCACGGCGACGATACACACGCAGACGAAAGCGAGATTCATCTGTAAACAACACACAGCGCCAGTGAAGAAGCTGCCGATTCCCATGTTCCTGCACAAATCTCGGTCTGGCTTTCTTGTGAGCAGGCGTTAATTTCCGAGCTTTATGAAGTCTTCGTGGTCTTAAACCTGCTTCTCTAAGTTGGTTTCTTATTGTTAGGTCACTGACATTTGCACCAGTTGCCGCCCTCAGATCATTTTTGTGTTTCCAGCAGTAACTTCTGCGTCGCCGAAGAACACAATTGACTACATATCGGTCTTCTCTGGCAGATGTTTTACATTTTCGACCCTGACCTCTTTTCCTAGAGTACGTACCTGTTTCAGTGAAGCTCTTCCATGCTCTACCTTTAACAGATTAGCCACATTAATCTCAGCAGCCACTGCACGGATAGTTCAACCTTCCTGCAGCAAGTGATCCCGAGGTACTTCATGTTTACATAAATGTAAACAAAAGAGCACAAAGATGAACCTTTCACCTACAGGCACTAGATATCAGTTTCAAATTAACGCTAATCCTTGAACACAACTTTTGTTTACAACACTGTAATTTCGGTTTACAGTTTCCTTATGTGAAATGAGAAGTAAACAATGTGTACGGTGTTGATAAATAAAGGCTTTAAACTTTCTGTAAAACCGAGAGAGTATTTATGAACCACCACCTCCATATTTAATTAGAGCGATTATAGCAATTAATTTTATGTAGCTTCGATATAGTCATGAGTGTAATGTCATTTTATTTTCTGTACAAGTGTTGATCTTACAAGAGTGCAGAACGCTACCACAGCCATAAAATCTGACCTGGGAATTTCTGTTGTCTATTGTAATAATATTTTGTAAAAGATGCCAGCAAAACCGATGTTTTCTAGAGAGAATTCTAAAGCATGGCTCTTGAAAAGATGTTTATTTCGTTTACAGTTGTCATATTAGCCAAGGGCGAAAGCAATAAACGTACGGGAATGAAAGACACTTTCAACTTCGAAGGGAAATCCTAACTGTTCCATTTAATACGTAAGAGATGTAGGTTACATGTAAGAAGTCACGTAAGCCTTCTGACAAATAATATAGCAGAAAAAAATGGAGAGAACAGATTACCCAATAGAGATGCAGGGATAGGAGAAAACATTATAAGGTTTTCTAAAAGCATATTTGAAAGAATAAAGATAACTTCGTGAGACCGGCAGACTGCCATGTTTATTCACCCTTGTGATTTTGCAACCCAGGGGCAGTCGGTCCGCATTCATTCTCAGTTCAGTTCAGTTCAGTTCAGTTCAGTTCAGTTAGTGGAAAGCTGTAGTGAGTTTTGGAAGAGTATTCGGTGTGGAAGATAGGCAAGGTCAGTTCAGTTCCGTTCAGTAGAAGAGTTTTAAGTGGAAGAGCTTTGTTAGTTGAGCTCAATTACATCTCAGGTTTAGTTGATTTCAGTATCAGCATTTATCAAATTAAGAAACGTCAGAGTGATCGTCATAGTTAGTGCGAAAGTGGCACATATTCTCTAGAAAATAACGGCAGTACATTTTATGTTTTATGTTTTATGTTTATGAGTAGTAAATTGTGTTTCATCTTCCATAACGAGAAATTTATCAATCTCGATATACTCTTTCCCCTATGTCACAGGACCATAAAAGTATCCAGTAGCAGAGTCTCAACAGCCGTGGCAAAATATAAGTCAGCGTAAATCAATCGTTGGAGAGGAAGAAATTATCATTTACCCCCGAGATTCCATATAACCAAATAATCAAATTAAACCCTTTCCATAATTTTCCATCCATTCTACACATATTTAATTAACCCTCCATTCTTTATAAAATCGTTGCAAAACAAATTTTTAGTACCCCAAACTCAACTACTACACCAATACATATGTTCAAACTGCTCTATTGATACTCTAAATGTGCCCCATTTAACGGTGTATAATTCAGTTCCAGTCCAGAATACCAACAGCGATTTCCCAAAGAAGTTGTGTTTGTTTGCCCCCCCCCCCCCTTCCAGGATGCATCTGACAGCTGTACGCCCCAGCTAGATGAGATTCGTAATGTCAAATCCAGGCATCCAAACCGCATATCACATTGGTGTGTTTTGCTGTGAAGTAAATTAAGGTACTGTTATCACTTCCACATGTTTTCGTTAATGTTTCTCACAAATGGCGCTTGTCAGCAAAATGTTACCGCGACGCTGTATATTTTTTAAGATGTATTAAAACTGTATCCAAAAACGGTATATAGTTTGAAATTGGAAACTGATATGTTTGTAGAAAGAATGCTTCTCATCATTAAAGGTCGGCTACCTTATGTAAATACGCAAATCAACAAGAGTCCGCCGCAGTTAAGAATTATTCAGAACAATTGACGAGTGACTCATAGTGCCTTGCCTAAAATGATACATTTGTACTTCTAACAGCCCATGTCATCAATATTCGTTACTATTATAAGCTATTGGTATACAGCCCCCATTTATAAGGGAAATTAAACGTAACGTAAACTTAGAAGCTTGCAAGGTCCAAGGTTTTGCGACTACCTCTAACTTAAGAAATCAGCTAATCAGAATACAGCTGTTCTGTTTGTAGAGCTCTATGGTAGAATTCATCCATACACGGAGTACGGAAATCAAATGCAACTCTTGCTGCTTGCTGCTGCAAGTCCCGAGAGACTGCGGAGAAAGCCGAAGTTAGTGACTTCCACAGATATAGCTAGATAAGACTTTCAAGCGAATAGTACCACATACAGAATGCGCTATAAATAGATGTTTATGATTTTTATGCCGCAATCAAAGGAGATTTATCATCATAACAGTGATTTACCCTCCCCCTATTAATTTATATTTATGAAAAGCGACGGGTCCGCCGGTTTCTAAGATTTACCCGATGTTAGCGTTAGTATATTAAGAATTCCCTACCAATTTATATTTAAAAGTTACAGAGGACAACACATAGGTTACATTATGTTTAACAAAAAACAATACATGCAACATTTACACTGCGGCCACGCACAGCAGTTTGGCTCTCTCCGCTCTCGCTCGGGACTTGCAGCAGCTAGCAGCAGGAGGTGCACTTGATTTCCGTGTTCGGTATAAGGGTAAGTTATGATAGATTGCATTATAAGAAAGCTATCCTTGCTTACATTACTCCAAGCAAATTAATTACTGCACTTTTCATATGCATAAATGCTACCACCCGGTGATCAGAAGCAGCTATTTTCAATCAGCTGTTTGTTGATATTCTCTTGTTCTTATCAAAAATCGGTTTATACCATTTAAATAAAATGAGAATAATAATTTTTGAAAATTATAAAATTTGCACTTTAAGAGTAGAGAAATACCAGAAAATTGAATTTAATCACGCTCTTGCGTTTAATTTTTCTCTATATTGTTTTAAAATAAAAGGACAAATGAATTCACCACATAAACTGTATTTATAACGATGCATATGCTTCATATTTAACAAAAGCATCTTCGTGAAGTTATTAAATGTGTAATATTAATCTAAATGTATTTGAGAATTATATTTGTATGCAAAGATCGCTCTGTAATAATCTTCAGAAAACATTTTCGCTACATATTTTTAATAGAATAACATTTAAATTATATTTCAAAGTCAATGATAATCATTGAAACTTTCGATTGTTGATTGTGTATATGTGCTTAGTATATTGCGATTGTTTTTAAATAGTAACCGGTTTTTGTTTTATTGAAATATATGAACATCATCTTAAATAGGCAATGCAACTCGTAACTTTCTGTTATTTCTCTCTATTTTAGAGAATATGAAGACGATATCAAGGGCTTAGTTCGTAAACATGGTTACAGTTAAAAAGATTTGAAAATACTCACACAGTATAGCTTTGCCTATCAGTGGTCATTTCATATAAATAATAGTATATCATTAATTTTTTTGGTTTAATCTCAATAATAATAACAATAATAATTAAAAAAAAATTCTATTTGTGATATTTATAGACTGCAAAATTCAAATTTTATTCCCCTAATACCACACACTATTGTCATTACTAACTTCATTAATAATACTAATTAATAATACCATAACTTGGATTTTATACACATATATTTTTAACTTACTCTCCTGAATGAAAAAATCGTTTATTTTACGCAGTGACGGACTTTTTTTTTTTTTGCCTAGTTCGCCTGAAAAAAATAAAATATTTTATGTGCAGTATTCTAAAGTTGACATAATATCACGTGTAGTTTCATTTTCTTTCGTTAGGTGGCAGTGATCAATTGGCTTTCAACGAGTCTCTATATAATGGCCGTTGTATATAACACTGGTTAAATTATTGGGCGCGGGGCAGAAAATAAAACCATAACAAGCATTTAGAGGAGTTTAAGAAACGTCTATATGAAGATAGTGGTAGAACAGGCACTGTCATGATCATTAATCTAGTCACCCTTTTCAACCTCTCTTGAGTTGTCAAATGTGAAAAATGGTTCATAATATTAACTAAACCTAAATTAGGTGTTTTTACTTTTCATTAACCAAACAGCTTGTAGGGGAATGCTTTTGAGAAAGGAGCTTCGGGGAACGTAACGTTCATGTGCCAAAGGAGAACACAGCGACGGAATAAGAACAGGCGCTACGTTGCGCTTTCAGAGTGGTCAGGAATTATTCTGTACGTGCTACTTCGAAGTGGAGCCCCTTGGGAAATTGACAAGTGCACCAGACAGTCCCCCAAGGAAATTGTATGCTTGATCGTGTAGATACGGTACTCGCATTAAGCTGTACGAGGAGAATGAAGAAAGCAATAGAATTTGTTGTTTATAAAGAGAGATTTTAGGACGATGAAGTGTTGTAGACTCTTACCGAGTTTTGCAGATCCCAGTGACACTGTATAGAGAGATGCTTATACACTTCAAGAAAAGTAGACCTGCTGGATGTAGTACGCGTTCTAAATATTAAGCAGCAAGTTAAGATCTTCATTTAGAGACAACACCTACACCTTAAAAGTATAAGCCAGGAGAAATTGGATCCAAATATAAAAATTGAGATTTTTATTTTTTTTTTTTTTTTTTTTATTTTATTTTTTTTTTTTTTGCATTTCTAATAGTTTATAAATATCATTCAAAAAGATGGAATTTAAATTCGAATATTTAAGGCTTAATATTTAATAATTTTTAAGATGGTAGCCACTCAGCCTTCTACCACCACGGATGGCCAAGGTCATTAAGGCGCGGACTCGTGTTCGGGAGGTCTGGGGTTCGGTTCCTACCAGGACCGTCCTCCCTCACTTTTTTTCAGGTTTTCCTCAGTCCTCATAAATGGCAAATGCCGAGAAGGTACTGTAAACTTAGGCCTGGAACGTTTCCTTTCTTAAAAAAATATCCTTTCTCAATTTATCATTTCATCTCATGTGTCATCAATGTCCACCGCCGTGGTACCTCAGTAGTAAAATTGGGCGTTAAACACTTATTATAAAATTCCCTTTCTGTGCTTTCTGCCATGAGTTGAAATATTTAGTGGATGGAGACAGCAAGGGTTTTCTGAGAATAGTAGAAAGTAAACCCTATGGAGAAAAACTGTAATGCTTAGGCCGCGTTCAAAAACATATGGGTTCGCGTCTGAGTAAACGAAAGAAAGACACGGTTGGGAAGAAACTGTCGGATGGAAAAGAATTAGGAGGGGAAAAAAAGACTAACTAATAACATGATTGACAAACTGCAATATTATTATAGGATGGCAATAAGATCTAACAGGCATGATCTTCAGAGCCAACATGTGCTGTTTGGGCCACATGTTTTCGTTATCTACCGTGCATAACATGGTTTATGCCCCAAAGGTCATGACTCTTCGTGTAGACAAGAGCCGTAAGAGGGGGGCGGCTTCGACCGTTGCTCCAGGTGCGGACCCTGAGTACCCGTGGTACTTCTGACGTTACGAGAAGTAGCCGGGCCGGACTTATTCGAACCCCTTCCGTTGGGGAGTTGTCCGGATGGGTACTCGTTTTGCTCACGAGTATATGAGTACCCGCGGCGGCAGTGTGTCTCAAGGGAGTGCTTAAGGAGTGTATCTTGGGGGAAGGTGTTTCCTGAATCACTGTTGCTGGGGTGACTCATCTCTTAAATTGAGTAGGTCTGTGCTAGACGTGACTTATCCACCAGTGAGAGTCTGATAGCTAAGTTCGCTTAGCGCGCTTGGGCGACGAGATCGTCTACGGCCGTCGGTTTAGACTTAGGTACCGTCCTAATGTAAAAAAAAAAAAGCATCGAGCTGCACAGACCTCGGCATATATTCGTTTGGTTTGGGAGGGATCCCTGCATGCAAAAAAGACAAGAGTCAATTATAAACACCATGAAATGATGGAGGCAATAAAACCATAAACTGACACCTGTCCAACCCTGATGTTCTAAAAAAATATATACACGGGAAAACAAGTCAACGAATCAATAGCGTTCTGTGCACTCGTGTGCCAAAACCAGCGTTTGTTGGACTTGATACAACAAAATGTGGTGCATTTGATACAGTTGTAACATTTAACACGGGGAATGTAGGAAGAATTGGGGCTTGAGTACACTATAAATAGACCTTCAAGAACAGTATTCTATATATATCAAGAAAACAGAATGTGGAGGAAATAGAAAAATCTGCAAGAAAGGAGAGAAGAACAAGAGGAATACCAGAGAGGACGAGGAGATTGCCGAATATGGACCAGAGATAAGCTAAATATATGTAAACAACATAATTTTAATTGTAAATTTAACACAATTTTCCTCAGTTGGATATTTTTATACTTTCTGGTGCATATTCTTTCACAATATAAAGATAATGAAATTAAATTTATGCAGCATCTTCCCACAGCAAAGATTTACAACAATAAGAAGGGATTTTTTGTAACTCGTGAAGTTTTCAAAATACAACAATTTCATTATAATATTTATTTGAAAAGATATATTGTTATAAATTATATCTTGAAAACCAATTAAAACTTCAGAAAATGCCTCTTATACAAATTACACTTTGTAAAAATTTTAAGTTGATATCCCAATCCAGTTTTGAGAAAAGTGTGCCTGAAAAATGGAAAATTAAAACGGACGAGATAGTCCAGGCTTACTTTCTTTAATCTCCTTTTTTGTAAAGTTACTTTTGTTTTGACGAAATCGTTTCTGAATGCACGTTCCTTTAGAAACTCCAACAAAAAATACCTGGTGTTTGAATTGTCTGCGTTTCGCGTCATGCTCTACCGTTTTAACAATGCACACGTTTTGTCTCCCCAGTGTAACGCCACCTCCATTCCTCATCGGGATTCTCTGTTTAGAAGGACTCGATTATGAGTCAACCTCGTTGCTAGACTCACGAAAGAAATTTTATTGCTCTCTTGAACATCCACGCACTTCCCTAGCATTTGGACACGAAGTGACAAATCACAAACTTCATGCAGGATCTTTGTTGACAATTGGCTGTAAGGGGGTGGGGAGCAAACTCTCTACTTGCTTCCAAGATTACTGTTTTGTTATGAAGAGTAGCCAAGTATTTTATCATAAATATCACACGAGAGTCTGAGATTGTCAATAAATTCATGAAAGTAATAATAATGACTCGAACCGAGATATTTTAGTGATATTTATTAGAACTATTTCAGGCATAAAATGAAAATTAAATATAATTTCCCCTATTTTGTTTAAAAAATTGTAATAATTGTATATATGTATTCATGAATACTTAAATTTTAAGCCATCTTGCAAAAGATGACTGTCAATTGTCAGTAATAGAGAATAGCCAAATATATGTTAAGGCTTATTCATCAATGGAATAAAAATAAACGTATTATATATTTGAAATTCGCGTATAGAATATTAACAGTTGCATAAAATGTTAAACTTATCTACCTATTCAAAAACTGTGAGACTGAAATAGACGAAAGTCGGCTGTTACAATCGCTACCTCTCGATTTACTTATACCAAATGAGAAAAACTAAACAGAGATAGCATTTTACCATCTTAAACACGTTACATAATTTACAAAATTATTTCAGAATATTTGGGTAAATATACAAAAACAATTGTTCGAGTCAATAGACATTAAGTTAGTTAAATATGCAATTATTGTAAACACAGTTATCAAATTTGAATAAACGGGCTGCAATTTCGTTGGATACAAAAGACATAGGAATTAGTAAATCAAGACGTGGAAGTAAATTCCGTACTTTATTTAGTATTACCAAATGATGTTCATTAATTGTGTGATGCTCAGGAATTATAGTGAGGTATATAGTTGACTACATTGACCAGAAGACAAATGCACTTTGTGTGTTAAAGGGATTTAATAAAACTTTAGAATAATTTCACTGCCATATCGGGTTATGATTGGCCAAAATTCAAATGTTTAATCAATTTCATTGGTCGATTTTATGACGTCACACAAGTGAAATAGTCAATTTAAATTCTTATTTTTCTTAGCAGTAAAAGTCACCACATAACTCTATATATAAGACATCGTAAATAAAAACGCAAAATTTAGTAAATAGCAATTGTAGGATGGCGGCAATATTCTCCCTTCATCTTTTCACAATCACAGCCTTTATAAATCGTTCTTTGTTTGCCATAGATTGGAAAAACAAAGAGGTGACGTCAAGTTAACTGTTTTACAGGTTATCTGTTTAGGGAACTTCTTACATATATTTCGGACGACTCTGAAGCAAACAGAGGTAACGGGCTCTAAAGGCATTCAATTGAACTTAATGCCTTGCGTATAGGCGGTGTCAGAAACAGAAACTAAATCCGATTGCCCTGACGTCATACCCAGAAATTGGGAACTAGGGCAGAACAAACACAGAAGAGGGGGGAGAGAACTTCAGAACTTCTATGAATGTGGTTCGATTCATCAAAGCATTTATTCAAAATAGGGAAACATAGAAAAGGATTTCGAGGGAATACCTTCAAACTATGCAAAATTGCGAACGGTCTTCCTATTTATTATTCCCAATTTTATTATACAACCAAAAACCTTAACTTGTTCAATACAAAAGTATGCTCTGGTATTGTGTTTTTTAAATTCACATTTTAAAAAAAATGAGATCATTTAAATAATTATAAGTGTTTTTGTGCTGACATTCTACTATAAAATACACCCTGAAATTATTGTGCGAAGTTCTTAAATAAATTCACGTTCACGCGGAATTTTAGTCATGAACCTTGTCCCTTTGCCACGTAATTTTTAACGTCTTAGCTACTAATTACGATGCAGTAAGCGACATTCGCATTAAGACAAAAGGTAGTAGAAAATGTGTGTGATAGTGTTTAACGCCCGTTTTTACTACTGAGGCACCACCGGTGCTGGACACTGTTGGTACATGAAATGAAATGATTTATTGGGAAAAGATATTTTTTTTAAAGAAGTAAACGTTCCAGGTCTAAGTTTAGAGTACCTCCCCGACATTTGACATTTTATGAGGAATGAAAAAAACGCAGGCAGGGAGGACAGTCCTGGCGGGAATCGTACCCCAGACCTCCCACTTACGAATCCCCGTCTTAACGATCTCGTCACACGTGGTGGTTGTTGTAGTAGAGTAGTGCTAGTATTAGTAGTAATAGTAATAGCAGTAGTGGTAGTAGCAGTAGTAGTAATAATAGCAGTAGTAGTAATAGTAGTAGTAATAGTAGTAATAGTAGTAGTAATAGTTGTAATAGTAGTAATAATAGTAGTAGTAACAATAATAGTAATAGTAGTAATAGCAGTAGTAGTAATAGTAATAGTAGTAGTAGTAACAGTAGTAGTAACAGTAATAGTAGTAGTAGTAATAGTAATAGTAGTAGTAACAGTAATAGTAATAACAGTAATAGTAATAGTAGTAATAGTAATAGTAGTAATAGTACTAGTAGTAACAATAATAGTAATAGTAGTAGTAATAGTAGTAGTAATAGTAGTAGTAGTAACAATAATAGTAATAGTAATAGCAATAGTAGTGTAACAATAATAGTAGTAGTAGTAATAGTAGTGTATAGTAACAGTAGTAATAGCAGTAGTAATAATAGTAATAGTAGTACTAGTAGTAGTAACAGTAATAGTGGTAGTAGTATTTTTTTTTGAATGATTATTTATGGATGCTCTTTAACATCTCAGGTCATCAGCGTCCCATTCAACTCAGGGCGTGAAACGGCCAACTAATTTTGCTCAGAGGCCTCTCTTTCAGGCTTGAGGTTCTTTATCGTGCTGTAAATGTACGACACGGAACATACGGCTTTACTTCCCTTCCGAAGGAAGCCATACTTAGGATTTTTACGCCCCGAAAAAGTAGTAGTAGTAACAGTAGTAGTAACAGTAATAGTAGTAGTAGTAGTAGTAGTAGTAGTAATAATAGTAGTAATAGTAGTAGTAATAGTAATAGTACTAATAGCAGAGCAGTAGTAGTAGTAGTAGTAGTAGTAGTAGTAGTAGTAACAGTAATAGTAGTAGTAGTAGTAATAGTAATAGTAGTAGTAGTAGTAATAATAGTAGTAGTAGTAACAGTAGTAGTACTAGTAACAGTAGTAGTAGTAGTAGTAGTAGTAGTAGTAGTAGTAGTACTAGTAACAGTAGTAATAGTAGTACTAGTAACAGTAGTAGTAGTAGTACTAGTAACAGTAGTAGTAGTAGTAGTAATAATAGTAGTAGTAGTAGTAGTAGTAGTAATAGTAGTAGTAGTAGTAGTAGTATTAGTAGTAATAGTAATAGTAGTAGTAGTAGTAGTAGTAGTAGTAGTAACAGTAGTAGTACTAGTAACAGTAGTAGTAACAGTAGTAGTAACAGTAGTAGTAGTAATAGTAGTAATAGTAGTAGTAGTAGTAATAGTAGTAGTAATAGTAATAGTAATAGTAATAGTAATAGTAATAGTAGTGTTAGCAGTAGTAGTAAAATAGTGGTAGTAGTGGCAGTATTAGTAGAAATAGTAGTAGTAGCAGCAGTAGTAGTAGTAGTAGTAGTAATAGTAGTAGTAATAATAATAGTAGTAGTAGGTGATTGTTATGAAATCTTATATACAATAACGGTGATGGAGTACATCTCTGACGACGTGCTCTACTGGCCGAACTACATTCCAATTTCACTGTACTGTTTTTGTGCATCAAATTTTTTATCATTTTGTTGGCGATGCCTTTCTGAGAGTTTTACTCACAGAGTGGCTCTATGAACACTATGGAAGAATATTTTAAAATTATAATTTTATATGTATTAGCGTCTTTAAAGGGAATATATAGTCCCAACATAGAAAACCCATCGCTGAAACGTAGATATTGTATTGTAATCGTTAACCCACACTCTTAATCGAACATATAGAATCTCGCAGTAAAGGTGCCGCTGGATGCGGTACACCCAATATCCGAGATATAAAACTGAGAGCGAGAGGGCTGGGTTTACCGCTAAAACTCTCTGTTGCACGTATAAATGGAATAGATAACGAATTCACTTCGGAGATAGCATTTATGATTATAGAGCATGAGACATTTTTCGATAAGCTGAGAAGATTGCAGTTGTGAGAAATGCTAAAATTGGATATCATGATTTGATAAAAGCGGTTTGTACTCTTTACCAATCCACGAAAAAACTCCTGCAGATAGAGAAAACTTATACAACAAAATATTGTAGATATTAACAAAACATACGCCAAGGTGTAAAGTTGTTCTTTGTCTCCCGCTATAATTAGCACATTTTATAAGAAAGCTGTAAATGTTTTTAAACTATGCTTTTAAACTGTATAAAATTAAATTATTTTTCTTCCATTTGTAGATCAATAAACGCTGGCAGCAAGTTTATAAAATACCTTTAAAAATTTGCACATAAACTACATGAAATAGAAATATATGGCGGTACAGGCAATAAAATGTAAACAATAGAAAAGATTAAGTAAACACTGAGACATGGCTGCATTACTTCACGCCCGAAATAAAGAAAGAGAATACCACACTTCCTTTAGGAATATGTCAAGTATTTTCGGTTTATTTTTCTTTCTAAATGCAAATGCAGATTATTAAAGTGAACTTGAAGGTGCAGTGTCATCCATAGCATGGTGTTCCATTTATTTCCCACAGAATAATGCGCCATGCACACCGTTTCTCTTACAATAAACAATACAGAAAATGAAAATTTACTTTTTCCATCTAACATACAGGCCGAATTTCACCCAAGTGTATCCTTCAAGCAGCTTTCATGAAAGACATAATAAGGAGATACGAAGAGGGTGTCCTATATTTTTAAGGGTGGGTGCCCCCGTCATTTATTATTATTAATAATAATAATAATTATAATAATAATAATAATTATAATAATAATAATAATAATTATAATTATAATAATAATAATTATAATTATAATTATAATAATAATAACATACTTTTACTAATACAGGGAATTAGTGTATGCTAATGCATTGCAAAGGAAGCTAATGGATTGAAAAATGAGATTATATAACTCTTATTTTTATTATATTACAAGTGTAATTTAATTTTCAAATCCAGCCATTTGTATAAACAATAAACATAATTAAATATTATATTAATGTAACGTTTTTATTAAGAAAATGTAATTGGGATTATTAAAATAAAAACTGTACGAGAAACAGTTATCTGCTTTATTTAAAAAAACAACAACATAATGTGTTATGCGGAACCGAATATCAGACTTGATGTCTAATTTGCTTTATACATTAACACGTCAGTGCTAAGCTATCCATTAAATGTAAACAAAAAAATAAAAAGAAGAAAAATGCACATTTCATGTTTTTCAAAAATAGTTTTGTAGTACAAAACTAGAGATTATATTGAAAAAAGCACCGTATAGCCAAAACACGGCACGATAACCAGGTATATTTGAAACTGAAATAACATTAATCTTTAAAGCTAAATATTAATTGCAAAGCGGGCGCGGTGCAGCGCAGCATTGCTTGCCACCTTTTTTTCTCTACGGAATACTACAATGAGAGTGCTGGGCATTTCCGCAAGCCCGCTCGTGTATTCTCCTTTGAAGGCATTTAACGAATGTGTTTGGCGATTGTTTTCAAAACTTTATTGAGCTGTAGAGTGAACGGTGCATTTTTGTGGCAATACGTACAGTATGGCCCGGATATATCAGTATTTTTGAGTGCGTAATGTTAGTTTAAAATATTGACCTCATAAATTTTGTGAAGTGTTTAATACTTAGTATATTCGTTTTGAGGTTCTAATAATAACTTTTTTAGTGTGAGGCTTAAAATATTTCTTACTTCAGAAAATATATTATACCATGATTTGGTTTATTTATGAACGATTTATGAACATCTCAGGTCATCAGCGTCCCATTCAAAACAGGGAGTGAAATGGCCGAAAAATTTTGCTCAGAAGCCTTTTCTTTGAATTGAGGTTCATTTACATGTCATAAATCTACGATAAAGGACCACGGCTTTACTTACTTTCCGAAGGAAGCCATACTTAGGATTATTACGCCCGAAAAAGCCATCAGTCCTGACTGGTCATGAATCTGCGATCTTGGGTTTAGAAGTCAAGTATGGTTACCACTACATTACCAGGAACGACAGAAGAGACAGAAGCAACTATCATGTCGGTCCTGGTGGTGTAGTGGTTACCATACTTGCCTTCTAAACCCAAAACGCGGGTACAAACCCGGCCAGGACCGATGGATTTTTTCGGGCGTAAAAATCCTAAGTATGGCTTCCTTCGGAAGGGAAGTAAAGCCGTGGGTCCCGTGTGGTATATTTGCGGCACGAAAAAGAACCTCAAGCCTGAAAGAGAGGCCTCTGAGCAAAATTTGTCGGCCGTTTCAGCCCTGAGTTGAATCGGACGCTCATGACCTGAGATGTTAAAGAGCGCCCATAAATAAATCAATCAAAAAAAAAAGCAACTATCATCCAGGTACTGGAGCAGGAGGAAGAACTAGATGATTTCTCATGGGAATCTGATAGAGATGATGAAGTTCGGGGGAAGGTCCATAAGTTTCTGTAAAACCATTTTCTAGGTATGATAAAGATAAAAACTATATTTCACTTTTCAATATTACCCTTTATTGCAATAAACTTCGCACATATTTGAATTAGCATTTCAACCCCTCCCCCAAAATAGTCAGAAGTCGTCATCATCATCATCATCATCCTTAAATTTCCTTCCTCTCAGGTCCTTCTTGAGTTGTGAGAAGAGGAAATAGTCACTGGGAGCTAGATCTGGGCTGTAGGGGGGATGACCGATCTCCTTGAAGCCACATTTCTTCTCAGCTTCCTTTCAACAAGAGCTGTGTCACAGGCACGTTGTCGTGATGAAGGCGCACACCACCACTCAGCTTTCCTCACCTTTTCTCTTTGATGGAAAAACGTAGTCTGTGCAGCAGGCCAGCATAGTACTCCCCATTTACTGTGGTGATTTTCTTCTTGAAGTCAATGAAGAGTATTACCTCACATTTCCAAAAGATTGTGGCCATGATCTTCTTGGTTGACTGAGTGACCTTGGCCTTTAGAGGCGTTGCTTCAGCAGGTTTACGCCACTCCATTGATTCTCTTTGGATAAGGGCTCATAGAAGAGGACCATAGTTTCATCTCCTGTAACAATGGTTTACACAACTTCTCTCTCTGTTGCCATGGCATAGCTCCAAAAATGCCTGACAATACATGAGTCGTTGCTGCTTTTGGACCGTAAAAAAGAAGTCAAGGCACCCTTCTTGCACTAACCTTATTCATGTTTAAATGTTCATGAATAATTCAAAGGACTGTTGTTTTAGAAAGGGGCAACCTTGCTGCTATTTCTGTAAATTTGAGCCGTCGGTCTTCCATAATTTTTGCTTCTACAAGAGCGAGGTTTTCAGGAGTGAGCACCTCCTAGGGCCGACCTATTCGAAAAAACTTGGCCCATTCTTTTACCGTAGAATATGAGAGGGATGCTTCCGCATATACACCGTTTAATCGCTGTTTAATTTTATTAGGAGTATGTCGTTCGTTTGTCAAGAATTTAATAACATCTCTATACTCCATTTCGAACATGTCACAATCTTCTACGCTTAGCCTTCTTTATGCAATTATATCTGAACAACTGAAGACAGTGGAACGGAGGTTACAGCTGTAATTATTTACTTAACCAGATAAGGATTTTGTGAAGGCTATAAGCCATATCAGCGAAGCCGGAAACTTATGGACCTACCCTCGTAGTTTATCAAGACAATATTCCATAGAACGTGATTTTGAAGACGTCGAGGAGGAAAATGTACATTGTCATTTTTTCGTAGGCGAGCTTGGTGAAACTAATTGAATCCTTGGGAAATTTCAGGTAATTTTATTATATTTTAGGTAAATGTAATAAAATGTCATAAAATTTTGCTAGGGCCTATAAAGATTGTTAGAAATACGACCTCTGCCTTAAAAGAAGTACATTATACTAATTTGTATGTTATGAAAAGAAGGACACATATCTCTACCAAGAGAAAGGGATTGTAAAGCTACAAACCCTGCAAAAATTATGACTCTTTTGGATGTCTATTCCTCTTAGCTGTCAAACAAGGCATTACATTTTTAGGGACCCTCCAGGTAAAAACAACAGAATTCCATGCAATAAATACATGAAGTTTGATTGTAACTTTTTTTGTTTGGTTTCCAAGAAGAATTTGCTTAGGTTTCATATATATCTAAAAGAAACAAAGTTGTGTTGAATATTGACAATAATGAGGAGATTGATGGGGATATAAAGAAGCCGAGAGTGATTCTAGATTATAATAGAACTAAGGACTGTGCGAATATAGTGTGCATTCTACTTCACAAATAAATATATAAAAATCTGCATACGCCACCCTGGTGCCTCTGGTTTCCTAAACCAGGGCGTGTATATCAAAATTTTCATTTATTATTATAAACTATACAATACAAAAATCTCTTACCACCTTATTTTACAGATTTTCCTAAAAACTAGATTAAAACAATAAAACAAAAAATTAAAACAACTCAAAATTAATTAAATTAAACCAAAATATAAATTTACTTAACTACTTCTCAATTTAATATTCCATAATCTACAAAATTAACAAAATTACTGGGATCCAGTAAGAATTATAGCTGGTGGCTAGCTATTCTATCATAATTTATTACATTACTATACTACTAACCACTGGTTACCAGCGGTATGTACTGGTATCTAGTACTTTAGTACGAATATTCTTAAATTTATACTCAACATTTAAACATTATACTTATTAATTATCTCCTCTTTAACAACTTACTTCACAAGTTCATTTTTCACTATTAATCTTTCCTACTCATTTCATTTATTTATTCTAACACTTTAACTCATTAAACACTATCACTCGCTTCCACCATATCACTCTCCAACCATCCCTTCCTCCATCTCTCTTGATCCTCCTGGACCCCTGGTTGCAGCATTTCTCGCGCTCTGCTCCTCCTCTCCGGACACCACTTCTTAATCCTCCATCTCCTCCCGTCGCTCATTCCCGTGGATCTTCAACACCCTTTAATCTTCTTCTGTAATCTTCCTTCTTCCATGTTCTTCCCGGTCCCATAACTCTTATAGGTAAATGCCTTGACCTTCCTCCCCATCTCTACTTCAGGTTGTAAATCAAACTTATAAATTTAGATATCTTCCTCTCTTTCATCATTCTCTTCTTCCTTGCCTTCATCTTGTCCTCTTAACATTTTCTTCCTGTTGATTAACTTAGTTAACTCTACTTCACATCGCGGGAAACAAGATGACGACATCTTTCGCCATTTTTATACAACTTGGCATTGTTGGCATAAATATCCATGTTATTTTCACTGTCAACAATTCTGTGGGCACCATTACCAGAAGAATATTTTTGACTAATTTTGTATTTGCTCTAATTGATGAACACCTGAAACGAGGGCGCAAATCCCCCAAAAGACATAGTGGAATTTCTTTTAAAATTGGAATATGGAACATCGCGGGCTATTGATGAAAGAAGAACCGACTCATATCAACGATAAGGTGCACATAAGAACAACACAGTTACTTTGCCTTGTATTCTGTGAAGAACTTTGTAGAATATATAGTGATAGGCATCTCACATGCAAAAATGCTCACATTACACTGGAAAAGGTAAAATTTTTAATATCGTACAAATAGACAATTAAATGTTGTAACACTATATTTTGTTCTATTATTATTATTATTATTATTATTATTATTATTATTATTATTATTATTATTTTTAATGAATCATTAGGAAGTAAATACATGTAGTACATGTGTAGCATTCTTATAATTATAATTAGTGTTTATTTAAAAAAAAACATTTATAGACTTTATTTCTGTTATTTATTAATCCCGTCCATTTTTAATGCGCTTCACGTCCAAAAAAGCAAAGGATAAAACGCGGCACTGAATGTCGCGCGCGCCTGCATTCGGGGAAGAAAAAAAAAAAAAAAAAAAAAAAAAAAATGCCTACCCGCTTAAAGGTTAAATCGTGCATGACTTATTGAAAAGCTCTTCATTTAAATTTCTAAGGTTCCGTGCACCAACTTCTGCGACAGTATTTATAAACGTTTATCTTGACCGTGCTTTACATGAAACAGTGTTGGTTTTCCCCACAGTGGGTTGCAGAACCTAATTGTTTAGTATGCTTGTGTGCAAAGAACAAACATTTTCAATTGTAAAATGCCACGGTCTCAAAACGTTCTAAAAGCTTGAAATGGTGTTACATAATAAGCTATTGTCAAGCTGTTTGGCTAGTTGTGTTATACAGATTGGAAGTTCTGGAAAGCGCAGTTTGATAGCACGTATTAAAGAAGATGTAACAACTCCAGCCCTATCGGAATTTCATATAAAAATACAGGTTGGGCAATAAAAATGAAATACAAAACTTCTAATAATAATAATAATAATAATAATAATAATAATAATAATAATAATAATTGGATATGTAAACAAATTATGGGAAATGCCTGCAAACTCCTCTTCATTCTGACAATGTAACTTTATGAGATTCAAGCTATACATATAGCAGTTGATGGGCACCATATGTTACTCTTTTATCGTTGGTCTAAATGTTTCTTAATTGCACAATAATAACAATAATGTAAATAGTTTCAAGCCCATACATTGATGCATTGTCATAGCAGCTGTTGAAATAAAAAGTGTTCGCTCTCTAGGAACATTGAATGTATTGAGTTGTAATTAAATAACTGCAAATGAAGGAAATATCTGATTTTGAAATTCAACAACATATTTCAGAAAATTTTGGGGAATATTCTATGCCTTAAAATACACTAAAAATAGTTTCCTGGTTTTAAATGTGATAAAATATTCTACAAAGATAAGCCTGGGGTTGTCATTGGAAAATTGTCATAACAGAAGAGAATTTAAATAAATAGCTTGGTTTGAGATATCGTGAATAACCGATTATTTTTAGGAATATAACAGAAGAAATAAGAATATCACACTACATGTGTGTAGTATTTCAACTAATGAATTAGAAATAAAAATATAACTGCAAGATGAGTACCTTGGGGCTATCTTATGTGCAGTTGTTGCATACAAGAATGGACATTTATCGATATTTTAGTGCTCGCCTGTTTCCTTGGTACTGTTAAGTGAGCGAGATTGCGTTTCTTTCAAGTTTAATTTCATTGCTAAATCCAGATCTTATCTTCAACATTCGGTGTTTAACATCTCGATCTTATAGTATAAAGGCCCTTATCTTCTGAGCTACTTGATTTAAAATGTAATACAAGTTTTCTTGGGAGAAGGTTTTCCCTTTTGCTTGATAGTCGGTGAACTCTAATGTTTGTTAAGGATTTGTATCGGAAAACTATTGGCATGTTAAGAGAATTATTTATCTGCTTAATTGTATTATGTAATTTTTACTGCTACGAGGTATATCAAAATGTTGCCAGCCTGTCGGTCCTGGTGGTATAGTGGTTACCATACTTGCCTCCTACACCCAAGATCGCGGGTTCGAACCCGGTCAGGACCGATGGATTTTTTCGGACGTAAAAATCGTAAGTATGGCTTCCTTCGGAAAGGAAGTACAGCCGTGGGTCCCGTGTCGTACATTTACGGTACGAAAAAGAACCTCAAGCCTGAAAGAGAGGCCTCTGAGCAAAATTTGTCGGCCGTTTCACGCCCTGAGTTGAATGGGACGCTGATGACCTGAGCTGTTAAAGAGCGTCCATAAATAAATCAATAAAAAAAAAAAAAAGTTGCCAGCCTAGTTCGGCGGGTTTCTTTGTTTTCCTTATTAGGTAATTTCTAGCAGATGGAATGTTTTAGTAGAAATTATTGAAAGTTATTAATTATTTTTTTTAATGTTTCATAAATAATTGTATGTAAAATTTAGTAGTCTTAAAATCGTGTCAGGTTTATTTCAACAGATGTTATTAAATGCAGAATTTTATCACTATTTGTTTATAATTAAAGGAATGACACTAATGTTTATTTCATCTTAAATGTTGCTTTTTATCTTTTATTAACACACATATACATTTCTAAGATTTTTAGGCCTTCAAGTTTTTCTTTGAACCCTAAATGACAGCAAGTAACAGCAGCAAACGAAGTAATATTGATGGTCATAATTTAATATTAGCGGAGTTATAACTGCTATAGATAAAAAAAATAAAAAATAGGAAACCCTGCCGTGTGTTTAAGGAAATCGCAGTCATTAAAAATGAAGAGAAGAAACGTTATATGCCGTTACAGATGGTAGCCAGAGCGTGGTTACAAAATATAAAAGACTCCAAAGTTAAGACGTCACAGTTAGTAGTAGAGCGTGGTTGAAGAAATAAAGAACATGATCTCCCTACCCCACATTTAATTGAGGATCAATTTGTTAAGCAACACTTAATATATTTATTTATATAAAATATAAATTTATAAATGATGAATGAGTCACAGATGCATCACAATGATTCTGCAACCAATAAGGAATGCAAGCATTTTAGACCTGCACCTCTAAGAAATTCAAGATACAGCTAACAATAAGCAAGATCATGACGTTTGTTTTATTTGGAGGGGCATTCACGAGAAATTACTTTTTTGATTATTTTCACAGAGAAGTCACATTAGCACAGCATTTTTATGCAAGTTTTATTTCAATTACGAAATTCAGTGAAGAGAAACTTAGCAAAAAGTTGAGCCGAGGTGTTTTCTTTCTTCAAAACAATGAAATGACTACAATTGATATAACAGCGTGAACTGCTGCAACGGTTCTCTATGTATATAGTGACTAAGTTATTGCAGTTTAACTAAGATCAGCGATTTGATTAGCTCGTCGCTTGCAGAACGCCATCTTTTTGCCAAACGATAAAGCTACCATTCTTTCTCTGACGTATTTTTATTTTTTGCATTATTTTTGTCGTAAGATAGCAGGATTCATAGTTTACAACCTTGCATTCATAATAAACCTTTTAAAAGCATCAAGCAAGCCTCTAAAATTATTGTAGACTACGGAATATTTTATGTTCTACAGGGTGGTTGAGAGATAATCCTAATATACGCACAACTTTTATGTATATTAATATTTTATGTGACTTAATAAATGGTTTCTTTACAGTGGTAGAACGTGATCTATAACGACATATCGCACCAAGAGAGAGAAGAGAGCTGAGGTGGCCAACCCGTTATGAAGTCTGGCCCTCCGTCATGCAGGTGCACAGCATGAGCCTGGCTCAACATTACATCCAAACAACATCAAGAATAGCCTTGACAAACTGATGAGCACAGGAGCTGTGGCAGTTACTAGGAGTGGCCGTTCCTCGACATCCAGGTCAGAGAAAAATGTGCAAATAGTTCGGGACATTTTCAAAGCAGTCCCCAAAAGTCAACACGACAAACCGCTCGTGAAAGTGGTCTTTCCCGCCACCAATTTGATATTTTCTGAAAAAAAAAAGATGTCCTATTACTGTCAAGATTTTTTTGTTAGAAGAATGTGATCATCAAATGGAGTATGATGGACTCTTGCTAGGTTGGTATGAGGACAGGCCCAAGTTTTTCAGGAACATCGTGTAGAGCCATTTTTCATGTATCAGGGTTTATTAGCCGTCACGACTGTCACTACGGGGCACAGCTGAACTCAGGGATCACGATTGAAAAGTCTCAAAGCTGTCCTAAGCCTATGGTGTGGCATAACATTCAACAAAGCTGTGGCTCCGTTCATTCTTCGATACACCACGAACGCAGAACGGTTGAAAAATTAAGTTTGGTCAGTTGGTCAATTGTCTCCACCTGGGATAACATCAATGACCTCATTTTCGTGCAAGATGGTGCCATACCTCATTTTCCATTGAACGTTCGCGACTAATTTGACTAACAGTTTAGAGGACGTGGTCCGCATGAGTGGTCAGCAGGGAGTACCGACTCCAGTTCATGTGATTTCTACAACAAACCAAAAAGTTGAATGAACTGGAGGATCGCATTCGCCTTGTCCTCACTAACATATCACAGTAGTATCTGCATAAATCGGTCGAAAATATTCATAGGTTACAACACACTGATGCAAAATGTAAGTGCATATTGGGGTTTTAAGTTTCACTGCATATATTTTCTATCACGTTAAACTCTACAACAGAACTTGCTTCACTAAAACAGACCAATTAATAGGAACGCATATTACAATTGGGAGGTACTTCTCACCCACCCTGCATATGTCACAACTTGAACAATTAATTCAATAATTCTTTTTATTAGGAAAGTGCCAGCTTGTGCAATGAGTGCATCAGTAAACTTGAAAAAAATGTTGCCATCAAATAATTTCTACATTGTCCCTCTTTGAAAAAACCGGTGGGAAACAGGATCATTAAGAGAACATCTGCGTTGTCTAGCGCTGGTATTCGTGTGCCTAGGTGCAATTTCCGATTGCGTTATATCTCTGATTAAGGGGTTTCCCCTTTGTTCTAAGGATATCCCCCTCAACTTTTAAGGTGAATGCCTGGGTACTTAGGCCACAAAATTTCCCGTGTTCTTCGGAAGAATTATCTTCCATCATATGTACAAAACGTTAAAATTGCTAAACTATGATCATAAAAAAATAATAAAAAAGATAGTTGAAAAGAGAGCACAGCCCAGAATTGGATTTTCATTTATGAATGAATTTCATGTTGCTTGTCTTGTGTTTTATGCACAAATTTTTTTACATATGGAAATTAAAGATATTTATCCCACGTAATATCACAAAACGTTCCGAGATTATAATAAATTCAGAGAATTGGGAGTGGGAGAATTCATCTAGGAAGTTTAGGACTATTTTATGAAAAAAATGAATATAAATGTGATATGTTATTAAAATCCACTCATTAAATATGTTTTAAGGATTGTATTAAAGATTTAGACTGATATTTATGAACATGCCCCTAAAGATAAAACACAGACGTACGGAAAAGACATCAGCAGATATCCTTTATGTAAAGTAAACATAAGGCAACAGAATTTTTTTTTTGAATGATTTATTTAAGGACGCTCTTTAACATATCAGGTCATCAGCGTCCCATTCAACTCTGGGCGTGAAACGTCCGACAATTTTTGCTCAGAGGCCTCTCTTTCAGGCTTGAGGTTCTTGCCATACTTAGGATTTTTACGCCCCGAAAAAAATCCATCGGTCCTGGCCGGGTTCGAACCCGCGATCTTGGGTTTAGGAGGCAAGTATGGTAACCACTACACCACCAGGACCGACATAAGGCAATAGAAACTTAGCAGGAATTGAGATGTAAATTCTTCTGTTGAGTCAACTGGCATTTATGATTATCCCCAGTCGAAAATAACGTGTTCTAGATGACACTTTTACTTTTACTTTACTCCTGATATCAATAAGATTATCAAAGCTAAACGAGGTACTTGATTATGGTCAACATTGACCTTTGGTGCTAGACCGATCAACTCCCTTATATAAAATCGCTGCTCTTGTTGAGAACAAGATAATATACCTGGATTACTTAAATCGGGACCAGGGTAAAAACCGGGTCGTTGTGGAAAGAGGTGACACTTTTGAGGAGTATGGGGACAGGAAATTTGTTATCCAAGGATACAATCTGGTGCCTAGTAAATGAAATGACTGAGAAGTTACAGTTTCTTACTACCCCAGTCACCCTGTTTCACCCATGAATGGAATTTTACACTTCATGACTCATACTGTTTTAACAAACAGTGATTTGTTTATTTGGTAATTAGAATACGCATGGTGTCGTGCTAAAATGCATTTCTAAATCATTCCATGTCTCCTTCTTTTCCTTCAAAGAACACAAATCAGTCTTTTTATTTTTCAGTTTACTGTAATATGAGATAACTAGTTCTAACAGATAGAACATATCCCATGCCGAGAAAAATTTGGAGACTTCTGTTTGTTTCCCATTTTCGTTATAGGGTAGGTCTATAAGTTTCCGGCCTTACCATTTTCCAGGTATGATAAAGTATATTTAACTTTTCAACATAACTACCCTTTATTGCAATAAACTTCTCACATCTTTGAATTAACATTTGAATCCCCTCCCTTGTCTGTAAAATGGGCATAAACAGCATCCATCACTTCATCGCCACCCTTAAGTTTCCTTCCTTGAGGGTACTTCTTGAGTTTTGAGAAGATGAAATAGCCACCCAGAGCTAGATCTGAGCTGTATGGTGGATGGTTGATCTCCTTGAAGTCACATTACTTCACAGCAACAAGAGCTGTGTGCACAGCTGATGGCGGTTCGTTGAACGAGAATTAACTGTGCTGTACCGCAACTACAATTTCCCCACGGTTCACAGTTTGATCACGTTTCAGTAACCCTCGACAATCACGGATTTGAATGGTGCACATGGCCATAAATCTCGCTCGCAAGTTAACCTAAGCTATCACATTAATTATTACAGCAGCTCAAAAGTTCATAGAAACCAATGCTCAAAACCCAGTAGAGCATTTCAAAACAAATACGGGAATCGTACTTTCATATGAATAGCAAACAATATTTTAGCACACTGTACCTATTATTGGTGTTATTGAAATAAATTTACAGAAAGATGCTTCACAATAGGACATAGGACATTTTTCAACAGATTGAAAGAAAGAGCTTCGACACAAACTATATCACTTCAACACCACGTCAGATAAATGCATATTTCTTAAAAAATTACCTGTCATTAATACTTATCAGATCTACCAGAGTAAAGCATCCAATTTCTGTTCAAATATTTTGTTCAAGTGGTTGAGGATTAGTTACATACGTTTGGTTTTTCGGTGTTCCCCAGAGATAGAAATCAACTACTAGGTGTGGGAAACAAGCAGGTCATAAACCACTGCATAATTCTGCTGTCAAATATACGGCGCAATTCCACCATTATTAAATTAGGAGCATGAGTTGTCGGATTATCCGCCGTCAATATTTGAACAAAAAGCGGATCCATTAGTCAGAGGAACTGTAACTGTGAGTGATGTTTTCGTAAGAGTACGTGGACATACTCACAGTAAATGAGCAGCACATTCAGAACCTGATGTAACGAAGCTGAATATCGAATCGTTTTATTTAATATACAGTACCTAAGTTTTTCCATCTGTGAGCTGTTGGAGCGCCGGAAAGAGATGCCGGCAGTAGCGTGGGTTTCACGGCGCTAACTGACAGGACTTGGGAACCGATACTTTCAAAACTGCCGCTTTGTAGGGGGGGGGGAATGTGATCTACAGAGAGAGAGCCAGTAAAATATATAACCGTTTTAATTTTCTACCAACTAGGAGAGAAAAGGGAAATATTTATAGAGTTCTTCCAGAATAAAGAGAAGCTAAAAAGTTTATGATAAAAGTATTTAACTGCATTATTGTTTGTTGCTGCAACAAATATATTGCTACAGTCAGTTACATTCCCGTTTTAAACAATAAGAAATGTCTATTACAAAAAATTGCAAATAATGAGAAAGTATAATAGAATCGTAATAAAAAACACTGCTGTCAGAAAGACAAGTATACTAGGCGAGAAATTAGATTGACCCTTGCAAGCTGTTTATATGAGCGACACGGCTGCGGAGACTCACGTCTTATCGCTATCCAAGTAGATAACAAAACACTTCATTGCCAGGAGCATGACATCATCGGCGTTGCAACAGTTAAAAGTTAACGTAAATTACGTAGGGTTTTCAAGAGAATACCTGGAAAGAAAAAGGCATTTAATAAGAAATGCGGGAACATATTATAATAAACGTGGGTGGTACCAGTGATTTCCTTCACAGTGACAGTGAACATAATGAAATAAATATCGACAAGAGAGGAGCAGGAAGAAGAAAATGATGGTGATCTTGGAGGAGAACCGTTGGAAACGAACAGCGAGTGATGGGATGTGGCAACAGCGTGCTGGCAGTAGAAACGTCAATCACAAGGTAATTTCTCGAGTACTATAGACCAGTATTCGTGAAGTATAGTGCAAACGTGCATAAAAGTTGCGTGAGGACTCATTTTAAAATTAATTTGAGGCAACTCCTTAGTCATGCTAACAGATAATTATAAACATATCTCCGGATTAAGAAAAAGCATCTTGATATGTTTGTTGTGATTTATATAAGTGAAGTTTATGTGCTAAAACAGTTAGTGCTTGAAGGATTACTTTTTCATATGTCGCTATATAAATAATGTGAATCGACGTGAGAATTCAAATTTCATATGGCATCACCAGAGCATACCATTCCCTTGATTAGAGCATAATTAGCTAGAACTAGTGCGCTATGCGGAACAAGAAAGGTTGCGAGTATATGTTTTATTTTCTGCGTTTGTTAGCACAAAAATTGACGTAAATATTGAACATTCAGACGTAAAGTTATTATAATCGTTCTTAAAGTATATTACTGACAGCTGCATACTAATACTAATGATATCATTTGAGTTTACGGATACAAATTGTTTTGAAGCTCACGTAGCCAACAATTATGTCCAGACATGTTTCGACTTTTAGGTGCAATGTAGCAGGGTAGGTCCATAAGTTTCAGGCCTCGCCGATAAGTATTATCGTCTTCACAAAATTCTTATCTGATGTCATACCTTCTGTTAAGTAAATAACTGCAGCTGTAACTTTCACTCCCCTGTGTTCTGTTGTTCAGATATAGTTGCATAAAGAAGACTTTGTGTGGAAGATTGTAGCATGTTCAAAATGGAGTATGGAGCTGTAGTTAAGTTCTTCAAAAAAGAAAGACTTACTCCAAATGAAATTAAACAGCGATTGAACATTGTACATGGGGATACACCCCCCTCATATTCTACCGTAAAAGAATGGGTCAAGCTTTTTCGAAGCATTGAAGACGAGAGCGTGTAGGTCGGTCCTTGGAGGTGCTCACTCCTGAAAATATCGCTCTTATGGAAGGAGAAATTATGGAAGACCGGGGGCTCAAAGTTACAGGAATAGCAGGAAGGTTGGGCTTTTCTAAAACAACAGTCCTTAGAATTATTCATCAATAATTACGATTAGCGCAAGATGGGTGCCTAGACTTCTTTCTTCAGTCCAAAAGCAGCAACGAGTCATCTGTTGCGAGACATTTTTGGTGCTATGCCGTGGAAACGAGAGAGAAGTTCTGCAAACCATTGAAACTATGGTTCTCTACTATGATCTCTTGTACAAAAGAGAATCAATGGAGTGGCGTAAACCTGGTAAAGCACCGCCTCTAAAGGCCAAGGTCACTCACTCAATCAAGAAGATTATGGCCACTATGTTTTAGGACTGTGAAGGAATTCTCTTCATTGACTTCAAGGAGAGGAACACCACAGTAAATGGGGAGTACTATGATGGCCTACTGCACAGACTACGTGCTTCCATTAAAGAGAAAGGCGAGGAAAGCCGAGTGGTAGTGTGCGCCTTCTTCACGACAACGCGCCTATGCACACAGCTCTTGTTGCAAAGGAAGCTGTGAAGAAATGTGGCTTCAAGGAGATCGACCATCCACTCTACAGCCCAGACCCCAGTGACCATTTCCTCTTCTCAAAACTCAAGAAGGACCTTCAAAATTTAAGTGTAACGAAGGTGAAATATTGATTCAAAGATGTGAGAAGTGTATTGCAATAAAGGGTAACTACATTGAAAAGTGCAATATTGTTTTTGTCTTTATCATACCTAGAAAATGGTTAGGCCTTAACCTCGTATCTTCCCAACCATGGGGTAAGACGCCACCATTTGTACGGAGTAAACTCTTCTTTTGAGTAGGTAATTATGTCTTATTTTTTTCAGGAAATGCTTAGAAAGTTGTAAGAATTCCGGAGAGAGGGAACTGGACTCAAACAAATCTCAAACGGGCTATTGAGTATGTCTGCACAGGAGGAATGAACCGTTTTATAGCCTCACAAGAGTACTACACCCCTTATCAAACTCTGAAACGACAACTTCAAACTAATGAACAAAGGGGGGGGGCTAGGGCTTCAAAGTCATACAATAAGTATAATCAAACTAGAATAAATGTTTGGTAATAATTATTTTTTAGTTTTAGTTCTATGGGTATGTAAAATGAAGAGCTGCTTGTGGCTTACATAAGGAATCTAAGTAAAGAAGATTTACCAGTTACAGGTGAAATATTAAGACATAATTTTTACTTTTGCTTAAAAAATGAAATTCTTCAAGGCTTCAATAAGTCGGCACGTATAGCAGGATTGGATTAGCTGCAAGCATTTCTGAAAAAAGTAGTCAAGGGTAGCAGCGAAGAAACCCCAAGTTCTGTCCATTATAGAGCTTTAGCCATGAAGGAACTGAAATTGACATATATTTTGAAGTATTTTTTGAAGTTTTGAGAGTCAGCAATTTAAATATTTCATTTCCCAAAGAGTGTTTATTTACTATTAGTGCTTCGGCACAGAATTGTCTCGTACTGTAGGAAATTGTTCAAGAAAGATTCCCTGATATTCAACTTCCAAACCGAAGTTTGATTAACAGATTGGTAAATAAAAGCGGAAAAACTTGAAATATTATTAAAAAGAATAAAATTATCAAATTTCGTAAAAAGTGTATGTACTCACAAAAGAACATTGCTCTGTTGGAACGGCTACAAAGCCACTGAAATCAAGATCCTGGAGTGCAAAACATAAATCGGGTGACCCTGCATCCAGGAATAGATTTTGAGAATGGATTTTGAATAGTGTATTTGATGGAGAAATTTACCCTAATGTAATTTTACTCACGGATGAATCTTGGTTCCACTTAAGTGGGTATGTTAATTGACAAAACAACCAATTCTGCAGTTCATAAATCTAACCTGGATTCATGAACCCCCTGCATGATCAAAGATGGCTGTGTGGTGTGCCATTATTTGTGAGAGAATAATTATTTTATTTTTTTAAGAATCAATTAATAGTGAGGGGTGTGTGTAAAATATTTTACAATTAATTAAATGTGAGGGATTGTTGGTTCGCGATTTTCCAATAGGACTCTGCAACGACACATACAGCCCCATATCTCATTGCATATAATTAATGAAATATTAAGCGATAATCACCACTAGCAACTATGGCTCCTTCGGTATCATGAATTTAACGCCCTGCGATTTTTTATCTCGGGGGGGGGGGCATTAACAGAAAGGTGTACAAGATACAAATGCATACACATTAAACGAACCGAAAAATAACACTCATAAATAAATTTCTACCATTTCTCACAGAAAACTGCTGAGGATAATGAATAATTTCATGAAACAATGCCAAAAATGCATGGGAAATGAAGGGAGACAGTTACAGCATCTTTTTGCTTGATAATGCTGAGTAAACGCACATTTTAAGTGTTTAGTGTTAGTAACAACTTACCGGACAACATGGCTGTGACACCCGTCATGGCGGTAGCAGCTTAAACCGAACGCTCGTTACGTGTCGAGCAGTCCCGCGAAAAATAATCACCCGTTATCCTTTGGGTGATACGATGGAGAAGTGTCTGCCGCCTTTCCTTTATCGATTCTAAAAGGGAGCATGGGACATGCTGAGATCTGCTGGCAGGCAAGAATGGGAAACAGGTAGGAAAATGCATGTCGAAGGAGAAACAGCTCAGGTCTGAAAAGGCTGAAAATCGGGTTGAGGGGTGAGGGACAACTAAACTGAAATAAAAAAATGTATCAACAGTCCCATGTGAATTAATCAGAACGAGGTAATTTTTTTCATAATTTTCCCAATGGTTGGCAACAGTGTGTTACACATTGCTTATTCTTAGATCCTACACTCTTTATGCATTCTTTGTACTGTTATTCATTGTTAATTAATCTATGTGATGAATGTTTTACGATAAAAGTGTTGCGGTTTCCTTGTATGATCAGTAATACATGTGTCTTCAATGGATACGACTCCGAAGAACGGTAGTGCTATTGTAACATTATATAAAGAGAACTAACTACTAAATTTTGCATCGGTGTAGGACGTAGAAATAGAACTATTCAATAGCACAAACAGATTGGTACTGAAGGAAAAAAGAAAACTTTTGCAAGAAAAAGAAAACGACGCCAACTGATGAACAATTTCTTCTCAGAAGAAGCAAATCAAACCGCAGTCTCGCTGCTGTGAACTTGGCTTGGGAACTGCGGAAAAGGGGAGTAAATATGAAGGTTTCTAATGTTCCTTCTGGCAGTTGAGAGGAAATCCTGCAAACCTGTAAAGAAATACATTCTAACAGCAGACATACGCAGGAAATGTGTCTTGTCAGGATTGGACAATGGAACACAGGAAGAAAGTTTGTTTTCTCTCCCTCTGATGGAAGCCACTTTGAAGTGCATGGAAGAGGATTCAAGTATGCGCCGAGTGCACAATGGACGCAACAACTTCAATACATTTGTAATAAAAACACCCCATGAGAATCTTTTGGAGGTGTTTTACGCATGAAGGACCGGGATCTTTAAGTACCGGTCGACGGGCTGATGAAATCTGATCAGTACATTCAAACACTGGAAAAGAGAGTTGTTGGAGAACTGCAGAAGAGGTTTCCAAATGAATGATGACGGAATTTTCCAGCAAGATTTGGCTCCTTGTCTGTCATACATTCTTCAAAGAAAGTGAAGAAATTCTTCAGTGAGAATAATAGTGTTAGATTGGCCAGAGACCTCTATGGACATTAATCCAAGAGAAAGTTTGTGAAAACTTGTGCTGTTTGCAATAGGAGACTCACAAAACTTGACAATACGCATGATAAGAGTCTCTAGGTAAGGTGTGGTTTCATGATGACGAACTTAAAAATAAGTGCTCAAAGCTTGTGGTATCTATGCCTAAACGTGTAAAGAAACTTATAAAGCAAAAAGGATGACATTTAGGTGAATAACTGCAAATATGTCGTGTTCCGATTAATTCGAATGGGATTTGGAAGTATTTTACTGACAAGGGGAACAAACTCTATGTTCTTGAAGCTTATGTCATGCTAATAATCATATTATTATTATTATTATTATTATTATTATTATTATTATTATTATAACTACGTTATGCAATGGAGGTATGACATATTTGGTAATTTATTTAAGTAACGTAATTTTTGTGTATTATGGAAAGTTACGTACGTTGTCCTCGTGCAAAGGCTGCAAAGTTATAGCATGTATGTTAATTTGAACAAATACACTCATTCATGAGTTCACGAATTCACGAGTCGAAAAGGTCATAACAGAAAAATGTTTTCCAGCGCCGTATAAGATGACTAAGGAGAAAAGGGGGAAACCATTTTTATTATTACTTGTTTTAATGTGGAAGGTTGTTTTATACCTCCTGCCTGCAGTTATAAAGGCAAAAACAAGCGTGGGAAGATGGATCAAATGTTTAAATGAATGAAAAGAGATAATTTTATGAAATGACTTGAATTGCAGTTCACAAGGAACGATCGCATTGATCCCTGATGGACGCACCCCAGTTAACCGATGCAGATATTGGAGCCTAATATTGCGAAATTCTGCTTTCCACCTCATTCAAATCCATACGTACAACCTCTGGATTGTGTTTTCTTTTAGCCTTTGAAGCTTTACTTTTATAGAGTCATGTGCACCTGGACAGAATCTCATCCAAGAAGAAAGAGTTCAAGAGCTTTGCTTACAACATTCTAATGAATACAAATGCTTCGAACGCTTTCGGTGGAGTCATGTGGAGTTTATCCGAACAAAATTCCTCAGGATGCACTCACTATTGCAGATGTGTTGGAATGACGAATAATGATGTAAATGAACGACCTTTAACACAACCAACAACCTCAACACAAATGTTCTAGACACTCTTCATTTGAAGAGATTCCGCCTGTGCCTGTTGTATCTCCAGTGCTGAAGAGAAGAAAGAAGACAGCAAAAATTCTTATAGAAACAACTAATAGAACTAAAAAAGAGAATGCCTGACTCAAATGGCCAAAAAATAAACACATAAATAAATAAAATAAAAGGGAAAGAAAAAATGTGACGATGAAAAGGTTTGCATAGTATGTAAAGAGAACTACTATAGCCCAAAAGGACCGCCAGTAAATTGGATAAAGTGCAACCCTTGCAAACAAATGACTGCACTAGAATTGCACTCTTGAAGAAGACCTGCAACAACTGCTAAATGAGGTTGATGTTTAGTCATCGTTAAGTTTTTCATTTACAATTAATAGCATGATGTTCGATAAAGTAAATTTTTGTGTTAGATATCAATTCAATAAATAACCTCGATAAGAAAAATGTATATACAGAGAGTGTCAAAAGTGTATACACACTTGCAAGCAAAGAAAAAAACTGAATTCATACAAACAGAAAATGATGAGCACTAATCATCTTAGACCTTTACAGTTACAACAGTTGCTCAAAATGCCCACCATCGACGTCGATACACTTCTAAGTACGTTCAACTATTGATTGAGCAGCGTTTGCGAAAGTGTCCTCAGCGATTGTAGCACATGCCGTTTCAAATTTCTTCCCGAAGTGTTGCCAGTGTAGCTGGTTTTCTACGGTATATGACATCCTTAAGAGTTCCCCATTAGTAGAAGTCCAACGGAGTTGGATCCAGAGCACGCGGTGGAAACTCAATCGGACTTTTTTGTCCTATCCATTGTCTTGGAAGATTGTCATCAAGGTACGCACGTACATCTCGGCGATGTGATGGTGCACCATCCTGTTGGAAGTAAAATTTCTCGTTTGCACAGAGTGTATGAATGGCGGGTAAGACGGAATTGTTACTTGCGTTGGTGGTTCTGTTCTGTACACACGTCTCCATTGCCTTTGAACTTCAACAACATTCTTGGTTTTCCAATACCACTTCAAAATTGCTTTCCGCTTTTTAAACGATAATCTTGGCTCCCTTTTGTTGTAGCAACGTTACCATAACGTTGTAAACATCTGTTTACAGAACATCATACGATAATCCTGGCTTCATTTGTTCATTGTTGCTTTACCTATCACGTAGCAATGCTATCATAATGTATGTAAGTCACATCTGTTTACAGAACATCATACTACACATTACTGTTGTTTATCGGTCCAACTTTGAAATATATTAAATAGATATCCACTGTGAAAGTGTGTATATGCTTTTTGGCACCCTCTGTGTTATTATACTTTCATGTTTAGATCGTACAGTAATATTGAATGGGCAATTGTTTATATTAACAGTATTTTTAATCCAAGTTTCAGACTCAGAAAATATGTGAACAATTTCCTTCCCTTCACACTCCGGGTTAAAGATATATACTGTCCAATACACACCATTTTAAAGGGATCATGTGTTATATAGATAGCGAATTAACTTAGTCGCCATCTTGCATATACACGGTAAAAACAGCTGCTGTCGGCGCCTTTGTTCTGCTCCTAAATTCAGACTCCTAGTTGGCTGTAGTTCTCCATGAATGCATCAGAAACTGCTTTTTCACTGCAGATGAATTATGCTTAACAGTAAGTTTTAAATGCAGAAGTTACGTATTTCGTTAATTATACCTTTAACCCTTTATCAGAATATATATGAAATTCCGTATTTGATACTGAAATAAAAGATAATTATTTAGAACATCGCATTAATCAAGATGGGTAAATTGTGTTTATTAATCAGATTATTGTTTTTGATGGTTTCTGATAGATGTTCAAGCATTTTTAAGCATACTATTATTTCCTTTTTTTTTTTTTTTTCCTAAATTCCTACTTTATGTTTAACCGAGAATGATTATCCACATTCTTTTAATTATAGCGTTCCTGATATCAAAAGTTGATTACAGTGCTGGCGAGAGTAAGATAGTTTTATCATTATCGTAAATGACAGATATCTGAAGCGCGTATATTTGTTTTCCCAGCTTAACCATACGATATCCATTATTCTATAATCAGATATTTGGAAGAAGAGAAAAAATCTAAAACAAGTTTGAGTGGCATTCCAAAATTAATTACTATATAAAATACGCAATTATCCACGAGCAAATTTCACTGCACAAATAACACCTCGATTTGTTACATTCTACATTCATTTTCTAGGCAGCATTTTACCAGCATTTTTTTGAGCGGTTTAAGTTTAGCTGAAATTATAATAGTAATAATGAAGATGATTATGATGCTGATGAATAAGAATCATGCAATTTGTTTCATTGTAAATATTAATTATTATTCGGAACACTTTTCAGTGTTTTTAAGATTTTCCAACAATGAAAAAGTATGCATTTGCTTAGAATTATTTAGAGAAATTCGGTTCGGCATCAAAATTGTCATAATTGCAAGAAAATCATTGCAGAATAACGCACAAGAGCTGTTAGTGCCAACGAAATAACTAACCGCCACTAACCCGGTGACTTAAACCTTTTGCATCAACAGTAAATATTTAGAAATATTACATTCGATGATAATAATAATAATAATAATAATAATAATAATAATAATAATAATAATAATAATAATAATAATAATAATAATAATAATAATAATAATAATAATGTAGTTGTTGATGGCATACGCTTGCCCAATAGCTGTTTAAATGTATTAAAAAATAGGAATAAATGTTCTCGGCTTGTATTCAATTATGCCATCTCTTTGTTTATGCACAGTCATCTGTAGTAAAACACAAATAGAGCAAATTTCCGTACATGCGCACTAAGAATTCTGTCTCGTGAAATACCTAAATCGCACATATTGTTTATATTGTGGTATACATAGAAAAAATATTAGCAACATAACCTATGATTAAGCTAACGAAGGAAATACAAGCTGTCTATGCAAGGCTCACGATTTTCTTCTGCCGGATGGTGCTATAATAGCTAAAAATATTTAACATCACTCAAATGTACAATCCTCCAGGATAGTGATTGTGGTATGCAATGATGTCACATACTAACTCCTTGTTTAACTAAGCTGAACTAACTGCTTTGTAATAAAAAGCATTAGGTTAGGTTAGATTAACTTCGTTTAGGCTAGAAGAATTGTGGATTTATTAAGGAAAAAATGCTCCAGAAATAAAAATAAAAACAATAAATTGAATCTTTGTCGTTCATACATTATTTTTATTTTCGTTGTGTTCGGTATCATTTCTATTATATAATGTTTATTTCTGTTTTACTCCTACATTCACTTTTCTCTTGTAATCTCTCTCTTCCCACTCTATGCTGGCTATATCTTATCGTTGTTTCATGACTTACTTCCGCTTACCGCCCACTCCCTTCTGAGCAAACACGTTCCAAGTCTTATACTACGCACAGTTCCATTTTGACTTTATAGACAGAAGACTAGAAGCTGCTACTTTTGCTGCATCGCGGATTTCTTCCGGCAAAACACAAGACCAGATTCATTCATCTTTAAACTAAGACAAAAGAACAAGTTCCACATTTTATCGATTGGTTCCCTTGGGTGAAATTATTATAGTAACAGCAAATCTCTTTATTTCTTTTTCTTCTTATTTCACGGTATTTAAGGCATCGTCTTCTGTCGTTCACATTAAAGTTGGAAAAACTGCATTATATCAGATTAAATTACTAATCAATGGGATTTACATTTTTAAATTTATTATCAACTTTTGTATTGTGTTAAGAGGTAAAACTTTTATAAGCAACGAGTGGGTAAAGCTACATTTCTTGTTATGATTAACCAACCAGTACATAAATGCATCAATAAATATTAGTATACTTAACTCATATAATGTGATTATATAGTCTCCATCCATTTTTGTTAAAAACAGATATTATATTCAAACCAATAAAATGGATGTAAACCCCAACACACAGTAACACATGACACACCTAAGTTTATTTTACATTAACATCCTCACTTCCACACGCAACTCTCAACGACACACCGCTTCACGAAACATTCTCATAGCATTGCAGATGAGATGTTGAACATCGCATGCCTGATACGCTCTAATGGAGTTTATTATGATTTTGTACACTTGTGACTTTAGGTATTCCTATACAAAAAAGCGAAATTAGGAGAACGTGGAACCGAAATGTGGCGTGTAGCGAGCGCTACATGAAAAGGTGGCTTCTGGGTACTGACGGATAATCCGTGCGAAATGAGGGGATTCTCTATCCTATTGGAAAACCACCGTTTCCAAAATGCCATCGTGCAGCATTTCGAAATGCAAAGTACTGGTCACTGTCGGTTCTGCGAATAAGTATGGCCGATACACCTTAGGCTTTGTGATCCCCAATCACACATTAACTTTTGGGGTGATTCATTTCCACTCGAGGATCTCATTTGAATGTTCATCTGCCCACACTCTGCAGTTGTGTCGGTTGACCATGTCACATGTGTGGAAGGTGACTTCATTACTAAAGAGTATAGTTTGCAGCAAATCATCCTGTTCCACTGCCTGCAACAGATTGGCACACGTCGCTTCGCAACCAGGGCAGTGGATTGGAGATGGTATGGCCGTTTTTTCAAGCTATAATGGAAAGTTTTCCTCACTGTCAGTTGTGGTACACCCAACTCCAGACTTAGTCTCCTGGATGGAGCTTTTGGGCTTCTGCTAATTGCATCCTCAGCTGACACACACTGAGACTACCAGCATACTACCCGTGATCTTATTTGTGATATTTGCCCTGGTGGGAGCGCGTTTATGGAATTTTCGTTCAAAGTCCGCTTCAACTTCCTGGTAAGTAAATCCTCTGAAACGTGAACACATCACAACTATTATTTCTACGTTTGGTAGCATCTTTCTGATCAACTATATAAGAAATACATAATCAGCCGTTTCCTCAAAAATGGATTGAAACTTTATAATCCTCATGTATACCCTTAGACTACACGCTATCCGCAGCTTTTCACTAGTAAACTGTGTGTTTCTCTTTTTTGAAAACGTTAAAGAAGAAATGCAGTTAACACATTTATTGTTGCATTCACCACAACCAAGTATCTAAGTCGGAAATTTTCTCGGATTTCCAGCCAGGTGCAGAGTTGGTGTAGAATCGACGTTTCGTCTTTGTCTTCAGGGTGATCTGATAAACGAGGAAGATCGGGGTTCTTTATTTATACTGCTGGTGAGCGAAGAGATGGAAAGTTACACCCGCAGAGTTAACACTAGAGGCTGCACTGCACCAGCGCCTATATGGTGTTCGCTCCTTAAGCGTTGCCAATTGAACAGGCATGGAGGACCTGTCTGTCGAGTATTGTGTACGACTTAGTATGTCATACACACGAAATTCATAAATAAAAGTTGTATAAAGCTTGCCGATGGTAGAACAATTTGTTATATCCCTATATTTCACTTACCAGTGCAGGATGCTGTAGTTACGCCTAAATTATGTGAAAATTTGTAAAATATATGTACTAGGTATTACAATAAGGTAGGGCCAAACTTTCAGGACACATTCCTCATACGTATAAGAAGAAAATGTGTTATATGGAAATGGGTCCGGAAACCTCTATTTCCATGTTAGAACTCAATTTCTAGAACTCTTTATAGTGAGAAACACATAGGAAAATAACGTACCAACATATCACGTGAAACTGTTTCTTAAATGAAATGTTCAAAATGTCCTCTTGGTTACGTCTGATTAGGTTGAAATTCTTGGGTTCATCGCCAGTGTTCCGCTTAAACGAAGATAATGTTGACATGCGACTCACTTCATTGCCTTACTACACACGTAGCATCAACTGTTAGTGTTCATTATGAACGTGACAAACACGTAACATTTTACTAGCTCTTGTTCGACAACTCTTGTGTCAAACCCGGTACAAGATACAGAGAGTCTTCTTGCCCGTATTGTGGAAGGCTACGAAACAATACGCAACTCTCCAAGGATACGTCGGCACATCTGGGATTTAGTGCGAAGGTGGATTGATGCATGTATGAATGCTAGGGGAGGACCTTTTGAACATTTCATGCAAGAAAGAGATTCGTGTGGTATGCTGGTACGTTCTGTTCCTGTGTGTTTCCCATAATTAGGGTACTATGAACAGTTGTTACATGGAAATAAAGCGTTCCCGCACTCATGTTCATATAACATATTTCCTTCTTCTAAAGTGAGGAATGTGTCCTGAAAGTTTGGCAGTACCTTATTGTTACACATGTATTATTTATTTAACAAATGCCACATACAATTTAGCACGTATACCATTAGTACACAGGTTCTCCAGTATTTTTCAACAACCACTTAATGCAGAGCACATGTCCAAATGTTCGGCCATCATATATTGATACTTGCCTCCTAAACCCAAAATCACCGGCCCGATCCCGGTCAGGACCAATGGATTTTTTCGAGCGTAAAAAGCCTACGTGTGGTTTCCTTCGGAAGGGAAGTAAAGCCGCGGTACATGAGGAGACGGGCATGCCCTCAGTTGCACAATCTATAGAGAGACGGGCCAGGCGTACCTGGGACACAATCCGCCGCCACCCTAACCCGTGTGTGTCGGGCATTGGGAAGGGGGAGCCCAACCCATGGAAAACATCGGCGTGTGCGCCAATATAGGTGATAAATAAACACGAAGTGGCGGATATGTATATATATATATAATGTAAATATGTAAATAGTCTACCAACAGTGTTAACAGCGGTCTCCGCATAAAAAAACCAATTATATATATATAAACATTTCGTGTGCAACATGTGCAAAGTAACAGTGAAAGGACAAGACCTACAGTAGGTCATAGATACATACTATATAAAACTCTAAAAGCGCAGTTCTTGGGGCCCACAGGCAAGGCCTTATATGGGCACTTATAAGCCAGAAAAAACATTTGTAAATAAAACAATTGTAATCACAATATGTAAACTTTATGCCTGCAAGGCTGGGTCCATTGACCAGCCACAGGCTCACTTAAGATTAATAAAAACATATTCACATTTACGGCACGATAAAGTACCTCAAGCCTGACAGAAGAGACTTTTGAGCAAAATTTGTTTCACGCTCTGAATTAGAGCGTCCGTCAATAAAACAAATCAGTCATAGGTTGACGAGAATGACAAAGGGTACAAATTGGAGAAACGCCAATGCCGATACGGTAGTGGTGGGATCTCAGGCAGCCATGTTTCGTCAACAATCGAAAGTGAGCGACAACAGCTTTTCTTGTGCCGTCAAGTACACAAGTAGTATTCTCATTAAGAATCGCGCAATTTTTGTCTTTAGTTGCCACTGTAGCTTCCGATTTAAAATTGCGTTTAAAAGTTATGTTTGTCATGCGTTTTAGGGAATGAAATGATATTGTCCTCGTGCGTCTCTGTGTCAGCAAGTCTTCTTTTTTAGCAAGTAGGTCCGAGTGTTCGTTTCCCACGATGCCACAGTGTCCAGGTACCCATTGGAAAGAAATTTTATGAAAAAAGTTCTTAAGCAATAGTCTGCATTCCAATATTCGTTGCAAATCGCAATGGTAGTTTTGTGATAAAGCCTGGAGTGCGGACTTTGAATCCGAGAGAACCACTGCTCTGTTAAAACCAGATTTCCTCAATGATATTTCTTAGACCACCATTGCAATAGCCTCTATCTCACCATCAAAGGATGTGGTGCATGTGCTCATAGGTAAGAAATAATTAAAAAGCTTACAGAAGACTCCAGCTGCAGCTTCATGGTCTCTATCTAACAAGGAACCATCCGTGAAGACACGTAATCATTCACTTTTCGGAAATTGACTTCCAATTGTTTCAAGAGCTATAGCTTTTAATTGTTCTGGAATCATCTCCTTCTTTAGTAGCTTCATATTAACATCGAGGTTTACATCAAGGTGTATATAATCCAATGGGCACTACATTCTGTATACATAAGAGCGTCCATAAATAAAATCAATTCTGAATACAATAGACGCAATCAAGTAAATAAATTCTTTCCGAATTAAATAATTACTAAAGCCAACTGGTTATTGATATGGGAAGCTGCTAAATTACAATAAACCTGGTTAGTGGGATATGACTTTCATTCTATGTTATTGAGCTCAAACGTGCATGCACACATGTACAGCTATTAAATATGCCGCCGTTTTACTATTAGTAAATTTATTACAAACCAGTATTTTATAGAAAAACTTTGCAAATGCAAAAGGAAGGAATTTGTTGAAACGATTCTTATATAAACGTAGAAATTTAAATTGTATTTTATTAATAATAAGAAAAATATGTTTCACATAAGCACATAACTTCCAAAGTATTGATAAATAATAAAAAGCATATACATACAATTGATAAATGAGACATATACATTTATATATAATTTGTTTATGGTACTAAGCCACTAACTATTTAAATAATTTTAATATAAAATTAATTGATACTTTATTGACTGAAAAGTAAAATAATTTTAGCTAATTTACTCTTAACCTTCAAAATTGTAAATATAAACCTAAAATTAGTTACATTTCTCAAAATATCACATTTCAGGTGCCTTCTACCCTTTTTGCTCAATGTCTGGTCACCATATTCGAAATGTTTCGAGTAAACGAATTGTTGTGTAGTTCGTTGCCATTTTTTTCCCCCTTTTGATATCACTAACTATTTCCTCAGTAATTCTTTTCTTTTCAGGTGAAAACCATAAATGACAAAGAATATAATCAGGTATTATATTACTCGTATAAATTATGGGATCACGACATATTAGATGTGACTAATAGTTTTATAAATAGTTTTCTCATGAATATTTATACTTCCATAAATTAGTATCTATGTTAAAAAGGAAGCGTTTATCATGCTTACCTACTCTGGGGAACAAACCGAGTGTGTGATATGATCGAAAACCCAAGAACCTCTCTCAAAAGAAGTATTGCTTCTTTACGACAACGCCCAACATCAGACAGCTGCGCATACAGCGAATATCCTAAATTATCCTTCATTTTAGAAGTGTAACATGCATTCTACAGTTTTGAATCCATGTTTGTACTTTTGAATGTACATTTGCAACTGAGAAGTTTGGAGACGAATATTTTGACGCAATTATTATTGATTATAGCTTAAAGGGCGCAAAACCACTAGGTCATTAGCGCCCAGACACACCGAAATCTGCGCAACAGTAGCACTTTGTGCAATAATATAAAACCCGCTATTAATAACTGCGGTTAAATTCTCATCAACAGACCAGATCAAAACGCAGCTGCAAGAGCTCAGATATTAAGTGTTTTAATGGCCTAAAAATATAACAATGAAACCCCTTAAAATCAGGAACAAGGATAAAATTGTCTACCAAAGGACAAAAGTCTTAAAATATTCGGAAATTACCGTCATGGGTAAAACCATTAAAATTTACACCTTGCTCCAAAAGTCACAAACACGGATAAAGCGGAGCACTCGTTCCACAGCAACCACATCATCGGCAAGTAGCTCCTCAGTAGAGGAGGGCAAACCCAGGGAAAGTCTAAAAGTTGCCAGATGAGGGCATTCGAGTAAAATGTGACGCACCGTAAAGGGGTGGTCACATCGTGGGCAATCTGGAGCTTGTTGACCATTAAAAAGGTGACGGTGACTAAATCGGCAGTGCCCTATTCTAAGACGAGCTAAAATCACTTCTTCGCGACGGACTGCGCGAGAAGAAGTTGACCAATGAAAAGGGGTGGATTTAATTTCTCGAAGCTTATTTTGGGGAATGATATCCCACTCATCGCGCCAGCGCGAGAGAATTCCTCGACGTGTACAATGTTTAAAATCCCCTATATAAAAGCGTTGCTCGTACTCTGCAGGGTCTAAAATGGCGGATTTAGCTGCGACATCCGCGGCCTCATTACCCGGGAGTCCCACGTGTCCAGGTACCCATAGCAGAGTCACTCTGACACCAGCGGCCAGAAGCGAAGACACTGCATCCTGAACTTTCTGCACAAGAGGATGGTAGGTGTACAGGCGTTTAAGAGATAAAAGGGCACTCAGAGAATCGGAACAAATGACACTGTTCCCCAGCCCGTGGTCAGAAATAAATAAAATAGCCCGATATATAGCATAAAGCTCCGCCATAAAAATAGATGTCGCAACGTTAAGACCATATGTAAAACTAGCTCCATTAAAAACAAAGGCACATCCTACACCTGTGTCGGATTTAGAACCGTCGGTATATATAAAATTACATCCAGCAAAGTAAGAGACAATCTCGTTAAAATGACTAAGAATGAATGGCGCTGCGGCCGAGGACTTAGGACAGGCCGTAAGCCCAAGATGGACGGGGGCCTCTGCTAAGAGCCAAGGGGGAGAGGAGGTTTCCCCGGCCAAGAAAAAAGCAGGTAAGTCCAGGTCCATCGTCCTTAGCAGCTCCCGGAAACGAAAGCCAGCGGGCTTAGGAGTAAAAGACCGAGCAGCGTAAAATGGGGCGAGAGACACATTAAAAACGGTTCATTCGCAGGATGACGAGGTTGCGTAGCCAGTCGACAACCATACGTAGAAAGTAAAAGATCCCTACGATAAAACAACGGAGGTTCCCCAGCCTCCGCACATAAACTCGACACAGGACTGGTGGGGAATGCACCAATAGCGACACGGATACCCCGGTGGTGAAAGGGGTTAAGACGACGAAGAACGGAAGGTCGCGCTGAGCCATATACTATACAGCCATAATCCAGTTTGGACCGGATTAGAGATCGATAAAAACGTAAAAGAACAGTCCGGTCGGCTCCCCAGGATGTGCCACTTAAAACCCGTGAAATACACAGAGAACGTTCACACCGGCCTCTGAGCTGTGCTACATGCGAAGACCAGCTTAATGTTCTGTCAAAGATTAAGCCCAGGAATCTAACTTCGTCCGCGAAAACAAGAGCTTCTGGGCCAAGGTGGAGAGATGGTGAAGGATACACCTTATGACGCCAGAAGTTCATGCAGACGGTCTTCTCTGCGGAGAAACGGAACCCATTACGTACGCTCCAAAGGTAGAGGCGGTCCAGACAGCATTGGAGGCGGCGTTCCAAAAGACAGGTTCTCCTGGAGGAAAGATAAATCGCAAAATCCTCTACGAATAACGACGATTGGATTCCCGGTGGTAAACACTCAGCTATGGAATTGATGGCGATGGCAAACAGTGTACAACTAAGTACCGAGCCCTGTGGTACACCGTTCTCTTGAGTAAAACGAGAAGATAAAACTTACCCAACGCGAACGTTAAAAACCCGGTCCTTCATAAACTCCCGAATAAAAACAGACATCCGACCACATATATGCCAATCATTAAGCGTACGAAGGATACCGCCCCTCCAGCAGGTATCGTAAGCCTTCTCCAAATCAAAAAATACGGCAACAGTTTGGCACTTTCTCACAAATCCGTCCATTATATGGGTGGAAAGAGACACAAGATGGTCGATGGAACATCTATGACGACGGAAACCGCACTGGACGTTCGTCAGTAGGTGCCTCGACTCCAAACACTACATAAGCCGCCCGTTAATGATTCGTTCCATCACCTTGCACACGCAACTGGTGAGGGAAATGGGACGGTAACTGGAAGGAAGGTGTGGGTCCTTTCCAGGCTTAAGAATAGGAATGACTGTGGCCACTCGCCAAGCGCATGGAAATGTGCCATCACACCAAATACGGTTAAAAATTTCGAGTAAAAAATGCATGCCCTCGGTTGATAAATGCTGCATCATAGCAACGTGGATGCCATCTGGCCCTGGAGCGCAATGCCGAGATGCAGATAACGCATGTTCCAATTCCCTGGACGAAAATGGGACATTGTAGCACTCTTGGTTGTCTGAGGCAAAGCTAAATCCTCTAGGATCAACTCGCTCCTGAATAGAACGAAAGGCAGGGGGGTATTGGGCAGAGCTCGAGATCTCGGCGAAATTTCGACCTAAGGTATTTGCTACATCCTTGGGAGTAGTAAGTACACAATGTGATACCTTGAGGCCGGATATGGGCGTAAATCCAGGTTTGCTCGCAACCCGGCGCAGTCGGTTCCAAACAACAGATGAAGGTGTAAAACGGTTAAAAGATGTGGCGAAGGCAATCCAGGACGCCCTCTTGCTGTCTTTAATAACTCGACGGCATTTAGCGCGCAGTTGTTTGTAACGGATGAAATTCTCTAACGTAGGGTGGCGACGAAAGACCCGCAAAACACCTCGACGTGCACGCAATACATCCCGGCATTCGTCGGTCCACCAAGGAACCAGAATTCGTCTGGGGTGGAAAGACGACCGGGGAATAGCCTGATTTGCGGCTGCAACAATGATCGTGTTTAGGTGTTCGACCATGGCGTCAATAGATGGAAAGGGACACCCGGAAAATACGGCCAGAGAACGGAAGAGACTCCAATTTGCTTTTTCTAGAAGCCACTTCATTGTGCGCTGAGGACGTACTTGGGAAGACAGGATACGAAGGTGACACGGGAAATGGTCACTAGAGTACAAATCAGAGAGAACGTGCCAGGTAAAGTGTACTGAAAGCGAAGCCGAACAGAAAGACAAGTCCAGATGGGAAAAACTGTGTGTGCTGTCGGAGAGAAAAGTGGGCTCACCTGTATTCAGTAAAATAAGATTGTGGCGATCCAAAAAATCAGCCACCAAGCTACCTCTTGCACACTCTACAGAGGATCCCCAAGAGGGATGGTGCGCATTGAAGTCCCCCAAAAGCAGTATAGGGGGAGGCAGCTGGTATAGAAGATTGTCCAGATCAACCACGGAGACAGGAACAGATGGAGGTAGGTAAATGCTGCAGACTGTGAAACTAAGGCCAGAAAAAGAAACCGTAGTTGGTACCGACTGTAGATTAGATTGGAGAGACAGGGGAGAAGTATGCACGTCATCCCTGATTAATATTAAAACTCCGCCATGCGCGGGAATGCCTTCTTCGGCGGGAAAATCGAATCTCACCGAAGAGTAACCTCGAATATTGAAAGCATCCTGAGGACGAAGTTTAGTCTCCTGGAGGCATAAAAGCAGAGCATCAGTCGATCGTAAAAGCAACTCAAGTTCAGGTCTTCGGCTGCGGAGCCCACGTACGTTCCACGAAAGGATAGCCATTATTAAAACAGATAAAAAAATAAAAACACCGCCTTACTTTTTGGTCGGACCGGGACCTGGAAACGGTTGGAGGTGTTGAGAAGCGGCGATGGTGACCGCCTTGCGGGTTTGCTCCCAGAGCCATCGTGGGAGCTCGACCTCCGAGGAGGTGAGGGGCTTTGATTTTTCTTTTTAGTCTTTCCTTCATTTGTGGACGATTTTAGAAAGTCAGTCCGTGTGTAGGCCATCTTGAATTTAACTGGATCAGCAGCAAAAACCACTGGCTTGGGTACTGTTGTTGAGCGCTTGGTACTGGTAGGAGTAGGCGTTTCGGTGAAGACCAGGTCACATGTTTGCGTGCTACTGTCCCGTCGGGATATTGCAGTGGCGGCTACGGAGCTATACGTACCGAACTTAGGTACAGGAGGTAGACAGGCTTGATAGCGTTTCCGGGCTTCAGAGAACGAAAGTTTCTCTTTAACCCGGAATTCCTGAATAGAGCGCTCCTCTCGAAATCGAGGGCAGTCACGGGATGTTGCTGGATGAGGACCACGGCAGTTCACACATACAGGGGCGGATGAACACGCTCCCTCATGACTTTCTAAGGCACATGTTGCACAAACGGATTTAGGGCTCTTACAAGACAGGCGAGTGTGACCGAAACGCTGACATTGGAAACACCTTAAAGGGCTAGGAACATACGGGCGGACTGATATTACCTCATACCCTGCCTTAATCTTGTTTGGTAACTCAGCTCTATTAAATGTGAGGAATAGTGTTCGCGTAGCCTGCAGACGATAAACTGAGGTGACATTCTGCTCGGCTAAATAACCCTGAATTTCAGTGTCCGTCATACCGACGAGTACAGAGGTGGTTATAACCCCGCGGGAGGAATTCAGGGTACGATGGGACTCGACACGGATCGGGTAGCCGTGGAGTAAAATAGCCTTAAGAAGCGCAGTAGTTTGAGACGCACTCACAGTTTCTACCAATAGGGACCCATTGCGTAGGCGCGTGCACGATTTAACAGACCCCGAAATACTGTCCAAACCTTTTTGAATGATGAAAGGGTTCACGTGAGTAAACGACTGACCTTCCTCTGTTCTGTTAATTATCAAGAAACGAGGGAAAGACACCTCAGTCACCCCTCTTATGTCCAATCTCTTACGTTTAGTATTTATTGGAGGATTTTCTTGCACCATAGCGGATTCATCCTCCACCATTACACCTGTCTCCGATGGCAGGCTGCTTCCTGGGCGCCACCCCGGCTTAGGTTAGTTGCCCTGGCCTGGAACAAGTAACCTCAGGGTCACACCTTCCTGGGTATAGACAAAGGGACCCAATCGCCTACAGGAAGTCTTCAGTGCGTGTAATGGCCCCTCCCCGGGCCTGGCCTTTACCAGGGGATACGCTCTTGCCCTACATGATGACCCAGTGCTGGGAGTCACGCCCTTACCCAGTCACCTTTGAACCGTGTCAAACACGGGGGCATCCATCAGACTAAAAGCAGGGAGGTTTAAAAGTAAAAAGTAAAATGGAGACCAACTAAAAAGGAGTCAAACGCGCTGAGCGCGGACCTGAGGGAGCAGCTCGGGTGCCCCGGGGTCGCTACGCCCCGTACCCAATAAATTGGGCCCCTGAGGGGTTTGACGCAATGTTGGTTTCAGTTTACACTAAAAATATGATTTATTGAGAGCGCCCATAATCTTGTGGAGGTAACTACGTGTATTGCGAGTCTAAATATAAATGTAAACAATTTCCGTAAATACCGCAGTAAAATTTTTATAAATGTCCTATAAAATCCGGAACACTTGTAGAGGAATATGGAGAATCCTAAAATGGAAACTACGATAGTTACGTTGAAAAGTTTAAGCATTAATGCTTTCTAAGCAGTATAAACATTACAGTTAAACTGAGTCAAAATATATCACAATACCGTCCTTGATGACCAAGCAGTTAAGTAGGAGATAAGGTATTTTATCATCTTGTGTCAAGACGAGATCGAAATAGGTAACAAAAATTGAAATAAAATGACTGTGGATGTCAGAATTGAAAGTCATCCAGGAAGATTACTGAGGTACATCAAAGGCACGGATTACCAGTGAACCCAACAGGATGGTGCCGCTCCACAAGTAATCTGTTCCGCCCCAGAATATTTCCAAGCAAAAACCTCTGAAAGAAAGGACCTCTTTCGGGATTCTCATTCACTAGATTACAGCTCTGTCGGGTTTATTTATGTATCTGTACAAGATATAACAAGCAACTAAGACTACCAAATAGTGAACAAATTCATTAAGACTGGGTTTAACTTCATGTACCACGGAATTGTTGTGAATTTTAAAGACACTTAGAAGAAAACGAATTGTCATTTAAAGTGAATTTTTATGTTTATACAGAAGGTGCCAGAAAAATGTATACACACTTCAAGCAAAGAAAAAACTTCGTTAACATAACAAAATTGAATTCACACAAACAGAAAAGGATGAACACTAATCATCTTACACTTTTACAGTTACAACAGTTGCTCAAAACGTCTACCATCGGCGTCGATACACTTCTGAGTACGTTGAACTAGTGATTGAGCAACGTTTGTGAAAGTATCTTCAGCGATTGCAGCATATGCCGTTTCAATTTCTTCCCGAAGTGCTGCCAGTGTAGTTGGTTTTCTACGGTGTACAACATCCTTAAGAGTTCCCCATAGGTAGAAGTCCAACGGCGGTTTTGTTCTTTACACCGTCTCCATTGCCTTTGAACGTCAACAACATTCTCCGTTTTCCAATATCACTTCCTAATTGCTTTCTGTTATTCAAACGATAATCTTGGCTCCATGTTGTTGTAGAAACGCTAGCATAACGTAATGTGAGTCACATCTGTTTACAGAACATCACACTACACATTACTGTTGTTTTTCTGTTCAACTTTGAAGTATATTAAATAGATATCTACTGTGAAAGTGTGAATACATTTTTGGCACCCTCAGTATTTTATTGATTCTCTAAGTATATAGTTCATGAATGCATACTTGAGGGTGATGTTACGCATTTTGAATATTTGTATGCATCGATTATTAATCAAGTCTGACATAAAGTATGTCAACTTGTATGACAGCTAATTTCCAGTTAGTGCGAGCCCTAGCCGTAGATGCATTACAGGTCATCCCCTGGAGAGGGGAGTTTGTCTAAACTGCAGCAAACAGAAAGAGAGTTATGGCATACCTGCCAATGGCAACTTGATGAAATTAATTACCTATTTAGTGACGTTTGTTAGTCTGGGATACAACCTGATACAAATGCCTTCATAATTCTTACATGCATTTTAACAGACTAATAAGTTCATTCGTCAGTGTTACGTTTTTGTTCAGACTGTAGCTCAATCTTTTTTCATTCCTCCTCTCCTGCTGACGAAGATGTGACCACTTTGCTGCAGTTTTGAAGTCACCCTCTTTGCTCATAACGGACATGGACTGTAGGGAAAATGACGTCCCATTAAAGAGTTTTTCAGCTATCCAGAAAGTGATTTAGAGTAACAGATCCGGTGGACTCAAGAACAGTCTAGCAGAAACCTTTTGCATCGTATTGTAACATGAGGTTTTACACATAGAGGGAAAAGTAAAGAAAAAGCGAAGAACCAATAATTAACAGATTTTTGAACGTTTTGCCTGCTATCTAACGAGTTAAAATGAAATACTTTTGTAAGTATTTGAGTAAGCTAATAATCAAATACATTCCATCGATTGAAATCTGTTTGTTTCATTTGGTACAACCAAATTTTATAACATTTCAATTTTAAAACTTATTTACCTGAGGGGATTTCAATGAATGCAACAAACTTCTTTTCTCTCTCTCTCTTTTAGAATTCCTTCTATAGCACGGGATTGATAAACCTATTAATTTTTTCAATACAATCTACTTGCAGAAAATGTATACATACTTCAAACAAAGAAAAAACTGTGTTAACATAACAAAAGTGATTTCACATAAATACAAAATGATGAGCTAATCATCTCGGACTTTTACAGTTACACAGTTGCTCAAAATGCCCACCATCGGCATCGATACACTTCTGAGTACGTTGAACTACTGATTGAGCAACGTTTGCGAAAGTGTTCTCAGCTGCAATCGCTGCAAACACTTTCGATTGCAGCACATGTCGTTTCAATTTCCTCCCGAAGTGCTGTCAGTGTCGCTGGTTTTCTACGATATACAGCATCCTTAAGAGTTCCCCATAGGTAGAAGTCCAACGGAGTCATATCCGGAGAACGCGGTGGAAACTAAATCGGACCTCTTCGTCCTATCCAGTGCCTTGGATTGTCATCAAGATACGCACGTACATCTCGGTGGTAATGTGTGATCTGCCCTTGTACGGTTTCAAATTTGAGTCGAATGTGTGCAATTGTTACTCGCATTGTGGTTCTGTTGTACATACGTCTCCATTGCCTTTGAACTTCAACAACATTCTCCGTTTTCCAATACCACTTCAAAATTGCTTTCCGCTGTTCAAACGATAATCTTGACTTTATTTTGTTGTAGCAACGCTATCATAACATAATGTGAGTCACAGCTGTTTACAGAACATGATACGATAATCTTGGCTTCATCTGTTTATTGTTGATGTACCTGTCATGTAGCAACGCTATCATAATTTTTGTTAGTCACATCTGTTTACATAACATCATACTACACATTACTGTTGTTTTTCGACGCAACTGCTCGTGCTTAGGTTTTACTTCAAAGTAAACATTAAGTTAGAACTGCAATTTATAAATCGTGGTAAATATTTTACTTCTTATATTAACCTAAGCAAAACAGTATCATCTTCTCTTGACTTTCTTTGTTCATTTAAGTGATACGTGTAAAGAGAATAGCTATGCATTACCAATTCCGCGGTAAGAAAAACTATACAGAAGCAGAGAATCGTCAGATAGTAATTAAAAAAGAGGTTTATTAATTTCAGAAAAAAGAACATTGTTGATTAACAGACCATTAGAAATATGGAATAAAATTATGGAACAGCCCTAATCTGACAACAAAATATGACACATTTTTAAGGTGTACGGAAGAATGTGTGTTTCAGAATGGAAACTCCGAAGCACTGTTACAAGAACAGTTACATTTTGTGCAGAAACAGCTTACAAAGTGCCCATGTTTTAATAAAATTCCTTTAATAATCTAGATTTAAGATAAATCAAATTAGCCGCCAGCACGAGGTAAGTTCAGTTTTCCTAACGCAATAGATGTACTGAATCATACGTACTTGATATTTTCCAAACCTTTAAACCAGTTAGGTGAATACCTGATTCAAAAATTATTTACATACACGCTTACAAGTTTTCTTAAGTGTAAATACTAGTAGACATGGTTTAGTTAAAGTGTTTGGCGTTTATGAAGCGATATATAGAAGCAAAATGATTTAGTAGGGCTAAAAACACTATGCTTCTTAAGAATTGTGTGCAATCTCCCGTTGCTGCGCCCTAGCAGCATAGCCCGAACTACAGCGGAGAGAGCGGAGAGAGCCGAAGGTAGTGACTTGCACAGTTATAGATAAATAATAAGGCTTTACGAACACTGGCAGGATAGCTCAGGCGGTCGGAGCGTCCTACTATAGTTTTGAAGATGGTGGTTTCGAATCTTACCGTCTCGATGCTTTTTTTTTTTTTTTTTTTTTTTTTTGATAAAAGAAATTTGCCACAATTACAATGATTTACTCGGTAACACAGTATCACGCACAGAATGACCTATAAACGGATGTTGACCATTTTTATTCCGCTGCAATGAAAGGAGATTTGCCAGCATTACAGTGATTTACCCGCCCTCGTAATTTATATTTACGAAAAGGAGGCGAGCGTAGGCCGTATGTTTGACTCGCGTAACAATGCACTGTTAATTCATTGTTCACAGCGCAATAGGTAGGTTACATTATTTTTAACAAAAAAATTACATTCATCTTGAGACACAAGAGGAACTCCTTGGAATTCCATGATTCCACTACCACAGCAGTGCTTTCAGCCCTGCTTGTAACGTCACGTAGTAAAAAGTCTGCGTTACTTAGAAAATGAATGGAATGGAAGTGTGCTCTATTAAAGGACTCCTGACACACCCCAGCAAAGATCCTAGGACGGAGTATTGGCTGCATAAACGATTATAATTGTACGCTGCTTTGGTCAGCTGAAGAGTGGATTCCCATGTCTTCACTGTAATATTAGAATTGCCTTAATTCTGTTCGATTATTTATAATCTATTGATTCGTTCTTACATATTGTCAATTATTAGGGTGAATGGGATGTGAACAGAAATTTTGATTTTATCGCTTTTGAGTGTACAGAGAGATACACACCTTCGAACGTTATGTGTGGAGATTTCAGGGATAGAAAGGAAACCTGCTCGCCTTGCACAGCCGTTTTGTTTATCAGTAGCATCATGTCCGGGCAAGAAGTACAGTCGTTTATTGCGCAATACTTTACCATTAAGTTTTTGGTGCAGGAGGGCATAAAACCGGTCGAAATATTTTAAAACGCAAGGGCACAATTTGGGAGTAAAGTGTTGTTTAAGACACAAACATATGAGTGGCACAAAAGTTTCATAGAAGGACGAGAAACTTCGGAAAATGAAAACCATTAACTTTCGGCCGCTGACGAGCGTAAGGTAAGTCGTCCGGGAGCTTATCTTGTGTCACCCATGTTTGATGACGATGACAAGGATAGAGGTAAGTTGTGTTCAATCCATCGCTTCAGATACTTTGGATAGGAGAAAATCTGAGTAATGTGGGATTCTCGAATTCTCACTGATAATCGAAAAGCTGTACGTGTGGGAGTGTGTTAGGTCCTTTTGACTGAATACGGGAATCAAGCCTCACTTTCTGCTTCGAACCAAACCTGGGATGAGACGCCACTACACTTCCGAGTCGAAGTAACCGAGCACGGAGTGCAGGAAAAGAGGGAAATGTACTTCTGAGTCGAAGTAACCGAGCACGGAGTGCAGGAAAAGAGGGAAATGTACTTCCGCCAAAGCAAAACCTCGCTTGTCAGCTAGAACGATTCTCTTGGCTGTTTTCTGGGACTTCCAACGCATTTTGTTTATCGATTTACCTCATGACCATGGAACAATTAATACCGCTTATTACTGTCCGCTAATTTGGGTGAAACCTGCTTAAACCAGATTCCAGCTTTTCTACTCTTTAATAGAGTTGCTGCTTTGATAAAGGAAAAATTCACTGTATAAGTATTGCAACATCCCCCCCTACAGTCCAGACGAATCACCTTGCGATTACTGTATTTGATTCGTTAAAAGAATCTTTGGGAATTCGGTGTTGTGATCGTGTGAAGCATTCAGACACAATTAGCTGGGAACCCAACCCCACTCTGCGATAACGGGATTAAGAATCTTCTATCCCTAGGAAAATGTGTTTGTAAATTAGGAAATTATATAAAAATTACACATGTATTGGTTTCAGTAAATTACAAAAACAAAATATCCGATTTATATTTCTTGTACATTGATGTGGTTGACGACAACAATTAATATAATATTTGTCGAAAAGAACTGCAAAAGAGAGATGAAACTGCAGGAGTTACAGAAAATATGTTAAAACAATAATTTTACTTCTGTTACACTACAGTCTGCTGTGAAAACAAATAACTATATTTTGTATAACTTTCACAAATTAAGAAAAATTTTAAATTACATTTTTTCGTAATAAGAAGTCTACAATTTTGTAAAATTGAGCTATTCTACAAGCAGTACTTGCTAGCTCTCCTTAATTCAATCTACGCGATTCTTGGGTTTTAAATTCTGCTAAAAAATGAACTCATCTTTAGACGATATTGCTAAGAGACGGGAAGACAGCGAGGTCCAAATGAAATTCCTGCTACGCCAGACAAGGATAGAAGCTTCAACATTTGCAGCAGTAATTTTATTTATACTTGGATTTTCATCTTTAGACATAACACTTTTTTTTTCGGGACAAAATACTAATTTTACTCTGCCCCTTTTTGTTTTATTTTAGATTTACTTTTTCCCTTTGATTTCATTTTGATTTTATTATAATTTTGTTTTTATTAAATATTTCTTGAAGCTTAAGTTTTAATTTTGTATAGTTAATTATATATTTTATTTTTTTATTGTAGAATTTTGTGGTTTATTCAAAAGTTCTTAATGCACGTTGAATAAATGCACCATCGTCGCTAGTAGATAACTATCTGCGTAAATAAATATTTAACTGTAGGAAAAACAACATATGTATGCATTTCCTTACAAAATTTACACACACTTCTACCCTTTCCTACAGGAAAAGTAAAGAGAAAAAATTATCCATTCTGCCCATCATTTTAAGAGCTTTGTGCTCCAACTTCTGTTTTAGTTTCACTGAATCACCAGGATAAATAAAGAGGCTGCCAAAAATATATACACACTTCAAGCAAAGAAAAAACTATCAACATAACAAAACTGAATTCGCACAAACAGAAAAGGATGAGCACTAATCATCTTAGACGTTTACAGTTTCAACAGTTGCGACTCTACATCGGTTGCGGATGCACTTCTGAGTACGTTGAACTACTGATTGAGCAACGTTTGCGAAAGTATCCTCAGAGATTGCAGCACATGCCGTTTCAATTTCTTCCCGAAGTGCTGTCAGTGTAGCTGGTTTTCTACGGTATACAACACCCTTAAGAGTTCCCCATAAGTACAAGTCCAACGGAGTTAGATCCAGAGAACGCGGTGGAAACTCAATCTTACCCCTTCGTCTTATCCAGTATCTTGGAAGATTGTCATCAAAGTACGCAAGTACATCTCGGTGGTAATGTGGTGGTGCACCATCCTGTTGGAAGTAACATTCCTCATTTCCATACAGTGTATGCATGCATGTAATTGTTAATCGCATTGGCGATTCTGTTCTGTTTCCGTTCACGTTTCCGTTACCTTTGAACTTCAACAACATTCTCGGTTTTCCAATTCCGCTTCAAAATTGCTTCCTGCTGTTAAAAAGATAATCTTGGCTCTGTTTTGTTGTAGCAACGCTAACATAACGCAATGTGAATCACATCTGTTTACAGAACATCATACTATACATTGCTGTTGTGTTCCGGTCCAAATTTGAAATATTTTAAATAAATATCTACTGTGAAAGTGTGTATATATTTTTGACAACCTCGGTATAAACATATTGCAGCTTTCAGCCACGTAGTTTATGCTCTCTGAAGACTGGTTTGAGATCGAATATAATCCCCAGACATTTAATGATGCTCACTTCATATAAATTCTTATATTTATGGTAGTTTTTGTTTATTTATTATTTCCCTTTTCTGGTGAGAATATTAGTTATGATTTCTGCTAGTTAAATTTGAATTAAGTCCAAATTGAAATTATAATCATTTTAATATTGGCATAATATTTTACTTCTGCTTTTATGCTTTTCCTTTCAATAATAGTATTAGATCGTGGGCTAATAACAAATATTTTTGTATGATGATGATGAACTCAAAATTTAAATGAGAGCATTCCCGAATATGAACCATATTAGAAATCCTTCTCTTTAGTGTGATTCTTGTCATGGAAATGAACGCTTTCCTTTGGGTGAAAAATTCTTTGAAATTTTCGATGCATTCAGATTTCAGATTTCTGGTGCATTTCAGGTCTTTCAGAACATCAAGCCCCCAGTTTGCGTCATGATTTAAGTTACTTGTATCTATTAAGTTTTGTTTTTTCCAATTGTGGTTCAAGGAACTCCCTTTCCTGGTCACTGAAACATCTATTCTACTTCTTAGTGGGTAAATTCAAGTTTATTGCTGTTTATTTTTATACATGTAACACTTAATTTTGTTCATTATCAGTTTCTCTAGGACATTTACTTCTAGATTCATTAATAGTTGACTGTCGCTACGGCTTGTGTCAGTTACGAAGGAAAGAGAGGGAATGGTTATGTTGTGCTACATTTAAGGTATTGCTGGCGATCGGTCCGTATAACAAATTACCGCGTAGAGTCATTCAGGTGCTATCGCTAAGGACGCGCATTTAGCAGGTTTCGAATTCAAATTTTGGCCAGCCTTATCCTGGGTTTTTTCGTGCTTTCCCCTGGTCACTTAAGCCAATGTTGGGATGAATCTTTTCTTTCCATTAATTTCCCAAACGCATTTCATTACATTTTCTTCCGCTGATTCTGTTAAATAGACGAAAGTGTCGAGGTGGTGATGTGCGCCGTGGAAAGGTTTCTGAAGGTTTTGAACTTCTTTCAAGGGAGCTTCGCTCAATACATCTTACAAACCTCAGCAATGTGTTTCAATAAATGTTACTAACTTCAGCTGTGTGTTTCAAAATTATGTTCCTTGCTGCAGATGAAAAGTGAATTCAATGAAAATTAATTTGTAATATTTATTTTGAGAAAAAGTAATTAAGCATAGAAATTTGTATGAATTTATTAAGAGTCAATTATGGGTAAAGGAGTCAATTTTCAAAGTACCACATTTTTGTATGAATTTTTATGAAACTTTTACTATCATTGCATTGCTGTTGGCTATTATGTATATCAACTTCATTCAAATAGATAATATATTTTGTAAGCTTTAAATTTTTAGTAAATATGTCGCATAATCAAAATGTCCCAAGTGACTGGTAAGTTGAGAAAATTTATTGACATTTTTGAAATTGTTACTTTGAACTCCATAAAAAATTCTATAGAAAGATATTTTAAATAAATGTGATAAGTGAACTGTAGTATTTTTTAAAATCTATAAGAAATTTTAATCTTTAAAATTAAGAACGGATTCTCAGAGATTGTTTTTAATTACTATTAGCATATTTTCTATAGAATGTTACAATAGACATTGGTCCACATTTTGGAAAATTTTCATTGAATTTAAACGAAAACTGTAGCGCGTGGTACATTTAGAATGTATGAAAATGAAGTTTTGAGAAAAAATCGTTTTATAAAAATGTATGCTGGGAAACTGGATTTAAAAGGACATGTGGAGCTTTATTTTAAATGACTGTGGAGGAGGAACATGCAAATGTTAACTCTCGTTGGATTCCCAAAGATTCGAGGAACCGCTTTCAGAAAAAAAGAGTTATTTGGATAGACTGGCACTTTCCCATGGTAGAGCGCTCACCATTCTTCATGAATACTCGCACATGAGACGTCTGGTGTCGAGATTGCTGATGGCTGAACAGAAGATGGTGCGAGTGGACATGTGGCGTCTGGTTCGGATAGGTCTTTTTTTTTAACGGTGTTTAACCCGGTTGTACTACTCAGGCACTACAGGTGCAGGGCACCGACGATACATGAGATGAAATGATGTATTGGGAAAGGATTTTTTAAAGGAAGTACTCCAGGCCTAAGTCCCAGGCATTTGGCATTTATGAGAACTGAGGAAAACCTGAAAAAAATCTCAATCAGGGAGGACGGTCCTGATGGGAAAGAAGCCAGGCAGTCATGACGTCACCAGCAGTTATAAAAGTCGCTTTACCCAAATTTTTCGACGAAGAAATACAGATTACTTATTTTTTTATTTCAAAATAGAAGCTAAACATTTGGATTATAGCTTGAACATCAAATAACCGATGGTGGAAAAGAGCTGATGATCACATCAAGTGCTGGAAAGAGGGCTTGATCAACGTTTCAGGGCTTATAGTATCTGAACAAAAACATAAAACGTTTACCTCAAAGTGAAAATCCCCATAGTGAGCTTACGTAACGTTATTAAAGATACATCGACGTTAGAAATCAACAATGATTTCATGGGTTTTCAACGGAAATTTGTCTGAGCTATTTAACAAGCTTTCGGACAGACCACTTTTTTTAAGAGTCCAAATTGCCAAAATATTGGCACATATTTCATATAACCTTGGTTGATATCCCAAGAAGTCATCACAAATATATATTCTGCTGTGACGCGATGGCTAATTCACTTGTTTGAGGCAGTGCTCCATACTGTTGCCACATAACTATGTCTCAAATAGAATCGGGGATATTTTCAAAGTATTAAATAATCACATCTCAATGTATCATTTACTGGTAGCTATTCCTTCAAACATCCCTAAGACATTCCATATCCCACCCGCAAGACATATGAGAAACGCATTCTATGATAATTTCATATAGGTTATCACTAGTCAAATAATCACAATTTTTCCAATTTATACAGCCATTCACCTTAAATGAGATTAAACAGTTTATAGCATATTTTTCCAAAGACAAATTTAGCTTCATGTCAATGAAACCATATCATTTTCTGTAGCAGTTACATATGGTCTTAGTTTCAAATCGCTTAACAGACTTCTAAAATGTCAACAGTAAACACTAGTTCCAGATACCTTTATCTGGAGGACATGCATGTTACTCAAACACAACTTCAGCTACGAGATGTACGAGTGTAATTCAATAAATTTCTGGCCTAAACATTTTCAAGTATTACATAGACAAAAAACTTTATTTCACTCATCTCACACCTTCAAATTAACATTTCAATCCCCCCTAAAAAAAATCAGAGGTCTTGTCAGCAAAATGGGCCACGGATCATAGAAGAGGACCAACGTTTCATCTCCTGTAACAATGGTTCACAGAACTTATCTCTCGTTGCCACGGCAGAGCTCCAAAAATGCCTGTAAACAGATTACTCAATGCTGCTTTTGGACTGAGGAAAGAAGTCTAGGCACCCATCTTGCACTAACCTTATTCATTTAAATGTTCATGAATAATCCGAAGGCCTTTTTGTTTTAGAAAGGCCCAAAACTGCTATTTCTGTATCTTTGAACCGCGGATCTTGCATAATTTCTCCTTTCACAAGAGCGATGTTTTCAGGAGTGAACACTTCCAAGGGCCGACCTGCACGCTCTTCGTCTTCATAGCTTTCTTGCCCCATTCGAAAAAGTTTGACTCATTCTTTTAAGGTAGAATATGAGGGGGGGGGGTGCTTCCCCATGTACACCGTCCAATCGCTGTTTAATTTCATTTGGAGTAAGGGCTTCTTTTGTGAAAAACTTAATAACAGCTCGAAATTCCATTTTGAACATGTCACAATGTTCTACACATAGCCTTCTTTATGCAACTGTATCTGAACTAAACGGAGCGGAGCGGAAGTTACAGCTGCAATTATTCACTTAACAGATAAGGTACGACACCAGGTAAGGGTTTTATGAAGGCGATAATCCTAATCGACGAGGCCAGAAACTTAAGAACTTACTCTCGTGTTTACAGTGCAATACCAGCGAGTGAGAAAAGGTAACACTTTTAAAGAAAATATATGTATGAAGTATTTGAAACCGTTTATCATCATTCAGTCTATGACGGTATTTTACAGTAGCGCATGCGTGTTCTTTATACATAATATGTGGGTGGATGTAGACATATGTAACGGTAAGCAACTGCTTTAAATGACTTAAAACCAGCTACTCTAATATCGGTTAACAGTGTATTTTAAATGCGATAGCTTGTAAGATAATTCGTACGTACCCGCAGAAATATAAAACCTGATCCTAGGCAGTGAGGTTTACAGAGTATTGCATTGCAGATAAATGGTAACTAACATCACTCCATCTAAATGTACGACTGCTGTGGTTCTATCGATTGCATGTGGAGATGCGAGGGAGCTCCGCCTTCTAGAGCTCTTCTGAAAATGTTGGAACATCCATTAATCACTCGTGAAATATGATGTCCGCTAAGCAGATATGGTGGAATGTTGTTTACGACGTTCGGTCCCTGTCTACGGCGAAAGAATGCAACTCGCCGACACATTTCGCAAACAATTTGGCTCCGGGCAGGAGCCCAGGGCAAGGAGCAGAAAAGGACTAATAATCATGTAAGTGAAACTGTAATATTTCGCGGTATATGCAGTTTTATTATATATTATTTCATTCTTTCCATCTTGAATAATTTTGAACATTTGCATCTCTTTTGGCAGTTGGAATATTTGCATTATTTAGCAGACACAGCAAAGAAATTCGTGTTGCAAGAGTCCTAACTTTACTTTATTTATTAATTTCATATAAAAAGAGATACATTTGCATAAAAGTATTGTAGAATATATGTATTTTGATTAAAGGTTTTTTAAGATTAGTTTAGTAATTTATTAATATGAAAAATATTATTAAATAGATTCATCTAAAAATAATTGAAAACAAAGGAAAAAATTCCCATTTTGAATGTGGTTTTTTATTCAAAAGATAAAAATAATTTTATGTTACAAGCTAAATAGGGAATGGAACCCATATGTACTATAAACAAAGGAAAGCAATAAAATAACAGTAATTTTCTAATTATATTTTTACCGGAATACGCACAGCAACTTCGTATTTTATTTTTATTTATTTATTTATTTTTTTACAATACACTTGGTCCCCTTGAGTACTAACGTGTGGCCTTTCACCAACTTTGCCCACCTTTTATCACTTCTTTGTCATTTGCAACCTTTAACCCCTAAAAGTTATTTCAAATGTCCAAACAAGTAAATATGCGATGGTGCGAGATCCGGACTGTGTAGTACAATACCTAAAGTTTCTGTATGGGCAGCTATGTGCGGGCAGGCATTATCCTGAACCAGTATACACTTTTTTTAGAGAAATACCTGACATTTTGATCGTGTCGTGGGCTTGAATTTGTTAACCAGCACAAGCCTCTTTATCGAGCACTAATCAAAGTGTTACCATTTTCCTGAAAGTGCACCAATATAAGAGACCGCCATGGGTGGCCGAGGTCATTAAGGTACGGACTCGAGAGCGGGAGGTATGGAGTTCGAATCTCACCAGGACCGTCCTCCTTGACTTAGGTTTTTTTTCCCAGGTTTTCCTCAATCCTCATAAATGGCAAATGCCGGAGAGATACCCTAAACTTTCGCCTGTAATGTTTGCTTCCTTAAAAAGAAATCTTTTCCCATGTATCATTTCATTCCATGTATCATCAGTGTTCACCGCCTGTGATGCCTAGGTAGTAACAACGGGTGTTAAACAGTATAATATATATATATATTATACTGTATTATATATTATATATAATACAGTGTATATATTTTTTTTCCTTGCCCTCGGCTCCTGCCGGGAGCCAAATTGTTTGCGAAATGTGTCGGCGAGTTGCATTCTTTCGCCCTAGACAGGGACCCAACGTCGTAAACAATATATGTATGATGATATTAATATCGTGAAAGATCGTCAGCCTGGTTTTCCAAACAGAAACCACCGTATAGAAATTTGTCTGAACATGTGTTTGCACTATTGTCCTTTAATTGGCTCATAATGGAGCACCCAGGAACATAATATGATGCAGAAAAGCATCTTCTTGACAAGCCTGATGATCTACATATCATCTTCTGCACACGCTTTTGATCGCCAGACAGCTGCCTTGGGACCCATGTGCAATATATACTTTCCTATAACCGAAGTGCTTAAGATAATATTGAGTTATTGTTCATGTTCAGCACTATAAAACTCTCATTAACAGTGACTATTCTGTAGTTGCTCGATGGTAGATACCGAAATTATATCAGACAGCGTAAGATGCGGTACATAAGCTATTGTGACAGAAATAGTATAGCCTATCTGTTCAAATTTCGAAGTTGTGGCTATAAGTTTTTAAAGCCGCAGTGCGCCATTGGCTAATGAAGATAAGATGCCTCTCGAAAGCATAACACACGGTAATGAAGGAAGGTTTCAGAACATGTCACTCTGACGCAATGGTTATAACATTAGCTTTCGAGTAGAGGAAGTCATTTGTTTTCAAGTTCTGAGTCTCATTCATCACTTTTTATTTCGTTTTCTCACTAGGGCCTAATAATAAATTTCTTAGCCTAAAGTTAACGTTTCAATTTATGTACTTAAATCTTAGCATACCAAAGTAAAATTGTGGACAGTCTTAATAAGTAAAGACGTTGTATATCCAAAGATTACCCAAATTTCATTCATAATTCTGTAGTATGCGTATCGCAGTACTTCATATTGAATAAAAATAATTCAACGCCATGACAAGAACTGAACCCGCGACCTGTGGAACATCAGCTTTTGCGTTATGCCACACAAGCATTAAACCGCTCCATCTAGAGTAGGCTACATAATGGAAGAAGGCAGTTATCAGATGTTCCGTGTAGCACTGCTCAAATTATTAGGTTGAGATTTGAGGGATTATTATGGCATTAAATCTTGAAAACATTGAAAACGAGCAGCAGAAATTCGATATTTGTATGCTAGCAAGGCAGTTTTAAAGGCAATGTAATCTAATTATTCATCCGCCTGGCTTTAACACCGACTTATCAGCAAACATGTTTAACAACATATAACTGCGTTATGTTTACTTGTGTACCACACATTGCCCATCTCAATTTGCTTTTACAGAAGGTGCCAAAAAATGTATACACACTTCAAGCAAAGAAAAAACTGTGTTAACTTAACAAAAGTGAATTCACACAAACAGAAAATGATGAGCACTAATCATCTTAGACTTTTACAGTTACAACAGTTGCTCACAATACCCACCATCGGCGTCGATACACTTCTGAGTACGTTGAACTACTGATTGAGCAACGTTTGTGAAAGTGTTCTCAGCGATTGCAGCACATGCCGTTTCAATTTCTTCCCGAAGTGCTGTCAGTGTAGCTGGTTTTCTACGGTATACAACATCCTTAAGAGTTACCCATAGGTAGAAGTCCAACGGAGTTAGATCCGGAGAACTCAATTGGACCTCTTCGTCCTTGCCTTGGAAGATTGTCATCAAGGTACGCACGTACATCTCGGGTAATGTGGTTGTGCAGCTCCATTTTGTTATAGCAAGACTATCATAACGTAATGTGAGTAACATCTGTTTAGATTGATTTATTTATGGACGCTCTTTAACAGCTTGGGTCATCAGCGTAACATCTGTTTACAGATCATCATATTACACATTACTTTTGTTTTTCGGTCCAACTTTGAAATATATTAAATAGATATTTGCTGTGAAAGTGTGTATACATTTTTGGCAACCTCGGTATATGACATCTCTACACTCTCATTATTTCGGTGTAGTTCATTAACTTCCTGTATAAAATATAAACACTCCGGGCACGGCATATTTTACAAGGCATTTATAGCCACTTTACAACACCTAAGGTGATCGGCAACATCACTTCGGAGTGGAAACTTTTTTTTAATTAATTACAATCACTGTGACATGGGAAACTGAATAAAACTTTCAAGTGTGAAGTTTCGGCTGTGTCTTTCATCTCCCTTGGAACAAAGAGAAAATAAGAAAAAGTAATTGTTCTTGAAATTCAAGATAAGCCTTTCTTGATGTTGAGGGAATCCAATGTGCTCGACGCTTACGTCACCCCCCCTCTCTCTCTCTCTCTCTCCAGGTACTGTGGGAGCTTTATTTAGACGCCTTTTTCAGGGCTTATAAATTAAACAAACACTTTCAATTAACCACTGAACGTTCATTGCTAATAACTATTATTCATACGCAACAAACATCAATATCAATTCAATGTATAAGTAAAAAACTACTGAATTTAACTCTTTAGGGAAATCAGCATTACGAACTGATTCTTAACAAATTAAATGCAAAAATAGAATAACACACAATATATAAATGATATAAATGCAAACATGAGCTACAACACAGTTTACATTGATCAACATATAGACTAAGAACTGTAGTGAGGCTAGAACCAAAGAAACTGGGACATATTTAGGAATATACAAAAGAGTTTTAAAATTAGAAACAAATTAACAGCATTTAATTAAAGAAAATCCCAGGAATATGACAACATAGGATATTTTATTAGAAGTACAGCATATTCCAAAGAGAGTATCCTTAGCTATTTGTATTGTAGAGAAGCAATGATGTGTCATAGTATTTCTGTTACGACATAGGAGAATGCTACGACAGCATGGAAGTGCCTGAATTGGTGAGAGGATGACGTATGAATGCGAAATTTACTGGTGAAAAGGTGGGCCAGGCGTACACCATTATTCTGAAAATAGATGCAATTTTTAGGAGTTACAGCCAGTATTTAAATGTAAGCATCAACTTTGCTATATAGGTTATCAAGTGCAAGTTACGAGAGTAGGTCTGTTAAGTAAATAATTTCCGCTCCACTGTATTCAGTTGTTCAGATACAGTTGCATGAAGAAAGTTATGTGTAGAAGATAGTGATAAGGTGGGGTTTCGAGCTGTTATTAAGTTCTTCAGAAAAGAAGGACCTACTACAAATGAAATTAAACAGCGATTGGACAGTGTACATGGGAAAGCATATTCTACTGTAAAAGAATGGGCCAAATTTATCGTATGAGTCGACAAAGCATTGAAGACGAAGATCGTGCAGGTCGGCCCTTGGAGGTGCTCATTCCTGAAAACATCGTTCTTGTGGAAGCAGAAATTGTGGAAGACCGTCGGCTCAAAATTACAGAAATGGCAGCAAGGTTGGTCCTTTCTAAAACAACAGTCCTTCGAATTATTCTGAACATTTAAACATGAATAAGGTTAGTGCAAGATGGGCGCTTAGACTTCTTTCCTCAGTCCAAAAACAGCAACGAGTCATCTTTTGTCAGGCATTTTTGGAGCTTTGTCGTGGCAACGAGAGAGAAATTCTGCAAACCATTGTTACAGGAGATGAAACTATGGTCCTCTACTATGATCCCTTGTCTAAAAGAGAATCAATGGAGTGGCGTAAACCTGGTGAGCACCACCTCTAAAGCCAAGGTCAATCACTCAACCAAAAAGATCATGGCCACAATCTTTTGGGACTGTGAAGGAATACTCTTCATTGACTTCAAGGAGAGGAACACCACAGTAAATGGGGAGTACTATGCTGGCCTGCTGCACAGACTACGTGCTTCCGTCAAAGAGAAAAGGCGAGGAAAGCTGAGTGGTGGTGTGCGTCTTCTTCACGACAACGCGCCTGTGCACACAGCTCTTGTTGCAAAGGAAACTGTGAAGAAACGTGGCTTCAAGAAGATAGACCATCCACCCTACATCCCAGATCTAACTCCCAGTGGCTATTTCCTCTTCTCAAAACTCAAGAAGGACCTTCGAGGAAGGAAATTTAAGAGTGACGAATAAGTGATGGATGCTGTTTATGCCCATTTTGCAGACAAGACACTGACTATTTTTGGGGGGAATTGAAATATTAATTCAAAGATGTGAGAAATGTATTGCAATAAAGAGTAGCTTTATTGAAAAGTGAAATATAATTTTTATTTTAATCATACCTAGAAAATGGTTAGGCCGGAAAGACATACCTACCCTGTAGCATTTTCTTAAAGAAATAAGTGGAGATTGCTAAGATAATGTAAAGTAATTCCTTCTGGAAAAGTAATAAGTAACAATGTAGATTTAGCACATCAGGAAATCTTGCGGAGTAGATTAACACCAGATGAAGAGCTCGGAATTCTGAATGTCGATAAACATACCTTGGCACATACTTCTCAAAGGTAAATTTGTTAAACCTCCTCTTTTAAGTGTAAACGTGGCAGGGTTTCAACAGGCAATTACGTTTGAATTGTTTGTTTTTGCACAGCCAAATATTCCTTGCTTCCGAGGTATTCTCTTAAAACTCTGGATCATTCCGGTTGCATCCCAGCCAGTGGCTTATTGTCCTACATGTAATACCTTATAACATTTTGTGATCCTTCCATCCTTTATAAAGGAGTACAATCCAATCACAAATGTTGTTTCAAGATATTTAGGTACTAAACTTTGTTTTCCATATAGGACAACATGTGAAGTCTCATAAATGCATTTAATACGTTGAGATATTTCAGGCTCCCTTCCACACAATCTGCAGTCCAAGTTTCCAGGAATCTGGAAAGCACATCCTGTGAGAAAAACAATAAATACTTTCAACTGATCTGATACAGTGCAGCACACTTTCAGCTCTTTTCTTTCAATAGCCTCTTAATGGATAGTTTACCACGTCTGATTTCTGCACTCGATCAGTTCTCTTATGATGATCTTGTTGTCTATACTTGTCTCTTAAGCACAAAGTCGTTGGTTCTTATCCGGCTAAAGTCTATGAATATTTTAGGGCGTAAAATGCTAAGTATGGCTTTGGTTCCGTGTCTGAAATATACGGCACAGAAAATAAACTCAAAGCTCAAAGAAGTGCCCTGTGAGCAAAATTTATCGGCCATTTCACGCCCTGAAATAAATGGGAGGCTAATAACCAGACGTGTTAAAGAGCATCCTTAAATTCCGGTCAATTAAACCTCGTAGCTAATCCTTTTTGAGCAACTTAAACTTTCTCTTATCTATAAATGCCACAGTGATCCGGTACCCAAATAAATTGAATTTCATCATATTCTGGCAATTTTGTGAGTAGATTCAAGAAGTTTAATATTAGTCTTGTTGAAAACAAGGCTACAAAAGGTCTTGAGTGCATCTGAAAAATAAGAATCTGTGCACCAAGATACCCTCTCCTTATATTTTCGTGTACGCACTTTATAATAGATTTAGTTGCAAAATCATGGCATATCCCCCACAAAAATATGCATAGTTCCTTTTGATCTTATGCCAAATACTACACAACCATTTTCAGAGCCGTCCATGTAGTCATAGATAACCCTAAACTTTGAGTCATCCGTAAACCACATTAAAACTTCTTCAGCAGCTGTCAGAGTTGTATGGTTCCAAAGTTCAAGATCAATAATAATCTGTAAATTCTTTGCAAACTGATTCGCTGGACTTATTTATAATCTGATTGCATGTCCAATACAGTGTCGACTTTAAACTTTATTTCGCATGCTTGATTCTATTTCAGGAAGTCTACTCGTGACTGGAAATTCTGGGGGCCAGGTACCGTCTTCCCTGATTTTTTTTTTTTTTTTACAGAATTTCCTCAGTCCGCATATGACAAATGTCGGGTAGGTACCCTAAACTTAGGTCTGGAAAAAAAAATATCTTCTCTCAATTTATCATTTCACCTCATGTATCATCAGTGTCTACTCAGTAGTAAAAACGGGCGTTAAACGCTATTAAATAGAGATTTGTCAGAAACTCCCAGCTGCTTAGATGTAGTCTATAAAGTGCTATTCTCACCTCATGCATTAGTTTAATGTGTTAGGTTCAACAGCACTTCCATTAATGCTCTAGAGGTCGTTTTCCTAGCCCCAGTGATGGCCATGCAATCTTTGAATTCTACACGTTTCTGTTTCGAAGCTGGGTTGGAGGACTTTAAACCACTGGACCAAAGCTCCATAAACTAAAAATAGAAGCAGGATTTCTAGGTATGTTGATAATTAAATGGTGAAAATAACTAGTGAATGTATTTACTGAATTATTATATAGCTCGATAGGAGTGTTGGTGGTTGGAGGGGAGGAAGCAGATTTGTCTTCTCAGGATGTGTATGGGGGATGCAGGAGATGGATAGTTGAGTACGGGGAGTTGATCACCTCGTAACCTCTTCTACTGATGCCGTCTTCCTCATATCTCTTCCAATCTTCACACTTCTTCTTCGCTTCTATTAATTACGAAGGGAAAACTCCTTCCCTGCCTTGGCTAAGGTGAGAAGTCTAGCGCATTTTGGGAGGCGCCTCTGCGCTCCTCATGTAAAAGAATTGGAAGGCCGTCTCCAAATGAAAAGCGCTCAATTAATAATTAATAGATTATATTTTGCTCTTTATTTAACCTCTTTAATGGGGAGAAAGACCGGGGCAACCACTGCTACACCGGGCTGCTTCAAATGATATTTCATTTAACAAAAGTACAAAAGCAGTGAAAAGCTTAGCTGAGCACGATCAGTGTAAAAACTTACGGAGAATTGTAAACTGTCCCTAATTCCCAGCGTTTCGATAATTTTATTTGATTTCAGTCAGACCGTCTCAAGACGCCCGAAACATCTTGTATCACTACAGTTTAAGGGTTCTGATTGCAATTATTCCTTTCCCATTGGTGATATTTCACGCTTTTCTCACCATTTGTCACTTATAGCTTGAGTTCTCTGACCTAACTCTACGCAGTGGATTCAATGGGAGCTGTTTATACGGCCTAGAGGAAGAAACTGGGGGTCGAGTTAGACAAAGGCTAACGGTTCAGAAGAGAAATCTGTTTTACCCCTGCGTAGTCTGTAGAAAAATTCTGCAGCAGAGTTTTACCATTCTGCATAGGTATAAAGCTACAAACCATTATGTCACTACTCGATAATTTTGTGCAAAGCAACATTTCGCTTTATCCAACAAGGAAACTATGAATGTTACAAATGGTTGGGACAAATATACGAGTACTGTGCTATGAGAATTACAAATTGGTTTGTTTATATTTGTATACTGAATTTGATATCATCGCTCACAATTACCTTGGTTTTAAGGGCTAGGGGAAATCCCTGTTTCAAAATGATCCGAATATCTCTGTTTAGATGCTTATGTGTAAGTTATTGTTCTATTACAAACAGGTTGTGAAAATATATAACTGTGTAAAATGTGAAAAAATAAATGGTTTACGAGTTGGGCCAGTTGTATGTCCTCAAGAAGCCTATTGGTTGAGAGGAACTAACACGTGATTCTGTTTTATCCTCAACGTGTGATTTAAATTGTCGATTCTTCAGATATTCAGACCAGAGATAAACTGGTTGGGTAAAAACTGATGCGGTACATCAGTTAATGAACTTGGCAGGTGTGTATGAACCGATGTAACGCACTTTTATTTCCAATTGTGGTTCTCAGACTTTGAGCTATGTTCAGTCTACTTTGTTTCACCACTCAGTAGCTTCCAGCTGATAGTTAATTAAATTTATTTAGACACTTCATTTTCCAAGCTATGCATCGCCTTTGGTCAGATGTGAAATTATAAACTGTACTTCAGAAAAAAAAAAAATACATGCAGTAAAGAGCTTTTAGCCTTGCCAGAGGAGTCGTATAAAACCTGTGTGTTATGTATTCGTTTCTACATTTCTCTCGATAGCTTTCATTCATTTCCCTTTGTTTGCTCCTGTTTATGCATTTATTCTGCACAACGTCGCTTTCTGATAGAAGAAAAGTTCATAACGACTGTGGTTTATTAACAAATAGTTCTTGTGAATTAGAAATGCCTATACTTTACTTGGTGAGTCATCCGTCTGCATTTAGCTTGTTATAAAAATACTCCAATTTCTACTGTGCTGTGCTCAATTATTTAATTACACTACTATTGTGACCTGTAAGTCTCTCACTGAATAAACTGCAATTACTATACGTCTAGCAAGACATACACTTCCAACATAAGATAAATAAAGCAGAGAAGTGTTTGACCGTAAGATGCACCTAACTGCACGTTCTGTCTCGTAACCAGGGTTTTTTTTTTTTTTTATATTCGAACATAAACTACCGTTAATATATTCCGTATTGCAGACATGTTAGGTTTCGCCATCCATTTATTAATTTTATATCATTAAACCCTTAACTGACGATGTGCGAAAAATATAACATTACTGGTAAAATGATGTCTCCCAGGTATGCACATTTTTAATACTTATAAAGGAAAAATATTGTGCGAGGATCATTGTTTTACTTTTCATAATAAAATAGACACTTTAATGGATATTTTGAGGTGTTTTATTGTGGCTGGTATTAAGCATAAAATCTCCTTCAAAATTAATGATCAATATATTCCCATTTCAAAACAAAAAAAAAAAAAAAAAAAAGACCGCGTCGTTAGGGTGCGGACTCGTGAGCGAGAAGTTCTGATTTTCGAATCCCGCCAGGACCGTCCTCCCTAACTGAGGTTTTTTCCAGGTTTTCCTTAGTCCTCATAAATGGAAAATGCCGGAGAGTTACCCTGAACTTAGGCCTGGAACGTTTCCTTCCTTAATTAAAAAAAAAATCCTTTCCCAATATATCATTTCATTTCATGTATCATCAGTGTTCATCGCCTGTGGTGTCCCAGTAGTAAAAATGGGCGTTAAACACCATTAAAAAAGATAAACAATGAGTGTTTCTAGTAAAAGCACAGGAGCCCCTATGATATACCTAAAGGCCAGTGAAACATATTTATATTGTCTTCATTAGATATTAATATTTAAGAAAAAAGTAATTTCTCGCTTATTTACTCAATATGCAAAAAAGTGCTATGCACAAACTTGCACTTTGAAAATATTAACAAAACTTCACTGTTTATGCGTTTTCTCTATATTTAGAAACCACAAAATATTTACATTTGAGTGTACCCAGATTCTAAACCTAATTTAACCATCTCGTAAAGTTTCTAAATCTCCTCAGACCCTCTTCGGCTCCACTATAACACAGAACAGTTTGCTTAATAAGAAGAAAAGAGGTTAAGAGTAAGCACAATTCATGTAGAATTCAATTTATAACGCTTCTTCCATAAAAATATGGTTTTATTTTCATTTTTAGTAACAGTGCTTTTATCTTCATCAGTACTATGAGAATTTTAAATTGCAAAGCCACTATCAACTTAACTCGAAACATCAGTACCAACTTCGTCTATCATTGTAACATTTCATTTTCGAAGTCAGGATAACCACGGCTGATGGACCGAAATGAATCGTCCGGGCATTACACAATAAAATATACAACTATATTAGGTATTGTTTTCTAAATTTATGTTTTCATACAATTATAAAAATGTATGAAACTATTGACGTGGTGTCTGTGAAGAAAAGAGGAAAACTGACTGCAGTCTTCGAAGATAATAAGATAGGGATATGAAGGTGAACTTTAGCTTATGTGGAAATTAACATAATATCTCTTTCAACCAATCTTCTTAAGAATAAATATTTTTATAATTAGCAAAGTCTAAATAAAAGACAATACGTTACTAGTTAAGGGCTAATGCAGGGTATAAAAATAATATTAGTCTGTAACACAGACGTGAAGTTACAAAGGGAACTTAGTTCATATCTTGATGGCGAAAGTATTGCAGGCAGTTCAAGAAGTGTTGAGACGGTAAATTATCAGTAACAGCATATTTTATAGCCTCATCAATATCTGGACATAACTCCCTCTGGGAACGTTAATAGATAAACAAATCACAATACTTAATACGAACTAAGGAATAATATCGGTCAATTTCTGTAAGAGAATTTCCTAAGAAATGTTTGGAAAATGAAGACAGTTTATCCCCTTGAGAGCCATGACTCAGCGACCCACAAACTCTTCATTACGATAACGATTCGTAGATAATACGCTCATGCTGTAGGCTATTGTGATGTAAATTTTAAAATATCTAATGTTTTATATGCTGTTTTAAATGTAATAATAATAATAATAATAATAATAATAATAATAATAATAAAAAACAAAGTGAGAAAACATTTTTGGTAATGCAATGTAATGAGAAAGAAAATGGAGTATAGAGACTACAAAAGTATATTAATGGGTTATGAGTGTTTTTACAGAAGCGATATTCCACAACAATAATATTTCTGCATGGAATAGAGAGCACTGTTAGTCAGGAGCTTCCTAACTGATTTTCTAAAGAATCCCTAATTATAATTTTCTCATTTCATTTGGTAGTTAATTATAAAATACAACAGTTTCAATATTTGGATTACTATAACATAGCTTTCCTAACTAAATTTCTATAATAATGTTTAAATTTTTGCTGCTAGTACTACTTTTTCTGTAATATAGTACTCTGATTTTCCCTCACTAATAATACGGTATAGTATAGTTCACTTATAGTATTGAAGCAGTTGTCATAATTTTGATTTATCAAACAAACACGGGTTTCTATTGGTAAACAATAACCACTATGTTCTTAATGCATATTTTCAACAATCTATTTAACCATTCAGGCAGGCAACAAACATCACATTTAAAATGTTCTTAACTTCCTGGGATAAACTGAGTAATCATTCGCTTCTAAAATGGAAATATTGGGAAATAACAATAATAAAAAAATTAACCTCCACACTTCATTGAGCATGCTACCTTAATCACTTCGGCTCACTCAGGAAAAAAATAAAGTAATTATAAATCCCCATATTTTAATGATCACTTTTTTCCACACATTTTAAGAGCTGAGGAAAATGTTTCTTTCATTTTTATGATGTAATATCCCGCGTATGCACAGGGTGCCATAAATGTATACACACTTCAAGCAAAGAACAGTGTTAACATAAGAAAACTGAATTCACACAAACAGAAAGTGATGAGCACTAAATCATCTTAGACTTTTACAGTTACAACAGTTGCTCAAAATGCCCACCATCGCCGTTGATACACCTCTGACTACGTTGAACCGCTGATTGAGCAACGTTTGCGAAAGTGTCCTCAATGATTGCAGCACATGCCGTTTCAATTTCTTCCCGAAGTGTTGTCAGTGTTGCTGACGGTATACAACATCCTTAAGAGTTCCCCTTAGGTAGAAGTCCAACGGCGTTAGATCCGGAGAACGTGGTGGAAACTCAATCGGACTTCTTCATCCTATCCAGTGTCTTGGAAAATTGTCATCAAGGTGCGCAAATACGCCTCGGTGGTAATGTTGTTGTGCACCATCCTCTTGTAAGTAAAATTCTTTATTTCCATAGAATGTATGAATGGCGGGTAAGGCGGATACGTGTATTATGTTCATTGTTGATTTACATGTCACGTAGCAACGCTATCGTAATAAACGTAAGTCACAACTGTTTTACAGAACATCATACCACACATTACTGTTGCATTTCGGCCCAACTTTGAAATGTTTTAAATAGATATCTACCGTGATAGTGTGTATACATTTTTTGGCACTCTAGGTATATTTGTACTACTGCAATAGTGTTCATAAATTTATGCGCATTCAGTTATTGTTTCGAAATATCATTTGATTAAAACTTTCGTCCGCGACTATAATATCCTCTCTTTCAACAGTAAAAAGTCAGCATAATTATAAGTTTGTGTACTCTAAATTATTAGTACTGATTGTTAACGAACCTTTTTCAAATCAAGTCACAATAGACGTGTTTTTAAAAACTGCAAATCTACCAAATTAGGAAATGGACACAGGTGTGCAGAGTACACAAATAGAAAAGTGAGCAAATGCACATAAAAGAACAGAAAGGGGAATGTAAATTACTCATAAAGCGTTGTAGGTTTGACATTAATATGTACAGAATATCTTTCTCAATCAGTTAGCTACTTATGGAGCAGGGACGGGCAGTTTATCAGATGTCCTTGAAGGAAAACATCTTGCTATGTTTACATAAACTAATCTCATTTGTGAACAAGCGATATGAACGGACATAATAGCGGTTTGCATAGCCAATGGGACTGGGCGCCACAAAAAATAAATTGTAGTATGTATGCATTTATTTATGCTTGTTAGTTAGTAATTGTTACTTTCAAAGTGGTACTACCAGCTGGGAATGGTAAATATAAGCCAAAAATATCCGTACCTATGGCAGAGCAATAGCAAACGTCATCTGTATGCAGTGTATGTGAATGATGGAACATTCTGAGAAGTGTGCGCTGGTATATCCATCCGCTTCTCTTACTTCTTTCCCGCCGCCTTCGGGCTTTACACCCTCTTCACACAACTGCCTTACGCAGCACGAAGCCAAGTGCGTGCTTTAAATCGGTTATTCGCAACCAGTTTGCCGAGCAGTCCCATGGAGTGCTTCGCGAAATTTTACAATTTACAAACAAATTTTATGTCATTCAAAAATCTCTATGCAACGTATTTTATTATCAATGAAGACTTTAATGTGTTAACTTTGCGGCGGTATTTAGTAAGATGGTGATAGATTACTAGATTAATTACTTTAATTAACGTTTAATTAATTAAACTTGGCGTAAGAGAGGATTTTGAATGCTGGATTTGTTGTATTTCGTGATGAACTGCACTTGATTGTTTCAGGGCTATTGTGTTGTGATAGTACTCGGTTACTGCTTGGAGATTTTGAGACGCTGTGTATATCACTTTTGCATAACCATTAAAGTTCCATTATGACGTCACCAGCGACGTTTCGGCCGCGGCACTTTTTCTGAGTTACAGTTCGTTTCCCGTTAACACAAAAGTTCTCGGTCAAAAGTTTTAAACTTTACTAACGTACACTCGGACTATTGGTATGTACTGATTATTTACTTAACTCATTCACACTACATTGATGTTATGAAAGTCAACTCACAATTTCTGTCAAAGCGTTCTCTTATAAAGTTTATCCGCCTATCTCCTTCATCGCTCTAGTTGCCAGGTAGGTTTTCTACTTGCAGATAGAACCTAGTTGATCAAGGATATGGCCTTCAACCCTCCAGGAAGTATCCGAGGGTGTGTTTGTTTACAAAATACACTTTTTGTGTCCTCCATTCAGGTCAGCCTATCAGCCACTTGGTTCTGAGCTTTAGTTGCAGGCATTCAAGAGGACAACACATTTTCCTAAAACCAATATTTACAGCCCTCGTACTATAGGGAACAAATATAAACTGGCAATTATAATGTCTGATTTTTTATTTTCATTTGCTTTATTTACTGACACTCTTTAACATCTCGGGTTATCGGCGTCCCATTCAACTCAGGGCGTGAAACGGCCGACAAATTTTGCTCAGAGGCCTCTCTTTCAGGCTTGAGGTTCTTTATCGTGCCGTAAATGTACGACACGGCTTTACTTCCCTTCCGAAGGAAGCCATACTTAGGATTTTTACCCCCAAAAAATCCATCGGTCCTGGCCTGGATCGAATCCGCGATCTTGTGTTCAGGGGGCAAGTGTGGTTACCACTACACCACCAGGACCGACTTTTTAATGTAAAATCTGGAATAATAATAACTTACAGCTGAGGATGCATATACGTATTACTTGGTAATGGTAAATTAATTCCTTATCATTTATTACCTAAACCAATTATTTCCATTTCAACTTCTGTTTTGAGACTGTGACAGTCAGTTCCACCACAATTGAGTTTTACCCTTCGCTTTTGTTTAGAAACTTTACAACATATTGCCCAGCTTTTGTTAATAGTGGCTTAAGTGGGTCATTGTTCACGTTTTCATAGTACTTAACTTACAAAGCTTTATCATTGACAGATTTCTGATTTCAAAAGTACAAATTAAATAATGCTTTCGGTTACTTGAGAGATGTGTGGATATTACGATTTCCTTCAGGGTTCTCAAAGTACTTGTTTCGCTTCGTAATAAATGGGCGAAAACGTGTGGTATGGTTTTAGTGGCGTGGAGATAAAAACAAATGGCGACCGCCCAATTACAAAAGTGTTTTTTCAAATTTATTTCATAATTTCGAATAAAGTTTAAAGACATTTAGTAAATAATCATTTGCATGTAGGTTCTAAGTTTAACAGAATATTTTGAACGTATTCTGAATTGTGAAGCTGGGTTACTGGGGTGTGTGGATGATGTCGCCACACGTTGGATGCCCGATTTGAAGCGGTTTGTGTGGATGTAGTCGTTGGACCGGGTCCCACTTCACACTCCGAGTCGTAGAAGGAGGTGGTTTAAATCACACAACCTTGCTTCATTTAAACGCATGGAATGTTTAATCACATTACACTAGTTACGGCCATCTGATTCGTTATTTCTATAACTTTGATGACGCGTGCTAAACATGCTGCATCTGTGTGCCTCTCGTCTACTGCCCCTGGTAAAGCGATGTTGATTATCATAGAGCGAACGAAACGTATGTATTACTGAAGAACACATACGAGGTCTGTTCAAAAAGTTTCGCGAATTTTGTGTTTTTTCAAAAAGTATTTATTTATTCATGAATATCTATTTTGTCTCCTTCAAAGTAATCCCCACCAGATATTATACATTTGTGCCAACGTTTTTTCCAATCCTCAAAGCACTTTAAAAATCGTTTTTTGTGATCTTGTTCAGCTCCTCCTTCGATGCCATCTTTATCTCCTCAATCGTGGCGTAGCGTCGTCCTTTCATGGGCCTCTTCAGATTTGGGAACAAAAAAAAAAAAGTTACAGGGGGCCAGGTCTGGGGAGTACGGTGGCTGCGGCATCATAGTTGTGTTGTTTTTGCCCAAAAATTCGCGCACAAAGCAACGATGTGTGAGCAGGGGCGTTATCATGGTGAAAAGCCAATTTTTGTTCTTCCACAAATCCGGGCGTTTCTGGCGGATTGCTTCGCGCAAATTGCGCATAACTTGCAGGTAATATTCCTTATTGACAGTTCTACCCTGTGGTAAGAACGCATGATGCACCACGCCCCTGCAATCGAAGAAAACTGTAAGCAAAACCTTCACATTCGACTGAAATTGGCGCGCATTTTTCGGTCTTGGCTCTTGTGGCAGCATCCATTGGGATGATTGTGCTTTAGTTTCCACGTCATAACCATAAACCCATGATTCGTCACCGCTTATGACCCTCTGGAGCACATTTGGATCGTCGTGGACAGAGTTCAACAGCTCCTTAGCAACGCTAATGGATGGTGTTTTTGGTCGAAATTGAGCAACTTTGGTACGAATTTTGCGGCGACCAGTCTCATGCCCAAATCATTAGTAAAAATCGAATGGCACGAGCCAATCGATATGTTTAGGTCCTCAGAAACTTCTCTAACGGTGATTCGACGATTGGCCAATACTATTTTCTTCACTTCTTCAATGTTTTCGCCTGTTGACGAGCTCGGGCGTCCGGGACGCTCTTCGTCGTTCACATCTTCTCGACCCTCTGAGAACATTTTGTACCACCGATAAACGTTGCTTTGGTCCAAGGCAGCTTCACCATATGCCACAGTCAACATCCGGAATGCATTCGCGCACTTAATTTCGTTTTTCACACAAAATTTGATACAGATTCTTTGTTCCATTTTTTGGAATAGGCAAAAATCGAAGACGAGTCAAAACACGTCCAAGCAAAATAGCTGTCAACAATTAACTGAACATTCAAAATGGCCAAGCTTGTCAACATAAGTGAGGGACATGAGTACCAACATAACGCCACAAAACAATCGAAAATCGAATATACGTAGCCCGCGGAAATTCAAAATTCGCGATACTTTTTGAAGAGAACTCGTATAAGAGTTAGCCGAATGTAAGACTGAGAAGCGACGTACTGCCTTAATTTCCTGATCTGAGCGACCACCATCTGGTAAAAATGTCTGGTTGAAAACGAAACGAAAACATGCCTTGCTAGATTTTTCTCCTTATATATGAAATCCAAACGTCGCCACGAGGTTTCAAAGCATCACGTGGGGTTTACAGCACAGTGCCTACGGTTTTCCTGAGCCTTTGAAATATTTAAATATAATTGGCGAGTTCTTGAGCTGCCAAGCACGCTTATTTTAAGTGTGCCACCTTTCTGGCACTTTATTGGAGAGTTTCTCATCATACGACGTGACGACGTTATCGCCGACACCTGTTCCCCTCCTACCTTCAACGAATTTTGAAGCATCTTCAGCAGCTAAGATACAAAACGATCTATTGTTCGGCCACCTGTATGCACTTAGCTTTGATATAGTGGAGAGACTCATCGCTCTAGCCAGCAGAAGAAACACAAAAGATGACAAAAGGCAACATTTTCCCTATTGTCATAAAGTCAAACGTCCAGGTAGCCGTGAATACATTTTCGTAACATGGAATGTCCCAGTTTGTTACTATATATACTATAATTATTACTATTTACATTGTCTAAAAACATTTACTCTTGGGCATGCGTGAGTGTGAGGATCTGTCACAATTCATAGAACAAATGCTTTCGCAGGTTAATAAAACGGAAGCTACGCAATGAAACAAATCTTTCATGAAATTAAAATGAATATAAACTGTATATTTCTGAGGGATACAAAATTCTATTAAAAATAAATATACAGTGATCATAAAAATATATTAATTTTTCCTGCGTTTGCACTACTGTTTGACAGAAGTATTGACATAAATGGCAAACTGCAATCGAGAAGCTTATTCCCAATCAGCATCTAATGTATTAAGTTTTTCATGCATTTCACAAAAAAGTGACATGATATTTTGTTTATGTGTTACAATAATTACACATTTTCTTCATGAATTGCGTCACTTTAAATTTTATTGAGTGTTGTAAAAATGCTAAAACTCTTCAAACTAAAATTTAAAATATAATATGGAGAAAAGTATTTTAAAATGTTTTTAGGACAAGAGGAAGTTGCTGTTAATATATTTTGCATATATCATTATTAAAGTACATTTAATGATTAGTGCTCATCATTTTCTGTTGTGAAATTCAGTTTTGTTATGTTAACACAGTTTTTTCTATGCTTGGAGTGTGTATACATTTTTGACATCCTCTGTATATCAATAACAGATACTTTCGCTAAGTTTCGAGAAATTACATTTACTTCAAGAATGGCACTAGTCAAAAGACAGGGGAGTAGGAAAAAACATTAGCACCGCACTTGTGCTACACCACATGCTCATCCAATTTCTAAAGGGGTTCAAAAGGTGCTGTATGTTCCTTGGAGTGACCATGGTTTGCAGGGAAACTAGCAGTAACTGTCTGACTGTTATTGATGTGAGAACCCATGCCGGAATCTCCGAATAAATTGCGAATGTCTCGCGAAAGGAAACAACAATCCTTGATGCGGGAGAGTGCGTAAAGAGCGGATCTGCTCTCAAGGTGAAGGTTTCACGGTCAAGTCACGGAGTTCATTCAACTTGAAGTAGGCGAAGTGGGTTGGAGACAGAACACATTGCGGCTAACTTCGGGCTTACCATGTGCTTTTATGATTAGATTTTATAAAAAAAAAACTCAACCACCAAGTGTAATTTAAGTAAGATGTGCTGCAATATTTTCATCAGTAAACTGAAAGCTTTCACTTTGCAGCATCCTTCATCTATGGGGGTCATCCGCGAATGCTTCTCTCTTCTTCAGAAAGCCAAGAGTGAATTGCTTAGTCTGTGTCAATAAAGTATTGGAAACCGTTATCAAAGAAATGTCAACCAAATACTTCTCAAACCTTTCCAACATAGTGCTAATAATTTTAAAAAAGTCATATGGTTGCTCAGAATAATTATCCCATCATGAATATAAAATTAAGACTGTTCGTTCCCTAAACCCACACCAACCTAGTGAACTATAGAGCTTTAATTTTAAAACTTGTTTGCTCACGTAGCCTTTTACTTCTCGGCTACTAAGCCGGTGGCATCCGTACATCAACTCAGATTCCTTCGCTTTGTCATGTCTTTGAACATGGCTTTCTGAAAACCTTCCCTGCAGGTCTCATAGCAACACACATTTCATCCGCGAATATGTTTAAATGTGGACTCTAGAAGAGAATTGTAAATTACTACAAGCACACAAATTTAAAAAAAAACAAAACAAAACAAAACAAAACAAAAACACCAATAGAGAAAACATACAGTTTTAATACAGAAATATTCTGACAAATTAGGCAACAATCTTGAGCGCTCACCTCTTCCCAAATCACAAGCAATATCACGAGAGGGTCTGAGATTACCGAGTGATATTTATTAGAACTGTTTCACAAATAAAATAAGAATTTAAATATAATTCCTCTAAACTTGGTTTATAAAATATAAAATTGCAATAATTTTATATTTGTACTTAACATTTTCAAGCAATCTTGCGATAGAAGAATGGTAATAGAGAAGAGCAAAATACGGGTTTAGGACTATTTCTGAATAGAATAAGAATAAAATTGATATATATATATATATATATATATATATATTTTGAAATTCGCGCACAGAATATTAACACTTCTTATATTTATGAATATCTATTCCATTCAGAAACCGTCAGACTGAAATGGACAAAAGTCGACTATTACAATCGCTATCGTTCGATTTTCTAACACCAACTGAAATAATGAAGACATACAATGTCTCTATTTTTCTTTTTATTCCATGGTTTAGAATTCCTAATGATGAGATCGATTTGCACATTTGACACATCACCAAAACGCTTTCAAGAATCCAACATTTTGCGTTATGATTATTGATTGTCCATGCTTTTGTTGCTATCAATAGCTCCCAACCGCCTCTAGCAAAAGTGGTCGGTGATGCATGTTCAGGAATTATATAGTGGGAGTATATAGTTGGCTACACTGACCACAAGAGCGTGATAAAACGGATGTAATATTTTTTTTCTCGATAATTTCACTCTGTAATCCCGCTTTGATTAGTCAAAATTCAAACTTTTGTTTCTTTTCTATGATCGATTTTAAGATGTCACACGAGTGAAATAGTCAAACGAAAACATTGACAATGAAATAAAAAAACTTATGGTTGCTGAACTTAAACTTGTCAATCAGATTATTACTGTTTATTTATTTATTTTTACGAGGAAAGACGACAATTATCTATAACCTCATCTCTAAGGTAGGTATGCATTCACGTTTTAGAAGGATTTGAGGTTACGGGCGCTGATTTTTTTTTTATTTGAGTATTGTTTAATGCCCGTTTTTACTACTGTGGCACCACAGGCGGTGAACACTGATGATACATGAAATGATAAATTTGAAAAGATTTTTTAAGGAAGGAAACGTTCCGGGCCTAAGTTTACGGTACCTCCCCGGTATTTGCCAGTTGTGAGGACTCAGGAAAACCCGAAAAAAAAAAAAAAACCCAGTCAGGGATTTGAACCCCAGACCTCGTGGCTATAAGGCGCTGATGTGATGCTTAGTAACCAGTAATAAAATAGTTTCATCAGACAAGGTTTACAACTAAAGCCCACCACAAAATATGATCATTATGTATAGGAAATAAATTTTGTTTCGATCTATTAGGGGAAGTGAGATAAGGGTAAGAACAAGTGGTAACCCCATTTTAAAGCAATGCAGAAGTGATTGCACCACGCTCAATCCTGTAGTAAAATTATTTTAGAATGATGCACATTGATTTTATTAAAATGTTATTAATTGTAATCAGATTAGTTATTATTTAAATAACAATGCATTTGGTTTTAACACATTAATTTATGAAAGACATAATAATGTGATATAAAAGAAATATTTATCTAAAATGTCTGTAGCAATATATGTGTATTTTAATAGTAGCTAACAATCATAATAACATAATAATTGTTTTAATTTTGCTTATATTTTCTTTTCTTTCTTTTTTTTAATTATATACTTTAAACTTTTCATTTAAAGTTCAAACAATTGATTAATCCGCCTTTTGAACATTTTATTAAGATGGTTAGAAACTAGGCCAATATTATTAAATATTCAACATGTATCACCTGCAACGTAGATGGGGCTGTATTAATGTGATGCAAATTTGTAGAGGGAAGTGCTGGAGGAACGCGTGACTGCACTGCTAAATCCTGATAATGAAGTTGCATGCATGATTGGCTGACTCTCTCGCTCTTGTATACGAGTAATCATGGCGGAATCTCGTGCAAATTGGATCTATAATGATTATTTGGGTCATCAACTAATTTAAGAGACTATAAAAATCGACTCATAGACGATTAAACATCTCTAATGTCGTTCCTGCAGGGGTCTTTCAAATTACCGTAATTATGTTTTGTTTAGATAAAATTTTATAACTCAAGCTGTGCTTTATATTTAAATTATCCTTCTTTCCTTAAAGGATATCCTCTTAGAAGCTTAAGGTATTATTAATAAGTAATAATAATTAATAACAGAGAGTTGTTCCATCAATTATAGCATTTATTTTATGTCTTTGACAAAGCTTTAACATGACAAGTGTTCAATTATAAAAATTTATTTAAATACACAAGTTTAAAAGGCTACCTGAGAACCATACTATTTTGTGAATTTGAGTACTTTCACAGTATGAAGAGAAATTTCCTTCTTTGTTTATATTTTTTAATGGTGTTTAACGCCCGTATTTACTACTGAGGCACCACAGGCGGTGGACACTGATGATGCATGAAATGAACCGGTATATTGAGAAAGGAGTTTTTAAGGAAGAAAACGTTTCAGGCCTAGGTTTAGGGTACCTCCCCGGTATTTGCCATTTATGAAGGAAAACCTCACTCAATGAGGACGGTCCTGGCGGAATTCGAACCCTCAGATCTCCGAATCACGACTCCGCGCCTTAACGATCTCGGCCGCCCGTGGCGGTCTATATATAATTGTAACATATACCGTTGAGGAGCTTTATAAATCACTAAATGTATATATTTTGAAACGCTTCTTATTTCATTAGGATAAATAAACTTTAACTTATATTAACATTGTTGGTTTAGAAAGCACAAAGATATTGCAAGGTACAACTGGTTGATCACTTCCTATGAGAAGCCCTAAGGGACTTAACCATGGCATCAGCGTCCGCCTAGTAGAAAGCAAAGTCATGCTGCACCCAAGACTGTCATGCGTCACTAGGAAGTATCTAGAACACCTACTCATTGTTCTGTCATTGGTTGGTATGGGTGGTGCTCACCATGATTGGTTAAGCCAGCATGACAATGTAGAGAGGCAAGCATATTTTATATAAAGAGCTGTAGAGTTCACTCAAAGCGCTCCCAGATTCGTTTACCATGTTCTCGCCCGCCGGGCCTCGCCGTTAGTTGTTCGTTCCTGCCAGCTCCGCTTTCTCGACGCCAATGACGACTGAGTCTACTCATCCTTCTAGAACGGTGTATGCGACAATATATCGCTCTTGTGGGAGAACGGCGGCTCAAAGTTACAGAAACAGCAGCAAGGTTGGGCCTTTTTAATACAACAGTCCTTCGAATTATTCATGAACATTTAAACATGAATAAGGTTAGTGCAAGATGGGTGCCTTGACTTCTTTCCTCAGTCCAAAAGCAGCAACGAGTCATATGTTGTCAGGCATTTTTGGAGCTTTGTCGTGGCAACGAGAGAGAAATTCTGCAAACCATTGTTACAGGAGATGAAACTATGGACCTCTACCATGATCCCTCGTCTAAAAGAGAATCAATGGAGTGGCGTAAACCTGGTGAGCACCACCTCTAAAGCCAAGGTCAGTCAGTCAACCAAGAAGATCATGGCCACAATATTTTGGCACTGTGAAGGAATACTCTTCATTGACTTGAAGGAGAGCAACACCACAATAAATGGGGTATATTATGCTGGCCTACTAATCAGACTACGTGCTTTTATCAAAGAGAAAAGGCGAGGAAATCCGAGTGATAGCGTGCGCCTTCTTCACGACAACGCGTCTGTGAACACAGCTCTTGTTGCAACGGAAGCTGTGAAGAATTGTGGCTTCAAGCGGATCGACCATCCACCATACAGCCCAGATCTAGCTCCCGGTGACTATTTCCTCTTCTCAAAACTCAAGAAGGACCTTCGAGGAAGGAAATTTAAGTGTGACAAAGAAGTGATGAATGCTGTTTATGCCCATTTTCCATACAAAAATTGTGACTATTTTGGGGTGGGAGGATTGAAATGTTCATTCAAAGATGTGGGAAGTGTATTGCAATAAAGGGTAACTATATTGAAAAATGAAATATAGTTTTAACTTTAACATGCCTAGAAAATGGTTAGGCCGGAAACTTATGGATATGCCCTCGTAACTTCAGAACTTTTTATTTCAAAAGGTGAATTATGCTTTCCTTTTAAAATAAAAAGTTCTAGAGTAGTAGTATGACACTCCTGTTACCAAATGAAATGTCACGGATACACCACCTGAAAGAGTAAGTGGCACGCTATATAGCTCCATCAGGAAAATGCAGTCTCTCGCAATGCGGCTGGGAAGAAATAAAAATGCGGATTTAAAGAGTCTAGCAGCAATATTAAAGACAGGGGCGCCACAATAGTTCAACTCATTTCTTAATGCACAGAGCTGAGATTTGAAAGCACAGAAAAGAAAGAGGTAAACGCTCTGCTGGAATGCCTCGCATCAGCATTTCATATTTCTTAAAGCGCATGTACAAGAAGCGATACGGAGAGTGATGACAAAGTATATACTGACTTTTGAACCGGCTTTGTTTTTTAAAAGAACGAATCATTCTTTTTTGTATGTTTTAAGACTGAAAATGGACAATGTATTAAGATCATTTGGGGAAGGAACTATAAACGAAAATGAATATGTAGATAGATAATTTGCTAAGTAGGACTTTTAGAAGCGATGAACACATTTTTAGGAAGAAAAAAGTACACAAATATACAGGATAATCCATTTGGGTATGGATAAAATGAAAACATTGTAAAATATTTAATACTAAACTTTACATTTTGAAACTTGGTGTATACAACATTGAAAGATGGGAGATTTCCCGAATGCTATATCGCCTCCCCATTGTGCACTTGGCACAACCCATAAAAGTTATGCAATTTTACCCATGTCAGTTGTAACGTCAGAGGGGTGATTTTTGGAGTAATTTTCAAGTTCTTTAGAAAATGACGAACCTTCCATGCCCAGCGAGGGTGCTCCCTTTCTGGAATACAATCTGCATATGTTTTTTTTCATCAAATTGTGGCAACAGTAAAATCGCGACATATTCAAATAAGATTCATAGCGCTAGCAGTTGATTTGTAGTAGCTATTTCAATCATCTACGATGTCGATTCAGGTGGTGTAGTGGTAACCATTTTTGCCTCGTAAACCCAAGATCGAGGTTCAATCCCTGCCATGATCGATGGATTTTTTTCTGGCGTAAAATCCTATGTATGACTTCCTTCGGAAGGGAAGTAAAACCGTGGGTCCCATGTCGTATATTTACGGCACAAAAAAGAACCTCAAGCCTGAAAGAAGAGGCCTCTGAGCAAAATTTATGGACTATTTTACGCAATCATTTGAATGGGACTTTGATGCTTTGTGATATTAAAGAGCGTCCGTAAATGAATCATCTATGGTTTTCTTTTGCCATTATACTTTGTTGACTTTCATTCTTGCCATGCACGAACACTCATATCTTTTAATGAAAATATTACCAACAAAAATGTCTTCCGTTACCATATTAACTTTTATAATAATGTTTAATATTATCCATACCCAAACGGATCACCCTGTCAAGCAGACGGAAGACATCTCATTGATAATACAATAGTAAATAGCAAAACAGAGAGCCAATTTCAAGAAAACATATCAATAGAGAAAGTTTTACACATGCAGGCTGTTTAAATAAAAGCGACGTTTATTTTCTCAGTAGCTCAAAACTATAAAAATATTTTTTATTCATTCTTTATTACGACCAAACAGTAATAGGAAAGAGGATACATGGTAATAGACTATCTTGTTACTTGCGTGATGTAGCTGTCTTTCCGTTTCGGTTCATGCTTTTTTTCATTTTGATGGCGTAAGCTTCTTCAGTCACTAACTGTGATGCGTATACCAGTCCAAGGTTGCAGGTATCAATACAATGTATGCGGTTTATGTACAATGCAGCATGCTTTTAGATATTGTGGGGCAAAGCCTTAACCAGCCTTTCAGTTGGCGGGAAGACTTGAATTTTTCACATGAGCCACATACAAACAATGCAAGAGCGTGTGTGAACACTGCACGACATAAATCCAAGAGCAGTTGGTGGTTTTCACGGACTTTCTCTCATGTTATGCTGAAATATAAGACTGAAGAATGCGTGACAGTGCTTAGTAACCACAAAGAGCCCTGCTGTTGACTAATCAGCAGAAAGTTGAGGACAATAAGCCAATACTGTTGCGTGAGAAAATATGTCAAGCTTTTATTTAAGTTCCATATATATATACTTGACCATTAAATTATAACAAACAAAAGCTAATGTTCTACATATATGAAAAAACTGACTAAAATAAATACTCAAAACAATGCAAAATGTTTCAATTTTCTTTACTAGAATAATAAAATACAATATATATCAAGAAAAATTCAAAGGAAATTCCTGTAGAAGAAAATATTCACCGAGGAGGAAACCTGTCAGAAAATGCAGTCCTAGGCAAGAGAAAGAAAAGAAATAACAGGAAGAAGGAAAAAATATGCAACCAGAAAATGGAGTGAACATTTAAAGCAAACAAAGATTTTATGAGATGTACTTGAAAAATAAAAGTGAGCAAATATATAACTAATGCAACTAAAATATTAACAGATCTACACAGACATTTAAGAAACAATATAAATATGCACATTTATTAGCAAAGCAAAAAATGTAGTTCATTACCGACAAGTATAAGTTGTTTATTATATAAACTATGTACACTCAGTTATATATTACAGCACATGGGTCTCGAGACTGTATATGCTATTGCATAATATCGAAGAATTGTGCTAGAATAAATGAAATGCATCAAAAATGCAAAAATTAATATATCATTAATACATAATTAATAAATAATTCTAAAATTCAAGAAAAAATAAAAGAATAATAAACTTTTAACACTAGATAATTTTTCAGAAATGTAGTAACTAAGAGTCAGAAGAATTTTTCTAAAGGTGATCCCCTAGCTCTGTGTTCATTCTTGCAACCCTCTGGAACTATTTAAGGGAATTAACATGGACATATTTAATGTACGAGTTAACCATTTCTAAATGTACATAAAATAGCGATTAACTTTTTAAATGGTGTTCAGCAAGTTAAGCAACTTCTCCCCCCCCCCTCATTCAGAATTTATTTTACTTAGGTTTCAAAAAAAAGTCCCGGTAGTCTAGTGGTAACCATATTTGCCTCATAAATCCAAGATCGCTGGTTCAATCCCGGCCAATGTCAATGTATTTTCGATGTAAAAATCCTAAGACTTTCTTCGGAAGGGAAGTAAAGCCATGTGGAACATTTATGGCACGAAAAAGAACCTCAAGCATGAAAGAATAGACTTCTCATCAAATTTTATCGGCCGTTTCACCCCCTCAATTGAATGGGACGCTTATGATCTGAGATGTTAAAGAGCGTCCATAAATAAAACATAAAAAAATAGTTGTCCTCCCATTCTTAGTGATATAATGTTGTTTTTCAATATATTCTGCTTCAGGTTAGGTATTACTTTACAGGTCTCACTCTGAACCACCTTCGTACAGTGGCTGAAATATCCACGTTTCGCTCAATCTCTCACAGCTTGCATCTTTGAGAGGATCGAGAATATGGAAATCAGAACGTGCAAGATCCGTGCAACGTGGGTGAGAAATAGCAATGCTCTGATATTTAACACCCTCTTCAGTGTGCCTAGACGTGAAAAAGAACATTTTTGGTCACGTCTTTGTTAAGACAAAACGCGCCAAAGTCGCATTTTTAACTTTCAAACAATTTTGGTATAACCGGACTTAGGATCCGTACTTCCTAATACGTGTATACAATCTTACCGCTCAGATCAATTAAGAAAGGAAGTGGTAACGATAGGGCTGGACTCCATTTGGATAGCAAGTCAAGAAACACTGGCTTTCCCAAGCGTCATAATCCAATTAAAATGAACATACATTTCGCGCGAAACAAATCTGCCGCATTATTTGTTAGGCGCTAATGACCCAGGCAGATTTGCGCCTTTAAACAATAATAATCATCATCATCCGAATTATTTGCTCTCACAGTTATCCAGTTAATCGCTTCCTTATAATGCAATTCATATGCTCTTTTATGGTGACATTCTTGAAAAAATTATTTCACGATTTTGTAAACTGACTCATCTGAAGTTACAAAACAATGGCAGCACATCACGTCATTCCTTTATGTTTCATTTTAAAAAGTGTTACGATTGTACAGGGCGACCAAATAGAATATGGCGGTTTTCAGAACCTTCTTATGGGACACTCGTATAGAATGAGATAAAAATACTTTTTGAGACGCGTATGTGTTGTGTTACAGCTGCTAGAACTGAAACCTGCTAAGGAACAGAACAGATCCAATAACTGTCATCGGGTGCAGCAGCTTAACGTAATACTGCGCTACCATGCGTTGATAGTCGAGCTCGCTAGTTAATAGGCTCGTAAGCTAGAGGTCCACGTTTTAATTTTTTTGCAATTTGTTGCCATTTGCGTGTGAAAAGTCTCATTTCCTGCATTAATTTACGCCAAGCCTTCCAAGGGGATGCTTGGATTGTGTTTCCCATCCTTTACTTTACTGATGACCTCAGTGTCTGACATCTTCTTCGTGAACCCCGTCAGTGTTCCCATGGTTTCTAGTTCTTTCTACAATATAATAAAACACAGTATATGCAGCTTGTTTTACTGTACCGGTTCATACTATACTGCACATACTGTATTGCACATAGCACAAAGGCACGATAATTGTTGATATGTGCAACAGGAACACAATCAAACGCGTCACACTACTAATGACAAAAAATGTGTACACTTTTTCATTCAAAGTACATATAATATTAAAAGTATAATTTCTGGAAGTTTTACAATCAATACATCTGATATGAATTTAAAAAGGCAAAAATAATTATGAAACTTTGCATATTTTATTTATAACTAGAGAGCAATTTGACAATCCGAACATGTTACGAAACAATATGAATCGAAGGATAGAATCACCGCAGTAGACAAACAAAACAAGACAATCTTTTAAGGGTACAAAAATAGAAGAGGTTACTCGAAATTTTACTAACTTTTTCAGGAGAAGCATTCTAAACATTAATTTTTGAATAGCACCTGTTGTTAAACACTATTTAATCTTACTCATTTCACAAATTTAATCAGTTTAATTGTAAAGTTGCAAGTATTTTCTGAACAGGTTTTAACGTCTGTTTTAACTACTAAGGTATCACAGGGTTTGGTCACTGATGATCCACGAGATGAAATGATAAATTGGGAAAGGAAGCATTTCAGACCTAAGGCCTAAGGCTTAGGGTACCTACTCGGCATTTGTTATTTATGAGAACTGAAGGAAAACTAGGGAAAAAAAACTGTCAGGGAGGACGGTCCTGATGGGAATCGAAGCAAGTATTTTATTACTGCTTATAACTAATAGTACAGATGTAAAAAGACAATATACATAATTAATACCTTATTTTGTGGAAAAGAAGATGCTCATTGTATTAAATTATTTTTCTTATTCTATGAACTTAACTTGAAGTTGAACAGCTCAGTGTATTTATTTTATGTTCAATACCACTATTAATAAACAAATCCTATTACATTAAACACGCGGATCATGAACTCAATGAAATAATACATTAATTCTTTATAGCAATAACGTATATGTCTAGTACATAGCTTATGGTACTTTTAATCGTGTCATAAAAGAACACGCTTATATTTGTGTGAAAAGATTGAAAAATAATCTTTTCCAATTATAAAGGGCTGTTTAGGGGCAAACGAGAATTTAAACCAAATAAATAAATATTCTGATATTCATGTGATTTAAATAGCTTTAAATAGATTAAAGCGGAAGCCTTTCTAAAACAGCTTTCCTTCGAATTATTCATGAACATTTTAAGTCAATGAAGAATATTCCTTCACAGTCCCAAAAGAGTATGGCCATGATCTTCTTGGTTGACTAAGTGACCTGGGCCTTTAGAGGCGATGCTTCGCCAGGTTTACGCCATTCCATTGATTGTCTTTTGGACATAGTAGAGGACTATAGTTTCATCTCCTGTAACAATAGTTTGCAGAACTTCTCTCTCGTTCCTACGGCAGAGCACCAAATTGGCTGACAACAGATGACTCGTTGCTGCTTTTGGACTAAGGAAAGAAGTCTAGGCACCCATCTTGCACTAACCTTATTCATGTTTAAATATATCAAAAGGTGACTTATCTCCTCTGGCACTGACTCAAAGCATTGTCCGTACATTTGCAGTCATCTTCCATTTCTTTTGATGGTAATTTCAATATTTTATTCCCTTCTGTGACTTACGTTTCTTCGTTTTAGATTCTATTACATTTTTCACTACCAATGATACTAGTTTGGGAGAAAACACAAAACAATGGAAAGCAATGTAAACAAAATCTTCCAGATTCACAATTCCTATTGGCTAAAGAATGCAACCAATAATGCAGTGCTACTCACTAATGCTTGTGGATCGGGTGGGAGAGCCTTTCTGTATCTATATGCTTTTATATTCTTTATGGATTTTCTCTGAATTGAGCCGATTCTTGAACATTTTGAATAGAACATCTTAAAGTACCAACAAAAACCAAAATAGAATGTTACGATTACCATTTTAAAAACATTTATTCAGAATAGATGATCCCAAATAACTTTCGTACATTTAATGCAAAATAAAAGTTTAAGTTTATATATGAATTATATCCTCGATGTAACTAAGCACTTATCTAAAAGTTATGCTATAATCTAAAAATTCAACTTGAATATAATTTTTGTTCTAAGAATTAAGTATTCGGATTCACATACTTCCTCTAAAATAAGACCTTTTCCTTTTGAGGGGAGGGGGAGTATTATTTTGACCCCTCTAGTGGTCGTATATTATTATCTTATTCTATTGTTTAATATATATGTTTTATAGCTTATTGTAAAATATTGTTGCATGTACTGCTGAGGGGTGTAATAAATTAATATTTTTGGAAGCTAAATTCGTTTGGTTTTATATTTCACATCTTTCTTTACGTGATCACCTTAGGGAATTTCACTGTAGCGGTCAATGACGTCACGCTGCTTACACTGTGTTTTATAGTGACATTAACCTCTGCCTGGTAACAAGCAAAACACGCTGAGCTTGGATCTATCACTCAGTGTTGGAAAGGGTCAAACACCTACACAGTACTTTCTCATTGTTGACATAGTTCAAATCTAAGGCGGTGGTACACTATATCTGCTATAGTTTATGTCACAATGCAGAGACCTCCTAGGCGATCGTTAAGCTATAATAAGGGGAATCAGAGCTACGACTCGGGGTCTTTACTCTTTTTGTCTTTGGTCTTCGTCTTCTGTCTCTCGTATTTGAGAGCGACCTGCTGACAACACCCTCAGCATTACGGCGACAGATACCTAAAAGGTAAGGGCCCGTCAGGGCTATCACTTGCAATCACATTCAGATTGGGGACTTGTCTCCTTTACAATAAATAGAGTTGACAATGCACATTGGGGTTTGTTTCTACCATCACCCTCCTAAGTAGCTACCCCCTAAGTTACAACTTTAGTCGTGACAATTTATAATATATAACACTAAATCAAACAGACCTAGTGCATTATAGAGCACATACGTTGGACCGGTGCGTCTGTTGAAGTTGTATTGCATTGGTGCTACCGTAACAAATCGCCAACACACAGTATACTACTTTATTCATAATACTTACTGAAGGATGAAAGTTGGAAAGAATAATTAGAATAAAAATGAAAATAATGATTTAGAAAAGAAAGACTTGCATATTAAATTTTATTGCATTTTATTGGATTGAACTCTTTGAGTATTTAAAAATGCACTTTTAATACAGTTATAGATTTTACCTATCTTTGACCTTTCGCTTTTCTAAGTTAGCGAGGACTTTTGTTGAAGCAACAATATAACATATTACTCACCAGTCACAACCATTACAAGAGCTCGTTTTGACGAAACATTATTATGCAACTGCTGAAATGCATATTCATAAAATTGAACAGAAATGCTCGAAACTGCTATGGTAAAGCTCGTGAAATACCGCAATGTAATATGAATGGCATTTACAAGGATGAAAGATGCATAATGCATCAGTTTTCCATATTCCGAAATAGAGTGCTATTTGCTATGAGAGCTGTTACAACACGCAAACTTTCTGTGCACCCCCCGTTGAAGTCTAAGCCTTAATGGATTCAATTTCTCTGCATCTTTAACAATGTGGTACACAATAGCTTCAACAGCACCGCAAAATGTCCCCGAGGATCCCTTAAATACCATTAGCTATGCGTGTTTATAAACTTATATAATACACCCTCTTTCTTTAGTACTTGTTCCGAACGTCTTCATATTTATTTCTTTGTTGCATTTAATAAAATAGCGAAGTATACCGAGGGTAACAAAAATGTATATAAACTTTCACAGTAGATATCTATTTAATATATTTCAAAGTTGAACCGAAAAACAACAGTAATGTGTAGTATGATATTCTGTATACAGATGTGACTAACATGCATTATGATAGCGTTGCTACAACAAAAAGGAGCCAAGTTTATCGTTTGAACAGCGGTGAGCAATTTTGAAATTATATTGCAAAACTGAGAATGTTGTTGAAGTTCAAAGGCAATGGAGACGTGTGTACAGAACAGAACCGAGTGACAATTGCACGCATTTGAGACAAATTTGAGACTCATGGTACCGTATGCGATGTTCACAAGGGCAGATCTGGGAGATCTCGCACAGTAACAAGCCCCGCGTTGGGGATCCAAGGCACTGGATAGGATAAAGAGGTCCGATTGAGTTTCCACCGCGTTCTGCAGACCTAACTCCGTTGGACTTCTACTTATGGGCAACTCCTAACTACCGTAGAAAACCAGCTACATTGTCAGCACTTCGGGAAGAAATTTGAAACGGCATGTGCTGCAATCGCTGAGGACACTTTCGCAAACGTTGCTCAATCAGTGGTTCAACGTACTCAGAAGTGTATCGACTCCGATGGTGGGCATTTTGAGCAAGTGTTGTGATTGTAAAAGTCTAAGATGATTAGTGCTCATCATTTTCTGTTTGTGTGAATTCAGTTTGTTATGTTAACACAGTTTTTTTTTTCTTTGCTTGAAGTATGTATACATTTTTGGCACCCTCTGTATATTGAAGTTTAAAATGAGTTCCACTAACTTTCGGCCCCATATTTTTTGGCCTATAAGATTCAAATCAATGAGAGATTTACCTTGAAGTATAAAAGGCGGGGTTACAGACTGACACGAACAGCGCCTGTGCTCTCTAAGCTCGCTTATGAAGGATGTCACGCGCAAGTTGTTACGGGATAGCTGAGTCACCGTAGCTTGTGTTGCGAGCAATGGGTGTGCATTTCAAAGCATTATCCGCTAAGCAGTTGAAGACGCCTATTTATTCTCCATGTATACTACAACAATTCGTCCGTATGGGAGTGTCAAAGTCAATTTATTATGTCGTTTGGATCTCGGAAACCACTAACGATGAGATGAACGGCTATAACTGTGCGTCACTACCTTTGACTCTCTTGGCTTTCTCCGCTGTCGCTTGGGAGTGGCCAGCCGCTGCAGCAGGAGATTCCATACGATTCCTAGTACTTTAGCCCTGCTTGTAACGAAACATGCTGGAGTCCGTCACGGCAGTCCAAGGCTGCCCTGTGTCTATAGCGCCAAATGAGAAGAATGAGAAAAAGACAACTGAAAAGATAGAAACTACAAACTTTGATTTGTTCTCAAGACTCTACCTTTCAGGTTATTTCCGCAGCATGTACCCAGGGTGTTCTGACGAAAACAAAATAGAGAGACTATTAAATGTTGTCTAGAACACTTCAATTTCATTCTTATCAGTTTAGCAATTAATAAAAATATATTGTCAAACCTTTCCTTGACAAATGCCGGGGAGGTACCCTAAACTTAAGCCTCGAACGTTTCCTTTCTTAATAAATAATTTTTTCCCAATATATCATTTCATCTTATGTATCATCAGTGTCTACCTCTTGTGGTGCCTCAGTAGTAAAAACGGGCGTAAGGGAATAATTGAAAATAAAATTAAAAAAAAAGAAAAAAGATTCCATCTCAAATAAGCATAGAACATACATGGGGCAGGGGGATGAAATAATCTAAATTAATGTTTATGCAACCAAAATTTCCAAGTTAATTATAAATGGCTAATTTTATGCCCTAAACTAAAGTTAACTCTTTATATAACTGACCCTAAGAGTTACAATGTTATCTTCAATACATTTTAACTTGACATGCTTGAGTTCTACGTGTACCAGAGCAAGCGTGCCTGGAACCTACAGTGATTATGACCGACTTGCGTGAAGAGATTGATAAACTTGACATCTCCGCGCTATAAACGAATTGCAGATATCAAGGTTTAGGTTCATCAAAAAATAAATGATTTGTCACACAAGAGCTTTAATCAAGTGGCATTAGACATTAATTTTGGGCGAACGAGGTTCATGTTCAAACACAACATGCAGATTGTCGCTTCCTCTACTGTGTTTGTTGGTTTTTCCTGTTATGTGGAAAGTTGGGTCGTCAGAAAAATGAACATAGCCTAAGTACGAAACTTCTTTGTCAATTTTGTCCAAGACACTCGCAACATAAGCCAGTCATTTGTCTTTATCGTTGAACTCGATCCTCTGTGTTATTTGTATTTCGTATACTCGCAGCCGGTTCTTCTTGCGCACAGTAGCAAACTATCTTTTCAGAACGACATTTTTGGGATGTTGTAAAAAAGTTCGAGTCCGTTCTAGAATGCTTACCGGTTTTTGGTTAAAAAAAAAAGTTTCCTGTTGGCTTGAACTGGAATCGTGTCTTTGAAGAGATTGGATGAAATTGGCGATGTGCATGCTTCACAAACTTTGTTTTGTTCTATTCAAAGAACACATCATATTTTCTACACAATCGTCCACCTAGCTCTAACTTTACGGAATTAACAGTTGAAGCGGTTTTGAGGCGTTCTTGTTGCTGTTGTTGTCCCTCACATTGAGCGCTAAATTATGAATCGGTTTGGTAGGCTCCGGCTATGTGCCCCAAGTTGGGCACCAATTTTGAAGCGATCTGTTGACGTTAAGTGGCCTCACGTTGTGATGTCGATTTGTACATTGATTATTGGTCCCTTCTGCATTGTCGCTCACGTCTCAATGCAACAATTTGCCAGGATAGATGATGCTATTTGTAGACTAGTACTCAACAGAACTACGAGAAAATTTCAATACAAACTTAGTTGCCGCATGTAAAACTTACAGATGAGTGCCGCGACGCTTGTAGAACTTGAAACTGAGTGAAAACTGCGTACTGAAAACTGAGGAACTCCTTGTCTTTATCATATAACTACGTGCCTCAACAATGTCGAACTTACAACTGCATGCCTAACGAGTCAAACTGAATGCCCCAGCCGAGCAATTGCTTTCTAATATATTAAATTTAAATAAAGTAATCGTTAGTTTTAATGATTGCCACGGAGTCACACAAGCACGCGCAATCTTCGCGCCTATCTTTAAAAGTTCAAACATACACTTTCCATTGGCTGGTTTGATTTCACCTGCCACGCTATTTTTGAAAGTTGTAAACATTTTGTTGCCACTGGCTGCTCAAAGTTTACCTTCCATTGGTGTCATTCGCTATTTTTTAAAGTTTGAAACATTTTGTTAGCATTCGCTGGTTTAACGGGTTGACAGTACAACAGCCGGTCTCGAGATCAAAGTTCTATAGTGATTTAAAAGTTCTTAAGGTTTATTAACCTTGCAATGGCAGTCTATTTTTTTTTAAAAAAATGGGGGTTGTTCCTTTTTCTTTCTATTGTGTGGTTTTATGACCCTTTTGGCCTTACAAGCTTCCGCAAGAAAACACAAGCAGCTTTCTCTTTTGTACTATTCTTACAGTGGAGTCGAAGCTTATGATGCACATACATAATATTTATATTACTAATTACAACGCCAAAATATAATTGGGCCCACATAAACATACATTATAATTATATTTTAGAGCGGGTGGATCGGAGAAACTGTTACACAATTTGCTATTATTTATTCATTTCTCAATATCAATTTACATTACAACCATCATTACATTAATTGGAAAATCTGCATACCAAACCTGTATACATTTATTTCTCTTTGGAATATATACTCTGTTATAGCCATTTCTTTTATTTGTGTTTTAAGCGGGAGACAATGTCTATACAATAAAATGAAATATAAATAATTTTATGAGTTTACATACGTATAAACGTTATGGATTAGTTTGCATTTCTATTGAAATTTACATAATGTTTACAATAAGTTCTTTGCTTGTAATTTAAATACTTTGATTAGGAGTAATGTATTGTTATTTTTGTTTGTGTTTATATAAGAATATATAAGAATAGCGTAATGGCTTTTTGCTATTATTGATCATAAAATGTTGTATATATTACAGCAATCATCGAAACATGTTTACAGAGTTCTGAAAAGAATACAGAAGTATGGTCTGGTCAATTTTGAATCTCTGTAATTAACCACATATTTATATAAAAATGAATTACTCCTGTTTGTGTGGTTTGGAAATAAGTACGTCCCATTCCGCATTATCTCTATTGAGATATTTTATAATTATTGCTTTGGTTATCATAAATTAAAGTTATTTCTAAAATAATAACGCTCTTCAATGCATATTAAATAGCTCGATAGGGAGTTACTTGTGCGCTATACAGTTCAAATGAACTGCTGTAAATCCAATTATCCCGTAGAGAAAATTAATATGTGAAATATCTCTCTCTCTCTCTCTTTTCCCTCTCGTACGTATAGCACATCACTGTCTAGTACGATATTTTTGATGAGAAAATTTAAACAGTGACTGCTGCAGACTTTTGTTCTTAATTTGAATATTTAATTCTACATTTTCATTAAATACAGTTCTTTTTACTGTTACTTTTATTTTTAAATTGTTCTGTTGATTAGCACAAATAACACAATATGTATCATTTTTACGTCCATAAAAAGTTTAATACAAGATAAACATAATTGGGCTTAGAATTTATTAAAAGGATCAAGCAAGACCCGATATATACTCGCATTTCATGCCGCTATTTTACAAATAAGGTGAAAATTCTTCTTGGAAAATTGAAATTTAGTTCTCCACATGTACAACTGAAACTGTTAAGGTAATTTCAACACTTTCTTGAAAAATTTAATTTTTTAACAGTGATATTAAAGGTAATAACAATACGCAACACAAAAATTAGGCCTAAAGAGTGTGCTAACAGAACTGACCTTTTACTTTTCGTTGGAAGGTTTCAAATCTTGCACGGTAATAACACGATATACATTGACATTTGGCCTTCTCCCCCGACAGTTTACTCAAGCATTCCTTCACCTCCTGCAACGTGAATTCTGACCCTTTCCGATGGTTCTGCCATTGTGGGCATTCAACAACATTGCCGAAATGTTTTCATCAGATAAAGAAGCGACATAGCTTTAGGTAAAGTCCTGTTGTTTTACTATGAAAAAAGGATAAAGAAAGCCTATTGTGTTCTTTAAGAGCAAAGGTCTGCTAAAAAGTAAGGAACGCTCTTTTTTCCTAACGTGGTGAGCTATTCCACGCTAGTTGTTCGTATGCTGTTTAAGACACTGACTGATTTCTTCTTTGGTTAGTACATTTCTCACTGCACTAGTTGCTTCTCGATAGATTTCCATTTTTCTCTTCCCCTTGCTACTCTTGACCAATTTGGACCTGTATGTTCCTTGAAGAATGTGTCCATCTTCTTCTGGGTCTGCCTTGTGTCCTTTTACCTATCAGGTCCCCACATCTTGCAGGTCCACTTTGTACCGGTATATACTGTACTATATATACTGGGTGAGCAATTCTTGACGCAACCGCGAGACCTGCCGGCAGCTCTAAGTCGATATGTCGGCGGAGGTGGGAGTATATTTCCCCTCCGCTGCGCGAGGGTTCAGTATGAGTTGAAATGTTCAGTAAGTAACACGTGTTTGTTAGGCGACGCAATACAGTGTGTTGAGTGAAAGTGCGTCAAGTGAAATGGGGCAACATAAGTATTCTATTCCCGAAAGAATGTTCATGTATGATTTATATGTGCATACAGAATCAGCGCGTGCTGTAAGGAGATTATTTCAAGAGGAATTTCCCGATGTTCACGTTCTTAATGGGAGTTCGATTCATCGATCAGTAAATGCATTTCGTGAAACGGGAAGTGTTCTTTATCTCTGGGAGCATTAAAAGAGAAAATATACAAAATAAATCCACCTACTTTAGATGAACTTAAAACTAACATTCATCAATAAATTGCTGCAATTTCTCAGAGGGAACTGCAGAGTGTAATGAGCAGTTTCCTAAGCAGGTGTCAGAAATGCGTGAAGAACGAAGGGAGACAGTTGCAGTATTTCCTTGCTTAATATACGCGAATAACTACTTTTATTTTTAAGTGTTTATGTTGAGTATGTTAGAAATAACTTACGCGACAAACTGTACTATATTTACTGCGAACTTCCTGTCACCCGCACCACCGACACAGTAGCCAGTTTCGCAGGCCAGCTGCACACCGCAAAGCCGGTTGCGTGATGGATCGTTCACCGCGTATTGCAACCCCCGCTGAATACCTTCTTCCCCTTCGACCTCTCATTCTTGAGCCAGCAAACATAGCATTGTAACTAAAGATTCATTATTTTGCAGTTAATCTGTGCTAATCTAATATGTCCAAGACTTTAATGAATACTAGAAAGTGGTCGTTCGCCAATTTTCCTTTCAAGCTTTTCACATTCCAGGAACCTACTAACAACTGGGCTTCCTTGTCGTATTTATTAATTGCTTTCTTACCTGGAACGATCTTGCTGCCCATGCGACTCTGATGTGCAATATATGCATTCCTAGTTAATTTGGAATAATAAATACTACAACTTAACTTGACTTAACGCAGGCATGATAACTGTTGACTTTCTCATGACAACGACACGGATTATTACAGAGGGAAAAGGTAGGCAATCGGCCTTGAAGGGCACGCACGAAACTCAGGCTAGAGTAATACTTGTGTTCTTCCGTAATCATGCGCCTGCACAGAAAGGTGTTCGAATTTCCCCAGACTGTTTTCTTTGAGAGATACTATTTCAACGTTTTCCTCAGTCCTCGACAATGGCGAATTTTGGGGAAATACTCAAAACTTACCTTCCTTCCCAACATTTCTTGCTGAATTCATAATTTCACCTCATATATAAGTGCCTACCATTAATGATGCCAAACCAAATTTCAAATTTCTAATCCAATATTACTAAATTCTGTCCAAATCAATGAAAGCTATAAAAAGAAATTTGGCACCGACAGATATGGAAACATGTGTGTTTCCTGCATAGCAGCACTAATGAAGATATATAACTTTTCTGTTGAATCACTTAATAGCTGACCGCCACGGGTGGCCGAGGTCGTTAAGGCACGGACTCGTGAGCGGGAGGTCTGCGGTTCGAATCCCGCCAGGACCGTCCTCCCTGACTGGGGTTTTTTCCAGGTTTTCCTCAGTCTTCATAACTGGCAAATGCCGGGGAGGTACCTAAACTTAGGCCTGGAACGCTTCCTTCCTTAAAAAAAAAAAAATATCCTTTCCCAATTTATCATTTCACTTCATGTATCATCAGTGTCCGCCGCCTGTGGTGCCTCAGTAGTAAAAACGGGCGTTAAACACTACTCAAAAAAAAAAAAAAAACTTAATAGCTGGTAGGACATTTTCATGCAGGAAATTTTAATGTAATGTATTATGCTGTCTTATATTTCATAGAGATAAAGAAAAATGAGCATTCACAATAAACCTCTTACCTATCGAGAAGGATATTAATAAGACATTAAAAGGTACATTCCAAAACAGGGAATTTGGAAAAGTATATGTATTTAGCATATAAATAAGACTTTGTCTTATAATTAATTCATTAGTTTTGAAATATTTTTGAAAAAAAAAATAAATGAAATGTTTCGATTTTGCAATGTTAAAATAGGAGGGATGATCAGAAACTAACGTTACAAGCCCGATATTCCTGGAGTTTCGTCCGTTAAAGAGAAATTAATAATGTGCGGTAATTGTAATACGTGAGGTTGGTAATTATGAAGAGTTTCAGCCACCCGCCATATGCAACGCTAGTTGTAGGTAAACATAAGTTTGTAAAACTGGTCTAGCGAAGAAATCCGCTCCGTTATTCGATTTCTGTGGGCGAAACATGTAACCGTGACTAAAATTCATCGGCAGGACTTTTCACCGAGGAAGTCAACTTCCTTCATGACAATGCACGACCCCATACAGCCCAGATAACCAACACACTGTTGAGGCAGTTTCGCTGGGACATAATCCAACATCCTCCATACAGCCCGGACCTTGCTCCGAGCGACTTTCACCTTTTTCCTCACTTGAAGGAGCACCTAGGAGGCCGACGATTCGGTTCAGACGAGGAGGTGAAACACTTCGCGACAACATGGCTGAACATGCAAGCACAGGAGTTTTACCTGGAAGAAATATTCAAACTCATCCCACAAAGCGACAAGTGCCTAAATCGATATAGAGATTATGTCGAAAAATAGCCTAATGTATGTACTATCAGTTGGCTGTATTGGTTGTATGAAATAAAATGTACGCGTTTCACTGCAGGCTTTGTAACCTTAGTTTCTGATCACCCCTCGTATTATGCACTAGAAGAGGATTATATTATATAGTTTATGCGTTAACAAACTGAAAGAGCGTTTGTTCTCTGATTGTACAGTTGGTGCAGAACTGATAGAGATATAGCTGGTACGTGCAGCCCTTTTTAATTTGCCTTCGTTAAAATTGGTGCGCTTAAAAATTTGCATGATAATCAGAAATCCCTTCCATTTGGTCAGTGCCGAAGAGATTTGATTCCAAATACGACGAATACCAGTCTAAATTAAAAACTGCTTCATCCAATTATTTTCCTAAGTCAATAATCATGTCACTTTTGTAGGAAAATCTGCATATTGATTTAATTGCATTTTTTATGTATGACAAAAATGGCAGTTGCTCTCTAATAAAATCGCAATAATGATAAAGTTTAAGCATTTGCCTCGTGTTCATTTTTACTACAACATGAACTAATTTTAATATTTAGAGAGTCTAAATCCTAGATATCTGGATTCTCTACGCAGTTTAAATGTTCTTAATATGTAAATAGCAATATGAAACACACAAGCTTATTTGGAAAAAAAAGATGTCAAAATGAAACTAACCCGCATTTAATTATAACCCTTGACAAATAGACGTACTTGCATATTCCAATCAGCTCTTGAAGAAACAATCTCTCAACTGTTCATGGAACGAAGGTTCCGGTGGGATATCTTTACGATTTTGAACCGGTCAGGGCTTGGTTAGAGAGCATGAATATCGTAAGCTGAGGATTCTTAATAGTTCCAATCAAGAGTGGATTCTCGAATTTTTATTCCTGTTTGACATCCATTTCAAATTCTATTAAACATAATTTCATTGTTAATGAAATATAGATTTGATCTCATCTTCTTGAACTAATCATGCAAATCAGTTTTCTTGAGGACATTTAATCCACAAAAGAATGACTTCTGATAATTTATGCAATCAATGCTCCTCGGAGGATTAAAAATGAATTGTTTCTCACAGGCAGAACGGGATTATGCTCAAAACCTCTAGACTATTGAAGCTTTCTTTCTTAAATTGAAACCTTAACGATGAAACAAACCTAATCATCATTCTTTGTGTATTTTAATTAGACATGTAAATATTATGTATATGTGTATCATAAAATACAACTTTAATATGCTAATTGTATGTCGTCAAAAGAGAAGGTTTTCTGGAGTAACTGTGTACGGTAGCCCAGCTAGAAACGGGGCGGAGTCGAGGAGGCAATAAACTGCTATATAAGAAAGGGACAAATGTTATGCCACATCTTAAAAGACCTTCCTTTGGTGAGGGTTAATAAAGTCTAAACTTTGGAATACGTTAGAGCAACGAATCCACCAGGCATTTGTACAGTTAACTTTAAATCAATCAATGTAAGCAAATGTTTTAAGCTTCCAAATAGTAGCGGGTGACATGCCTTGGCAGGGGAATTAGACCCAACCAATAGTATATGTAAATTAATTTTTGAGCAAGTCGCGAGATTTGTGCGTGCTTGTGTAAATCTCATTGGCTTGGTTAAGGCAAAGTTTAATTAATTTGAATATAATGTATAAGGAGACGTTTGCTGTATGACACACATTATAAGTTATACATTCTGCGGAGGTGCGGGCACGCATTTTAGGTTTTAAATTATACACATTTCATCAGTTACTCACATCATCATAAATTCTACTGCGGGTACTCTTTGTCTTACTTTTAAACTTGAAGTTCGTCGCCAGCTAAATGTATACGCGACGTAGTGAAGTTCTACCGTACGCACAACACCAGAGGACGCTAAATTACCATGTATATTCAGACCTACTCATCGAGTGATTATTAACACAGCTGATATCCTTTCTCAGCCCTGTTGAGCACGATTCACAAAATAGCATTAGATTATTGTTGTCATAAACGTGGTCAATAGTACCAAAGCGATCAATGATCAATTAACGATAAGCCGCTATAAAATATAGCGTTTGTCAAGTAAACCGCTTCAAAATTGGTGCCCAACGTGGGGTCACTTAAAACAAAAACGATTCAACGATGATGTAATTCCTTCAGATCAGTTCAAATTCTTAACGCTCCCTCTAGCGTTACTTACGTACTTACAATTGTTTTTGTCGACTGCTGTTGGATGTTAGGGAGGTAGGACTGATTTTTGGCACATTCATTATAGAAGGTGTTCCATTTTTCTTTGTTCATCCTCATCGTCCAAACTATATCGGTCTTCTTGGTCTGTCGGTCCTGGTGGTTTAGTGATAATCATACTTGTCTCGTTAACCCAAGATCGCAGGTTCAATCCCAGTCAGGGTCGATGTATATTTTCGGGCGTAAACATCTTAAGCATGGCTTCCTTTAGAAGGAAAGTAAAGCCGTGGGTCCCATGTCGTATGTTTACGGCATGTAAAAACCGCAAGCCTGAAAAAGAGGCCTCTGAGCAAAATTTGTGGATCGTTTCACGCCCTGAATTGAATGGGACGCTGATGACCTGAGATGTTAAACAGCGTCGGTAAATAAACCATATCAATAACTTGATAAATCAATTTATCTGTATCATTTACATCTGCACTCGTTCTTCTTTTACTTTTTTCATTTATTACCTGGTCAAAACCTGTAATTCTTGCGCTTATCTGAAGAAAAAAACATTCCATTCTAAAAAATCATTTCTGTATTATACTTAAGCAAAGAACATTTGTACCACGCAGGTGTTTGTGCGTAGCGATCTTCGAAATTTATCGCGCATATCGATAGTCCCGTCGACTGCAAAGTATGATCAGATGCTCATTTATTTTGAATGCTGAAAACATATGGCCGACAAACACTTATCGAAGTTTTGTCGTAGTGCATGGAGAAGATGTGTTGTAAATTGGTAGGCTTAATGTGCACAGATATATCTTCATTTTGATAGTTGTCATCCATTGCATATCAAAAGATCTATTCCTTTTTCTCTTTCAATCCGTGGTCATCGTCTTTGTAACAACTTTTCATCTCTTGACAAGTATATTAAAAACCTTACTCAAAAGTTCCAAAACCAAAATTATCCTTCCGCCCTTTTAAAATCCCGTATAATCCCATCACACAAAACTTTCCAATGCAAACCTAAAACCTCTAACAAGAACTTCATCAACCTTGTTACCACTTACGTGCCTGGAATTGAAAGCATCAGACCTATTTTGAAAGAATGTCACGATACTTTGTTAATGTATCCATCTTTAAATGAATTTTCTAAAATTGTACCCCGCCTTACTTTCAGAACACCCCCTAACCTTAAAAGCATATTTCGCCGTAACCTATCCTCTCCGAATTTACCACGTCCCTTTGCTGGCTCGTATCCTTGCCAAAGTCCTAAATGTAAAACCTGTGCACTAATTATGCCGTGCAAATCATTCCATAGCCCTAATTTATCCAAGGAATTCAACATTTCTTCATTTGCTACCTGTTCTTCCAAGAATGTCGTATATATGTTATCTTGTAAGCTTTGTAAAGCATTTTATATTGGTTTAACTTCTACTGTTGTTTCGCTACGCATGAACAATCATAGACGTTGTGTTAAAACCAAGTCTCCCTTGCCGGTTGCCCAACATGCCTTATCTCACTGTAAGGATTTTGATGATGCTTTTAGTCTAACTCTTATTGATGCTTTACCCATACAATGCTGTGAAAGTTTACTCAAAGATAGAGAAATGGCAGCTATATTTTTACATAAAGCGCGTATACCACCTGGTTTAAATCTTACATAATAGTTTTTTTCTTCCCACACTCTCATTTCTAGTTTCATCTGTTTCCATGCATAACGTTACCTTCGATACTCAATATTTACTTTTATCACTTTCACTTGTCTAGCTTCTTGCCATTGAAGAACTCGCAGTAGTTCGAAATATAGCAATTTCAAGTGTGACTCTTTCTCTGTGTTTTATCTTTATATACTTTTATTATTAGTGTTAATTTGTTACATTGTTAATTGTGTTTCTTTATTTTTATGTTTCATTAATATATATATATTGTTTTCGTCGGGCTATTTCGAGCCTCTGCAGCAAAATGTTCTCACGTGGAATTTTCCAAATGATAATGCTCTTCTACATACAGCCAACAAGCTGAAGGACTTGCTGTGCGATTAATTTTATTATAAAATGTTTAACCATCCTCCCTACATTCCGGACCTGGCATTTTGGAGGTTTTGAAGATGGAAATGAGAACTCGGAGGATATCGTAGACGGGTTGAAAACTTAGGCGCCCATTTTTTACTTAAAGCTTGTTTCAATTTAAGACAAATGCGTACATGTCAAAGTGACTATTTAGGGAAAATATTTCGAATAGCTTATAAAGCACTTTGATGGCATTATCGCATCACAGAAATGGACAATGCTACCAAGAGCGGCTGAGGATGGGATTTCAAAATTAAAAAGAGGTGTGAATAATGTACGAATGGGAAATATTTGGATTGCAGAGCGGTGAAACGGAGGGGGGGGGGAGATTGGCAAAGCTTGAGGGATATTAACAGACAGCTGACTCTTTCGGAGTGTGCAGAAAAATGTTCGCTGAAGATACAATTGGAACTGAAAATCGGATGGGAAATGGAGCGTTACATCCAAGTACAGGTCAAACTCTGCAATCGGGGCTTAGGCATGTGCCGGATGACTAAAGTAACGGACAGAGAGGTACGAGAGTGTGCCCTACATGTTCGGAGGAAGAATCTTGGGAACATATTCTGGCGTACTGCAGGGAAACTGAAGAATGGAGAAAGATATCTACCGGCCTTGTTTGTTAACAGGGGAATAGGTGACAATGATGGACTTTGTTGACACATAGAAAGGAGGAAGAGGGAGTAGGTAAATTGTTAAACAAAGTGAGACAGCTCAGATCGGAAAATACAAACGGGAAGTGGGGTTGGGGAAAATGAGTCACACCTTTTTGGGGAGAATGTTTATACATATGTGTGAGGGAGTGTAATTTATTTACTTTTGTACTGTCTTATTTTCTGTTTATTTTATCTATGTGCTTAAAACAATTTTTCTATTATATAAGATTTTCTTTTTCCATTGATGAATTTTATTACATATAAAATCTTTTACTGGGAAAGCACGAACGGTCCCAGGACTCGTGTGGATGAATGAGTTAGATTTATAACACATATATTTGGTAAATAAATACACTATTGCTACTTCTACTAATGAAGGTGAATTAAATTATAAATTTAAAAATATATTTTTAGGGATAAAGAAGCACTTGGGGACTAATTTCTGGTATTTATTTGGCATTTGCATTAAGCGTACTTGGGTAAAGCTGTAAATAATCCACACTTCTCGTTCAATAGTTCATGCCTTAACAAACTCAGGCAACTGCGTTTTTGTGTGAAGTTGTGTTTAACGCCCGTTTTTACTACTGAGGCACCACAGGCGGTGGACACTGATGATACATGAAATGAAATGATATATTAGGAAAGGATTTTTTTTTTTTTTTTAAGGAAGGAAGCGTTCCAGGCCTAAGTTTAGGTACCTCCCCGGCATTTGCCAGTTATGAAGACTGAGGAAAACCTGGAAAAAACCCCAGTCAGGGAGGACGGTCCTGGCGGGATTCGAACCGCAGACCTCCCGCTCACGAGTCCATGCCTTAACGACCTCGGCCACCCGTGGCGGTTTTTTGTGTGAAGAAACAGGCTACGTATGAGGTATGTTTTCTTAAGATTATACACATAAGCATAGGAATATTCTTCATAAACTTTTCATACTAAAGAAAGTCATTTTATACCAAATATTAAATTTAAATATGATACAATATTAAATCTCTGTTCAATTATGTTTTTAAAATAAGATGCCTTTTTATCCCTAAACATTTAGCTTGGTTTGTTAGTTCAATTTTTATATTTTCTACAACTTTAATTTTATCTTTAGCTTTGCTATTGTCACGTGCTCAGGTCAAAGGTTCACAAAATTATAGAAAACAGTTAAATGTAGCTCATGGCTGAAATACTTTATATTCTTTGGAATTATTGGCAATAGCAATGGAAATTATGCAGGAAAAATGTACAGCCACAATGTTTCATAACAACTCGGACATTGGAGACACTAATCACCTCCTGTTTGTCACATAAGGACAACGGGATGAGTGCACTTTCTACAAACCCCTTTGTTAATCTTATTCGGGAAAAATTTAGCTACACACAGCGCATATTTTTAAACATTTGCATCCTAGAGCAAAAGTATGTCTAGATGGTTGAATAATACCATTTTGGCATTAAATTATTGGGTAAGAATAAGAACAAACAAAATAATCTGATGGAAAGGATGCAGAGCCGTTACCGCCACTTCCGGTTACCATCCTGTATAAAATCGGGCGATACTCTAGACAGAGTAAGTTACGGATGCAAGAGAGGACCAAGAGAAGCCACGTGCTGCACCGGGCAGAGAGAGTAAGGACAGGCCAGGACTTAGTCGACCCAGCCGAGCCGCTGAAACACCAACGGCGTCATCAGTTATTTGGCCTCAGTACTGAAGTTCTCCAAGGTAAAGGAAAACCGTTACTATTATTTTTATTACTACTCGGCTCTCCCTGAAGTATCAGATATGATATCAATAAATAGTTCTAATAGCAGAGGTAAGCACTTTCCTTTATAAAACTTTACAGCTTCGTTACCCATTGCTCAAGCCAAGCCTCTGTGCTGCGTATGCTCTAACGGGGCTTGCCGAGGTTGGTCCCGACGTATTACTGACCAATTTTTACCTTGTGTTAAGTCCCATAATTCTTAATGTTTTCTTAATGCTTTAACCATAAATTATTAATTAAAATGATTTTGGCTTATTACCATTTGATCATATGTTAAATGTAATTAAAATAAAAGAAAATACTTCTCTTTCCCTTCGCTGGAATTTTTTTTTTTTCAATTCCCCAAAATATGTTCAGAAAGAGTGTTAAATAATACAGAACGTTTAATTTTTTATCGGAATTCTTTGGCAGTAGCTATTGGTGATGAAAAATATCTTCTTTTTTTAAACTTAGTATGCTTGGTTTTTGTCATATTTTTCTGTGATCATTTTTCTAACCTCGTTATATCACATGCACTTTTTTAATTTATTTTAACATACAATAAAATATCTACCTGCCAGAAAACTACACATGTTCTCTCCAATTTATCGTATATTTTATATAATAACCAAAGGGCGTCTCTCCAGTTGGTATATAGGAGAAAAAACTCGCAGTTACGTGAAGGAAGGAATCAAATACCCCCCACTGCTAACAGATATTGCTACCTTATATGAAACCTGAAAGTATTAATTGGTATTTCAGATTTAGAGTTGATACGAGGTGTTTTCAAAAAATGAAGGCAATATTCGTTTTTCTTAAAGAATATTTATTCATCAGCATCAATTCTGTCCCCTTCAAAGGAATCCCCTCCGGATATAATTCACTTGTGTCAGCGCTCTTTCCAATCTTGAAAGCACTTCTGGAACTCACTTTTCGGTATGCCCTTCAGCTCCTTCAGCGGTTGTGTTTTTACCTCATCAATGGAGACAAAACGTCCTCCTTTCATGGTTTTCTTCAGCCTCGGGAATAGAAAGAAGTCGCAGGGGGCCATGTCTTGCGAATATGGTGGCTGAGGGAACTTAACGGTTTTGTTTTTTGCCAAACTTTCACGAACAAGCAGGAGGTGTGAGCAGCAACTTTGCTGCCACGCGTTTCATGCCGAAAACATCCGAAAAAATTGCTTGGCATGAACCAATTGATATACCGACATCATCAGCAACCTCTCTAAAGTGATTCGGCGATTTTCCAGAATAATTTTCTTCACTTCTTCAACGTCTTCACGGCTCTCTTTGAAACGTCTGTAACACTCATAAGCTCACAGTAGATTTGCCAAACGCCACATCCAACATTTCGAATACTTTGTTGCATTTTCAAGCAAAGTGTAATACAAATTCTTTGATGCATCTTTTTCGAAATTAAAAAATCGCTGAGCACACCAAAACACGTCAAACATTTTGCACTGTCAATAATGAACTAAACATTCAAAACAGCGGAAAACGTCAACTTGGTCAGAAACATGTGTACTATTATTTTTATGATCACACCTCGTACGTTTAAACAAGTCCGCCTACTGTAATAACAATAAATGCTAAAACACCAAACAGATGCTGAACATATTATTACATAAGTACTTGAACTTCAAAATGTATTGATCTACTGCTTAGATAATTAAATTAAAAGCAGCCATCCTTCCCAAGGCGAAGCAGGTTTCTCTATACCTATCGAAATGAAGGTATTGGCTCTCCATAAAATCTTCAAAATCTGCACGATGATGCAAAACCTCCCAAGGCGCACACAACGGAGCATACCCTGCACAGTCTCTGCCGGACAATTTATGATCACACTTGGTACACTCCAGATCCATATTAACACCTTTTTGGTCCCCTAAGAAATTATTTGCAGGGTTATTCATAAGGGAACACCCAGTTGTTCATTCATACATTTTCATTTACCACTCTGCTAATATTTCAGTTCATTTTACTAAAGGGCACTCTTTAACATGTTTGACCATTCAACTCAGCTGATACTTTTTGCTTAAAGGCATCTTTTTTAAGGCCTGAAATTCTTTAACGTGTAGCAAATCTACGACACGGGACAGCGGCTTTACTTCCCTTCCAAAGAAAGCCATACTTAAATTTTTACGACCTAAGCCATTCATTGCGACCTTGGAGTCTATGAGGTAAGTATGGTTACCACTAGACCACGGGAATTCGCTACCACACTGCTGAGAATGTATTAGCAGTAATTCTTATTTCTTTCCCATTAATTTCACTGTTTTCTAGACAAATGTAGTCGTGTGACTGCAGAAAATGAATGTAACATCAGCACAAAGAATAGGCGACGATGTATGAACGATAACTTCAAGACGTGATTAGATATCCCAATAGTTCTTTCCTATTGATTTATGGTCTCCTATTGCGCAGGTTTTTTTGTTCGTTTTCTCTTTTTTTTTATCGTGCAATTCGTTTTCTTTAGAGATTCTCTGAAATATACTTTTGGCAGCAGGAAATAATGATTGAGGTAGAAGAACTTGGCGTATTTCGCGCTAAGAGAATAAGAAATCAAAGTGTTAATTTAAATGTATCTTTAGGTATTGTAGATATCTTTATGAAGGAGTTACTGAACATAAAATTGAAAAAAAAAAAAATGCAAATTCTATTTATATACTGAAAATCTTGTCGTTGAATTACAATTTATAGAAGTAAAATTTAATAATAGCAATATATTACAATTTGAATACACAGATTGTTAAAGAACAAGATTTTCATTTTACCTGCGTATTGATATATTAATTTAAGGATGATAATAAATAATTATGACTGAAAATATGATAAAGTAAACAACAAACTTTTCGTTTGACTGCAAAACTACACCGATAAGGTAAAATTCATTGTTGCTTAGAGATCTGTAACTACGAAAAAATGTTTATTCTCAATCCATCACATAGATATTAGGGCACTATATTTAATTTTCGAAGCTTGAATAAGCTAGGTTCCCTCCAGATTATGTGATCTTTTTCAAAGTATTATCCGTGCAGTTAAATGCACTTTGCCCAACGCGTCTGTCAGTCCTGGAATAGGTACTAGAAACCATTTTTTAACAACTTCTTCAAAACCACCTCAGCCTTTTTCGCGATGGCCTCGAAAGTACCAAAATATTCTTCATTAGCTCCTTTTTCAAATAGGAAAAGAGATAAAAGTCATAGGGAGTATGGAGGATGACTTTTTTCTTTTATTTTTTTAATAGTGTTTAATGCCCGTTTTTACTACTGAGGCACCACAGGCGGTGAACACTGGGGATAAATGAGATGAAATGATACATTGGGAAAGGATTTTTTTTTTTTAAGGAAGGAAACTTTCCAGGCCTAAGTTTAGGGTACCTCCCCGGCATTTACCAGTTATGAGGACTGAGGAAAACCTGGGAAATACCTCGGTCAAGGTGTACGGTTCTGGAGGGATTCGAACCCCAGACTTCCCGCTCACGAGTCCGCGCCTTAACGACCTCGGCCACCTGTAGCGGTTTATGGAGGATGGGGGACACATTCGAAATTCCCTACACACTTCCACTCGTACCATCTTCTGTTCAGGAGTCCGTAATCTTGGGACCCACCTGACCCAAACGCGTTTCATGTTCAAGTGACCGCGCAGAATCGAAAATGTACTGCCATGGGAAATGTGTAACATGTCTACAAGACTGTCAATTGTTATTCGTCAGTCTTCACGAACAATGGCGCCAGCTGTGTTAATAATGGTTTAGTTTACAGCTGTTGCTGGAACTCCTGAACCGCCTTTGTTGTTGAAATACGATCCTCCGTAAATGCCTTAAGTCATCGAAGTACTGTGGATTGTGACAGAACATAATTACCCATGCCTGTTGCAACAATCTGTAAGCTTCCATGCCGGATTTCTGCAAAAGGAAAGCAAAATTTCAATGCAGCATATTGCTCTTCACGAATCGCTTTTTATGTAGGCGACTGACGAACTGACGAAGTTTGTTCGTCCATGTGTACAAACGCATGCGCGAGCGAACTTCTGTTAATCGTGCTGATCAGACTTGATCCATTTTCATCATGTGACATTGTTTCAAGAAATGTTTTTTTGCTGTGTACGATAAAAAATTGACTGGTCTTCGTAATTTATCTGCAGAAGGTCTGCCATGTTTTTGATATCTTATTGAAGAATCGAAGAAACCAGTGTAGGATAGTATGGATACGTGCTGTTTCATTCTCTCTTGGTTCCAAGTTTTCCTTTATAACTTTCAAAGTTAAGAATGCAATTCAGTGACGTTTGATAGCAAGATAATTTGATGGAGCTGAAAGTGGCTGTCGTTAGCATCAAGGCATGTGTGTTACCGGGAGTGTTCACCAACACACCAACAGCAATAGCCTGAGTTTTCTGCGAAATGCTTTCTTGCAGTTCCACGACAGTTTGCACTTGTTGCGATACTTTTATCGTTCAGCATGTTACTCTCATTTGTTCTGTACATTTAATTTTGAGTTATACATAACAGATGTACCTAACAATTATTTCTGCAGTTTGCCTTTTGAAGTTATTTGAACTAGTGTCGATGTTCTAGATAAGGGCTGAAAATTTTCAGTTCCCGTTTATTTTTAAATGTTTTATTTTTTCTGAATTATATCTTTACTGAAGCCTCCAGCTTGCTCTTAGTTCATACCCCCTTTTATAACAATACTTTACAAAACTATTGCACCTTTGTAATAAGCCCACAATCCATTTAAAAACGTTCTGCAACCCACATATCTGTTTATAATACACAAAAGCGAACCCTATGAACATCAATCAGAAAAACAAAGAGAACAAATATTTTTGTTTCCTTTTCATCAATTCAGATAATGGAAAGGCTGGTGCCCGAAAGGCAAACAACGCTTTGAACACAGTTCCCGTAGTCATTAGGAAAGTAGCTGTATTAAAAAAAAAAAAGTGCGGCCTGTGTCCACGCCCTTGAGAGTACGTCAAAGCACTGATTACTTACTCACACAAAGACCTCTTTGAGTTGTACATAACAGATGAAAATACAAGGTGCCTTTAAAGCGCCAATAACAGTTTGCGATCAAACCGTTGACAGTGGGTAACGACATGTACTCAAAGCGATAAAAATAAAAATTATAAAAACAGAAACGTTTTAATCAGTCAAGCGCTCATGTCAATTTCTGTGCTCTATTACTTGACTTTGTGAAATAAAATTTATCCTCTCTTTCTAGTGTGTTATCGTTGAGACAAAGAGTTAAACCAAGAAAATATGGGCGCCATATTGTTTTATGATAAACTGTTACTAAAATTAATAAACATAGCACGAAATACTATAAACTGGAATTATGCCACGTTCGTTTCATTTTCATGACAACTATTTTATTTATTGCGAAAATGTGTTAACTTGGTAAGGCTATTTTATATATTATCATCATCAGATGACAGTATATGTTATAAGTGCGCTTTAATGTTACCGAAATCCTTCATAGTTTCAATTGGATAAAATAGAGATGCGGTATTAGGTCAAAATGCCATTTCTGTATCGAAAATATGCACAGGAATGTCTGTCAGAGTTAGGTAGATGATCGTGTTTTGTCGTACTATACAGTGACAAGGTGGTTGAAATCTTCAAACGTGGACATTGAGACAGTATTTATGGGCTGTTACCATCATATGTAATTAGAGTAGTTATAGCAAATAATTTTATGTAACTTCGTTATAGTCACGATTGCAATGTCATTTTCCTGTACAAGTGTTGACTTGTTATGTGTAAAATTATTTTTTTTCCTTGCAAGGGCGCAGAAAGCCCTTGTCATAAAATCTGATAGCGAATTTCTGTTGCCTGTTGTAACAATATTTGTAAAGAATCATTGAACAAAATGTTTATTGGTACTCTGTTAGAGAATTGTAAAGAAGGGTAGGCACAATAAACAACACATGGAGTCAATTACAGGGATGAAAAGATAGGTAGATAACAGGAAGCCAACCGCCTGAGTTCATATCTGCATGTAAAAAGTCACGTAGACCATGTTTATTTAGTTTACAATTTTGCGGCCCACAGTCAGTTTTGCAAGAGTATTCAGAGGGGCAATGTCAGTGGAAGGGCTTTCCCAGTTCCGTTCAATTAGTGGAAATCGGTAGTTAGTTTTGGAAGAGAATTAGTGGACGAGCTTTATTAGTAAGTGCAATCAATAGTTTATGTACAATAAGGTATGAACAATAAATTGTGTCATCTTTCATAACGAAAAAAATATTATTAATCTCCAAGGCTCCTTCCCCTACGGTCACAGGGCCATAAAATATCCAGCATCAGAGTCTCAAGAGCCGTGACAAAACTGTAAGACAACGGTAGCCATCGTCGGAGAGGAAGGAATTATTTACCCCTGAGATTACATACAAAACCTTCAAATGAAATTTCCTTTCCAAAATCTTTTACTCCATCCTGCTTAGCAGCTTCAATGAATACTTTCCACTCAGATACAGAGTATTTCTCGCGTCACAATTCAGTAAGTACACCGGACAGATTTTGCACGAATGAACTTCTTTTACGATGTCGGTACCAGGAAAAATTATGTTCCACATGCTGGAAGGCTGTTGTTTCACAGTCTGATCCCTAAATGTTCTGCACGCTTTTAAAGATACCAAGTTCTCTCACTAAGTTATTCAGTTCACGTGAACTTATTCATCTTTATGGACATTGTCACATTTACAGTTTTTTCAGTCCGAGAATAGGGTGATTTCTTGATTGCTTGGTGGTTTAGGAAATGGAATATTTGGCCATGCTATGCAGGATAAATTGAGATAGATCATTTGGATAAATTATATCTTGGAATTGTAGCTCTGCACGTTACATAAATAGAAATAGCAATCATCATTGTAATTTCTACTTTCTCGCTGCATTGAGTCTTTTGTCCACTGTCTTAGTTCCCCCACAAAATGAGCTCACACTTTATGCGAAGCAATATGTTCCTTTGATCGCCTAGGTTCGAACCAAAATATGCATAGTTTTCTAACTGAAAATACTCATAATGAAAAAACAATATATTCGTTAATTAATAGTTTACAGGTATTAAAATGTGTTCCCAAAGACGCATTTATCACTTCAAAGTTCGTGTTAAAAATTATCTCAAAGAATTTAATAAACTTTTAAAGAAACACTTCAATGCTGCAGAGAAGATGGCAGACTGCGTTGTTTCGGCTTCATTGATTTCAAATACAAATACCATGGTTCACAGTCTAAGAAACAAATTGAGAGTTCTTGATAGAGTTCTTTTAATTTGCTCAAAATATGGGTCGATCAGTAGCAGCGGGTGTAGAAAAAATTAGAAAATAAAACATATTTTATGAATGAAAAGCAAAGATTAGGCTAGACAACAAAATAGTGATGAAAATCCAGCATATGAGGAATAAGATAAATTTTGCAGTACCACTAATTCAGCTAGACAGCTCAGTGGTGATAAATTAGGTGACGTATACAATGAAAACTATGATAAAGGGTGTTAGATTTAGAGATTCTTACAAATATAATTAATGCCTCGTGTTTATATACTAACTATGGTGCCAAAATTCTAAAACTGTTTGAGGGCAATAAAATTCAATAAACACTGCAATAGTTATGCACTAAAAATAATCAAGTTGCACGAAGAATGCAAGAAAGTCTGTTGTGAAAATTATGAAAATCAAGTAGTATGGAGCCAGTTGGAATAAATTCCAATTTTCAGAGGAAAAACATAAGTGTATGATATATGAAATATCGCGGTGCTAGGGATATAAGTACATTTAAAAACACGTGGGTTTGACCCTGATGTAAAGCATGAAAATACATAATTTATTGGACATATACAAAAGAGAATGGAAAGACAGAGGGAAATCTTATAAATTTGAAAATAGAAATGAAAAGAAACATTCTTAGTGATGGAAATAGGCTGGGTGATGCAAATAAGATCATTGATAAATAAATGCAAAATGACTCAGCACATTTTATGGTGCAAATACTTGCAGGCAGAGGCTAAAGGTAAAACCTATAGGCACAAAGACAGTTTACCAGAGACTTGTTGTAATGAAGAATGCACAAATGAAAGTCTAACAATCCAAATGAAATATATAATGCTCTAACCTAGAAGATAACGAGGTACAAAGTTAAGATTGTAGCAGGTTGAATTGTAATTCAGTCATTGGGAATCCATGCAAGTGCATTCACAGTTAGAGGGGGTAGCCAAAGATAACAGAACATTGGCATTTTGCACAAGAGAGCCAAACAGAGGAAGCAGATGAAGATAAAACAGAAAAAGGTAAGCAACACTATTTTTAATTTAATTGTACTAACATTTCCTCATAGTTTTCTGTAAAATTTCATATTTTTCGCAGATATGGTTTGTTTTCCTATTAACTAATAAAACTAGCCCATTGAAACTTGATAACATTGCACAATTTTATGCAACAGTTTTTTAATATTTTGTAACCTATGGTATTTCTCTTCATGCATGTCAATAAATTTTGTGAACTATATAACAAAAACGCTAAGAGCTTAATAAAGTTCAATTGTAAGATTTTTACAGTGTAAAATGATTAAAACAGAATTATAACTTAATACAGTACTTCAATTGTGAGAAAAACTACAACAGAAATATTATATTGAAATTAAAATTGAAATTTATTTATAATTATGCATTCTGGTCCAAGTCTTTCCTTGATGTGCTTTCTCTATTTCTTAAGTACATATCAGTCATACAAACAAAGCACCGGTCAGGAGCTATAAATATTAACATAGCCTCTTAAAGCCTTATATACCAAAACACAATACTTTTTAAGCGTGAATACAGATCACTCAAACGCCTCCTACTGGAGTTGAAGATAAGTCAGACAGAATTAAAGGCTTCCTTGGCATTGCCTTTTTTTATCGCTCAGAATGATAAACATTATGAATACTCGCTTATTTTTCGATTTTCCTTGGTCATTTCCCTTTGAAACATGAATAAAAAATTGGTCTCGACGAAACTTAAATGCAATAGGAGAGTTGGTAATATACGAGGTCTGTTCAAAAAGTATGGCGAATTTTGTGTTTCTCAAAAAGTGTTTATTTATTTATGAATTCTATTTTGTCCCCTTCAAAGTAATCCCCACCAGATATTATACACTTGTGCCAACGTTTTTTCCAATCCTCAAAGCACTTTAAAAAATCGTTTTTTTGTGATCTTGTTCAGCTCCTCCTTCGATGCCGTCTTTATCTCCTCAATCGTGGCATAGCGTCGTCCTTTCACGGGCCTCTTCAGTTTTGGGAACAAAAAAAGGTTACAGGGTGCCAGGTCTGGGAAGTACAGTGACTGCGGCATCATACGTGTGTTGTTTTTGCCCAAAATTCGCGCACAAGCAACGATGTGTGAGTATCATGGTGCAAAAGCCAATTTTTGTTCATCCACAAATCCGGATGTTTCTGGCGGATTACTTCGCGCAAATTGCGCATAACTTGCAGGTAATATTCCTTATTGACCGTTCTACCCTGTGACAAGAACTCATGATGCACCACTCCCGTGCAATCGAAGAAAACTGTAAGCAAAATCTTCACATTCGACCGAACTTGGAGCGCTTTTTTACGGTCTTGGCTCGTGTGGCACCATCCATTGGGATGATTGAGCTTTAGTTTCCACGTCATAACCATATACTGATTCGTCACCAGTTATGACCCTTTGGAGCAAATTTGGGTCGTTGCGGACAGAGTTCAACAGCTCCTTAGCAACGTTAATGCGATGATATTTTTGGTCGAAATTGAGCAACTTTGGTACGAATTTTGCGGCGACCCGTCTCATGCCCAAATCTTTGGTAAAAATCGAATGGCACGAGCCAATCGATATGTTTAGGTCCTCAGAAACTTCTCTAACGGTGATTCGACGATTGGCCAATACTATTTTCTTCACTTCTTCAATGTTTTCGTCTGTTGTTGACAAGCTCGGGCGTCCGGGACGCTCTTCGTCGTTCACATCTTCTCGACCCTCTGAGAACATTTTGTACCACCGATAAACGTTGCTTTGGTCCAAGGTAGCTTCATCATATGCCACAGTCAACATTCGGAATGCATCCGAATGCCTAAGAGAACGTAAAATAAGCAGGAGAAAGGCTAACCCATCTTGGAGGAAGATAAGTCCTTGTAAAACTGGCCCATGAAGGTATATGTATAAAACGTAAACTGTTTCGGACTGGCCCATGAGCAGCCTTCGCTAATGGACTCGCATGCTACTGCTACTACAATAGAGAGGAAATTCACTTATTGCGTAAAATACAATTAACAACTAATGGGTTATACATCACTGATTTCATGCATTTTTGTTTTAAAAGGGGATTCAATTCATCTGGCCCTTAATGACGGACTGCCCTGTATTCTGGTTATCTTAATTTTTTACAAGGCAGCAAATCCAAATTAATAAATATTAAATAGGACTTTTATGGCAACTGAAACATTGTTGATCAGTGTTATTTTCCGTCAGTTAAGCAAAACGACGAATATGCAGTATTGCTCTTGCAGTGGCTATACAGGGTGACAAAAAGTCTCGATCCATTTTTGTGAAAAAAGACACATGTTATATATTCAAACCAACACCCTAACACATAATCCAACTAAGTTTATTTGACGTGACTACCCTTCACCTACACAATTAACTCTCAGCTACACACTGTTTCATAATATTTCTTTTATAGCATTGCAGGTATGATGTTGAGCTCCTTATGCCTGATACGCTCTTTAAATGGTCAATGGGTTTGCTTTAGACTTTGTACACTTGTGTCTTTACTACCCCTAAGTAAAAAAGTCAAGAGGGTGTGAGATCATGAGAACGCGTAGCCCAAATGCGGCATTAAACCTTACCAATTAACACCTACATGCGTGAGTGTTTATAGAAGTAACACGCTTTCATTTTGTAAACAAGTGATGTTTAATTATGCTGTGTGTTTCAAATAACTCACGGTAAAGTCCGGGAAATGTATCAGTTGTATTTTTATTTTATTAGTTCCATCACTTACTTTAGCGCAATAAATGTAAAGGGAAAAAGTAGGGCAAGCTTGAAGTGAGGTGCTTCTCCTGTGCCCATTTTTAACTAGAGAAAATTCATTCACTCAACATAAAAGTTATGAACAAATAGATATGATCTCATTACGTTTGCAGCTGTATACGTGCTTTGAGGACTAAACAGTGATGTTAAAATAGACATTTACATGCACTATAAAGCTATAGCCGCAAAATATAAATAGTCTAATTGTCTTTAACATTATATATCAAAGAAACAATAGGAATGTTCATGAAGATTCCCTGTGAAATATCGGCTTGTGCAATTTCATGTATTTCTTAGTGTATTGTAAAAGCATGTACGATCCACGAGTCATTTTGTAACAAATATATTTTGTATAACAAACTATTACCACTACTACTACTATTACTACTTTGACGTCCTGTCATCGCTGACAGCTGGAGGAAATTTGGAAGCAATGTTCTTCAACAACAAAATAAATGCACTATGCTCTCTAAAGCATGAATTCTACAAACACTCTGTCAATAACTATAGAAATGAAAATTCTTATATCCTTTTGTACTTTGCTTCAATTATGATTCATTGTATAAAGCTAAACATGTATTGTGTGTAATTATTTACGTTTATAAACTTTAGCAACTCATTTACAAAATAGCGCTTTGCTACGTGCTTGGAAATAAGCTTAATTAAAGTTGCAGCTGAACGAAATTGGATTCCTTTTCCTTGTAACATTCCGTACGATAACATCGACTGCGTTTACGAGAAACGGATATCGAGAACAATGTCGTGTCTTTTCGAGCAATTTCCCTTAGAGCACAAAAAACAAATACTTTCGAAAGTTGTCTTCCTTAAATACAGAGAGACCAAATTGCAAACCGTTCCATTTGCCAGCCTATATAAACTGAAGCAATTAGTAACTTAGTCACGAAATATGAAACTATAAATAATGACGTCACAACTCTTAATGATATAAAGACAACAATGAAAGAATGCGCTCGCTACGAAAACTTAAAATAACTCTTTATTGATAAATGCAAAATATCTTATGATTTTTTTAAGCAGTTCGTTGAAAAATGCCATGTAGTACAAAATTACCTTACGAATAACATTGAAGGATTCATTATGTCCTCCGTTAGGCACGTTAACAGAAAATACCATTTACTCTGTATGAAATGCTTAGCCTATGTCATATATTAGTGCTTTCTTAGCGTAAGCATGGCGTAAAACTGATATTAAACTCTATATAATATGCACATAATATAGAATTATCAGTGTGTTGCGGAAAGCTTTCAACAATTGTATCCTTCGTCTTGCATTTAAAAATGCCTGGTATTCCTGCAATTATTATGGAGAAGATATATATATATATATATATATATATATATATATCGCTATGGTAGACTGTCATGTTCCATGGTCCTGAGATAGGTGGATGAGTTAAAAGTTGACCAACTGAATTAAGTTTAAAATGAGTTTCTATAGTAAATTTTAGCAGCATGGGGGAATACAGCAAACTGGAGTTTCATGGAAATAATATAAGGGAATCGCACAGCTTTAGGACGTTATGCTACTAATACCAGATAAGTAATTGCGATAAAGGATATAGAGCGGTGAGACTTAAAAAAGACGTTTAGAAAGCACTGGGATGGATTGGGTGTGGGGAAAGTGAGCAAGAAATTGTAATGTATTTGGAAGAAGGTACAGCAAAAGCTAAGAGACATTAGTCAACAGCATATTGTATCACTGGTATTTTGGAATTGTATATTTTATTCTGTAATGTGTTGTTAACATAATAGGCATAGCAATATGCCCAGGATTGGTCTTTAGAATTGAAAAGGGACGCTAAGCGCATACGTGAAAAGATGACGCGTTAACTTCTTTAAAATTTAAGTGATATACCTTCCACTTCTTCTTTTCTTCATGAGATATTAAACCAAATGAATTCCCAACAAGGCCATCTCTGGGTTAGATGAATTTTTAGCCAAAGATATAAATCAGGTATCGAAATAGTTTTAACATGAATGGAATAATATAACTTTATTTATAACATTATTACATAAAATTACTTCCTTTATTACATATTAGTTCATTTTAATAACAGGGATGTGATACATTAAAAGCGATAAAACTCTGATTACACCCCCTAATGTCAGATTATTTAGCTATTAATGATTTTAGTCGATATGAAAGTGCTTCTTAAATGAAAACATTGGGTTTTCGGCGATGGGCGGATAAACACTAAAGTGACTATGTAGAGAGAAAAAAAATATTTAGTTTCGGCAAAGGACTTAAAATCAGACGTTGCAGAGAGATATACATATATTCCATGAGATTTGAAAATAGATCGTGGATTAGATTGGGGTCATGGAAGACAACAAAAATAAAAGATGAGATTGGACAGAGAAAATGTGCATTTTTCTGGATACAAAGAAAACTGCAGGATATATTTAAATGACTGCCCAGATACCGAACCGTGGAGATTGACAGCGCTGGAAGTTAAGTTTGCCAAGTCGAATAGGGATAGGTTAGCAAGTTGGGATCTGTTTGCAGAGGAAGACAATTGGCTAAAGCTTGGCTCTTTTCTATGCTAAGTGAGTGAAGTTTGAAGCACTTTTTTGAATAAGCGGCCTGTTTAAACCTAACTATGTAACAACGTGTTCATGCTCGAGCGCAAACAAGTGCATTAAAGTACAAATACATAGTGTATGTGTGTGCGCGTTTGATAAGAGCTGCCCTTGTCCCTGGTCTGAAGTTTAATGTTTTTCTTCTATGTATGTCTGCGCAATGAATTATATGGTCAAAACACAGCTAATAAAAACTTCATCTACGGCTTCCAGAGGTTTTAGAGGAATGTTAGCTGCGTGTTTTGATAAGAAAAACATATGGTGCCCCATTACTACATAATGGTATTCTCTCTGAATATTAAATAACCCTCTCTGCTTGTATGCGAAGTCATTGATGTCATCAATACACTGCTCAGTTAATATATTGTGGTGTGTTACATAAACTAGTGCCTAAATGGAACTACCGAGTTATTCAAAGCTAGCTGTACTTCCGCTCCGCCATATACAGTTGTTCAGATATAGTTGCATAAAGAAGGCTATGTGTAGAAAGAAGCTTGTGACATGTGACAAGTTCAAAATGGAGTTTCGAACTAAGTTCTTCACAAAATAAGAACTTACTCCAAATAAAATTAAACAGCGTAGGACGGTGTATATGGAGAAACATCCCCCTCATATTTTACCGTAAAAGAATGAGCCAAACTTTTTCGAATGGGTCGAGAAAGCATTGAAGACGAAGAGCGGGCAGGTCGGCCCTTGGAGGTGCTCACTCCTGAAAACATCACTCACTCTTGTGCAAAAGAGATGCAAGACCGGCGGCTCATAGTTATAAAAATAGCAACAAGTTTGGGCATTTCTAAAACAACAGTCCTTCGAATTATTCATGAATATTTAAATATGAATAATGTTACTGCAAGATGGGTGCCTAGACTTCTTTCCTCAGTTCAAAAGAAGTAACGAGTCATCTGTTGTCAGGCATTTTCGAAGATCTGCTGTGGCAACAAGAGAGAAGTTGTGCAAACCATTGTTACAGGAGATGAAACTATGGTCCTCTACTGTGACTCCTTGTCCAAAAGAGAACCAATGGAGTGATGTAAACCTGACGAAGTACTCAGTACCTCAGTCACTCAGTCAACCAAGAAGATCATGGCCACAATCTTTTGGGAATGTGAAGGAATATTCTTCACTGACTTCAAGGAGAGGAACACCATAGTAAACGGGGAGTACTATGTTGGCCTACTGCACAGACTACGTGCTTCCATCAGAGAGAAAAGGCGAGGAAAGCTGAGTGGTGGTGTGCGCCTTCTTCACAACAACTCGCCTGTACTCACGGTTCTTGTTGCAAAGGAAGCTGTGAAGCAATGTGGCTTCTAGATCGACTATCCACCCTACAGCCCAGATCTAGCTCTCAGTGACTGTTTCCTCTTCTCACAACTCAAGAAGGCTTCGGGGAAGGAAATTTAAGTGTGACGAAGAAGTGATGGATGCTGTTTATGCCCATTTTGCAGACAAGACTTCGGATTAATTTTTTGGGGGAGTTGAAATGATAATGCATAGATGTGTGAGAAGTGTATTTCAATAAATGATAACTATATTGAAAAGTGAAATATAGTATTTGTCTTTAGCATACTTAGAAAATGTTAGGCCGGAAACTTATGGACCTACCCTCCGGTGATTCGAAGAAGCACAGTCAAATATTACTGTTAATATTAGGAAACACTTTAATGTAACATGATCATGGTAATCCTGTTTCATTGGCAAGGAAAAGAGTTAAACTAACAACATTTGAAAGGGAGGCAATAAAAATCGCATTTTGTTGTACGCCTTGAATCCGTGTAGTGTTTGTTTACCAAATGCAATGACTTGTGTTGTACGTACATAAAGCGATGATTTCCAAGGAAGTAGATTGACATGGTCCTATACCACCCCCTCCGATTTCCCGGTTTTTTACCCTGGGTTTTTTGTGTGGGGCTAAATGCGTGATTTTGTTTACGAGGTCCAAGATGAAACAAAAAAAGGATCTGACCAGTATAGTTGCAGCAGAAGGGAACATAAAAGTCTTTGATGCGTTAAGAAAAAATTCCTGTCCCAACGATGTAACCTTTGTGTAGAGGTTAATGGAAGCAATATTGAACCCCTTTTGTAAAATGAAATGTTTTGTGAGTCTGCCAAGGCAAATTGTGTGCATTACTTAAAACGTGGTGCCCTTATAGGGAAATTGCTTGTTCTGGTGTATCGTACAAGCTCTCAAAGTTTGTCGCTTTAATTTATTCCAGTCTTTAACTGATTTTATAATCTCGCGAGAGAATACTAATCTTTAGATCATACAACGTGAGCTTGCACTTTACACGTTTACCACAGTTTTCCCATGGATAAGACATTCAATTTGAGCGTTCTTTATGACATTTCATTTTTACTCGTGGAAGACAAAATACTAATACTAATACTAGTATTCACGTATTATTGAAAGTGATAAAAGTCACATAGAAGTATTCCCTGTATTTTGGTTACATTCTGAAAAATAGAAAAAAATGGCAATTGACGACAAGTTGTTCTTTATCTCGGTGTTGCAACTTTATGCAGCGAAACTTTTACAGTTTCTTTATATATCTTTTCTCTTTGTAAATGCTTCCCATGTGCTACTACATCTTGCATTGAAATACACAGCAGTGTTACTTAAGGCTCTAGCACTTTCTTTGGGTTTCCTCTCAGACGTTAATACCTGCCGGCTATCAGGTGTTACGACACATTTTAACATATGCTTCTTATACCCAACAAAATGTTTCCATTTAAAAAGGTGTGTAACCAAGGTAAAGCATTGGGTATTTTAAAGATTGCAGCTCTTACTTCTTAGCACAGTCTCTATCGTATTTACCAATACATCTGAAAACTTCAATACAGTTAAAAATATACTTTAGAAATAAACATTTAAAATGCCCAATTTCTGCGTGGAGATTGTCGCTTCTCTTTAGCAGCAAACAGCCTTCATAGTTCTTGTTATGACTTTTAACGTGGATGGCAGAGATGAAAAATGGCGTCATAGTGGAGAAGAAATAAAAAATGTTTGTTATTGAGGAGCAACCTTTAATATGAGTGAGAAATGAAATAAGCACTTACATGCTATTAATTATAAAGCACGAGAGAATGTACAATGCTATGATTCGGTCTATTTTGTTATAGGGAGATAGGGGAGATCTAACATGTAAATAAAATTCAAATCGATTTCTGCAAACAGGTTCTTTGGCTCTCCAAATGAACGTGAAACTGTGGATCATGATCAGTCCGCTCTTTACGCTATATGCTATACACACCAGATTCAAAATATAACACAACGTTTTGGGTAGCAGAGGTGAAAAGAGGACTCAGAGGAATAGGCCTAGGTTCAATATGGCAATGAGGCAATGAAAGCAATAAAAATGTCGGAAGAAGATTAGAACAAGGCTAGAGGTATCGGCAGGCAGGAAATCGAGACAGAATGTAACACATGTCTCCTTGAGCCTATCGAATGAAATTAAATTAACCTAGAGTAAAGAGGATAATTTGCGCGTTCTAGGGATAAAGGCGAGATCAGGAATGGTCTGGTTTAGACTAGGAAGTTAAAGGATATAAAAACAACAACTATTTCTGGTAGGAGGATCTACCCATTTTGTGGAGGGGAGGAGGAATGGATTGATATTCCGACACACTGGAAACACCTGAGAAACACACTGCTGGCAGAAAACTTTTTAGGACAATTAGAGTACGATTAGCCTGCTGGGACCTGTTTGCGAAACACACTAATTGTTTAAATAGGGACATTTTCCCAGCCAAAGTGCGCGAAGCTAGAATTAGTTTATTTTCTGGTTAGAACGTGTAATGTTTATTTATTTATTATTATTAATATTTCTATTTTATTATTTGTTCTTCTTTTTAATTGAATAACATACTTAACTATGTACGGTCTACGACACATGCATAAAATATATTTGTAATGTTTATATACAATTTATAACAATAAAAATACACCTGCCACTAGCTCTTGCCTAATAAGCTTTCAACTATAAGGTTTAAATATAGGTATATGGAACATTCCATTTCAAATTGGATAAGGTGTTCAAAAACTGCACCTCATACTTTAAGTCAATATATATTTTTAATATTTGAAACATTAAGACGTCACACTTTCTAAAAAATATGAAAATTCTATTCTCAATACTTTTTTTTATAATAAATGCAAATGTATTTGCAATTTAAGAAAAAGTATGTCTTTGAAAATGAATATATCCGGAACCATGGATATACACAAATTAAAAGCATATATTAGCTCCCTTTTGAAGCAGAACAATACCGGTCTATCTTGTTGAGACACGTGTATTAAGTTACATCTGCGATGTGAATTTGTTCGATCATATTCCCTCGATATGCTCTCTTGGTTCCGCTTGAAAGACAGAAGAAATACTCATTGTCTCACATCACTTTTCAAAATTATCCATGCATCTTCTCCATCTTATCTATCTTCTCTCATTCAAAATCTGTCTTCCTCTCATAACCTTAACACACGTTCTGAACCCGGCACGTATTATCATCATAATGTACTTTACTATCATCATTCACCGTAACCACTGCCTGTGTATAGAATGCATTGTACGGGATGTCAGAGACTGCCGAACTTTAGGAGCATTTCATAAGAAATTGTTTAATATTATTAACAATAATCGATTACCCTAGATTAAGACTTCCTTTGTTACAATGCATGTATTTATTTGTTTTATTCTGTTACACAATTATTCATTCTTTTATTTTTATTACTATTATAAATGTTTCTATCTCCTTCATAGTATTGGCAGAACTTAATTTTATGTTTTGCTTATATATTTATTTCCACTTTCAAGATATACGTAGGTTAATATGTGTATAAGTTGTCAATGCTGGTGCTTGCTGTATATTATTGTTCTTTTATTTTCTTACTATTTTTCCTTCTCCTAAAGTTAATATTTTTTATTTTCCATCATGATGTATTAGCATACACTTATTTAAATGCATCATATTTTACATAGGTTTATATGTATACGAATATTGCCAACTTTACTGTCAATATGATTGAGATATTGCCGCTATAACTTCGTGTAATTATTAGAATGGCAGAGCGAAACGAAAAGGCCTAATGGCCTTAGCTCTACCATAATAAATAAATAAATAAATAAATAAATAGTTATACAATTGTGCATGACCATATACCATGCGTTTACTGGAGAAACTGCGCGCGAGCTTAAGTGATTGAAACAAGCTCAGTTTCATTCCAAATTTATTTATTTATTTATTGCTGCCTGTTTATTAAGTTTTTTCCCCTCGTAGAGAAAAAAAATTGGAAATTCATAACTGACATATAGGACCCTTTTTCAACATATTCATTAATATTTAAATGAAAACAATTTTGTTTTTTGTCTCAAAATGTAAAAGATCAGATTTAAGGCTCTAAACACTCATTGATAACAGTTTAATTATATTAATTTATAAACTTCATTTGGACATGTTTTATTACTTAAATCCTAAAATACTCAATAAAAACTGTAAATATTTTATAGTAATAGCTATGTTAGTTTAAGAAATCCATTTACGTGTGTTATTACGCAAGATAAAGAATAATATTTCATTTAAAACTCAAAATATTCATTGATAATATGTTTTGAATCATGTGGATTAAAGTCCATTTACACGTTTTAATGTTAGGTAATTAATTTTTAATTCAAATAACAAATATTCGTTGTTAATACGTTTTAAATCGTATCATTTATGTAAGCTCATTTGTATAGATTTCATATATCAGATAAGAACTATTACAATATATATGTTAATGTTTGTTTGTTGGCCTTTATGACAATACCGAATAATATTGATGTAACGATTCAAAGGAATACGTACATAGCCAAGAATATGAAAAGATTAAACTACAGATAAAAATTGTAAGTGAATCAACCAATGGCAAACGTTACAACATTAACAATGTGTACCAATAATGCAACACGAGACAGACAGCTTTATTGCGACTAAATAGAAATGAACGAACTTCATTCGCTTAGAATATGTACGCTGGAAATATAGTGCATTGTAATGTATAGCATTATTACAATACGTTGCAATAAGTGAGAGGTTTTATCTAAAAATTTGTTAGTTATGCGTTGCGTTCCGTTGAGAAAAGCTGTGTTTTAAATTTTATTAGCAGAATCGTGGTTCTTACGCCATATAAAGAAGTTGCCTTTTAACATTACGTACAGAGAAGTGGCGATTAATATTTCTTGGAATAAATTACAAAATTATTATTTGTGGTGAATGATAGGAGTTAGAGTTAGAATTAATATCCATATAGGAAAATTGTGTACTGGTTACAACTGCACGTAAAACACAGTTTTCAGTAAAGAAATACAAATTATAATACATCTCTCTCGCATTTTGTCTGCATATAATTATATTCTCAGAGCATGTCGTAATCAGAAAAGTGCACTGTAGTGTGGTAATAAGAAAACATTAATAAACTCCGTAGATTTCTATCCATTGTGATTTGGTTATACTTAAAATCCCATTCCTTTCACCCTAGAACACAAATCTGAAAAAGCCAGCTATAATACCAGACCCTGAACTAAATGAGCATATTATGGTGGTAGTTAAGAACAACGATAAACGTCTAAGTCGACGCCTCTTTATTGCGCTACAAAACTTAATGATATTTCATCAAACATGTAAGTACTTGTACTTGTTACATTTGATGTGATTTTGTTTAACACCTACCCCGATGGAGTATTTGCATTCATATTACATATATCAGGTGAAAAAATAAGAAAATCAAGGAAAAAGTCCTTTTTCGTAGACCATTGTTAACTTTCGGCACAAAACGGGGTTCTGCTTCCATTTCATGAACTTCTCTATGCCATATTTTGTGTCCAGGATATGTCCAGGTCGATAATTTGAGAATGCATATTTATTAACGATATATATATATATCGTTAATGCATTCGTGTTTAGTTGCTCTGGCGTATTTCTTTTATTAACACATAATTTAGTGAAAGGGAAAGCATCATAGTTACATAGAAAGTTAGAAAAATGTATTTGTAAAGCAATTTCTTTTGTATATTGGCAATAATTATCCAAACCTCAATGTACCATCTCTAATTTCACACAGGACCTGGTACAAAACTTAACTTTATAGAAAGACGGGAATTGTTTGGATATGATCACATTTTAAATTGCAATTGCAATCGTGTTAAGCTCAGAATATTATACTCTGCACCTTGGTGTGTGTATAAGCCGCTTAAAGGAAAAGAAAATCTAAAAGTGTGTTTTCATATAAGATACGTCCTCTTTTTCATTAACGGTTAGAAATAAATCAGAAATAACTGTAGAAATCAGCATGTAACAATGCATATTGTTTGAGGCAGCAATGGAAAATTGTGGGTAAGATTAGAAGGAAAATACTCTGAATTAGCAGCAGAATGCAGACTTAAAAGAACGAAACTTAACAGCTAACAAGTTAACATATTTAATTTTTGTTCATAAAGTTACAGTCGCTTCGTGATATTTTACAGAACTATATCGAGAATTGAATAATAAACAAGGATAAAGACTACTATTAATATTCGGCTTAAATACTATCTCATATGCCCAAACGTCCTAACTATTGTTTTTTAAAAAAAAGCATTAAAATATTTTATTATAAAAACGACCATAGCTAATTATGCTAATTAATTTTGTGAAAAAAGAATGAAATGTAAATTTTGACTTTATTATAAACACAAAGAGATGGACATTTAATTACATGTGCAATTATGACAATGAAAATAATTTCTTAAAAGCAAATGTAATGGTGGTATGTCATGCTGAAAAAAGGTGAAGTTGATTTCTCCGCTTTTTGATGCTTACCTAATTAATGGCTGTCTTTAGTAATTCATTTACGGATTTAATTTAATTTTATCCGTAAATAACATTCTGCTATATTAAATAATCTTTAACCATTGCATTGTTAATGGCCCATGAGACGTAATACAAATACAAGTAAATGGTGATAATTTAAAAGAAATTATATTAAATATACAATTCTTCAGTAATAGATGGTTATGGATGCTTGAAATTCGACGTTCTTATGCTTGATTTGTTAGTAAAAAGTGAATTTCCCATAAAGAACTTCTTCTAATGTTTTATTTTTTTTTTCAGCCATAAACACATACAATCAAAACCATTGCATAATTTGTTTTACAAGCAGACAAAAATGTTGCAATGAATGCAAATATGTAAATTTTTGTTTTTTAAATGAATTTGTTTTATAAAAACGAAACTTTTCCTTAGATATTGTTGTATATCTATGACGCCGTTAAAGCAAATAGTTAACTAAAATATATGCTTTTTCACATTTTTTTATAGCTTGGCTTCTTTTTATTGCTCCGTTTCTTCATTTGTTTTTATTCAGCCTACGTGTGTCAGTAATAATTTTTATAAAATTATGTTAGTCATTGAATTTGTAAAACCCTTTAATTATAACAAATTAAAACTTTTATAAAACAAATGAAGATGCAAAACTCTCAGAAAATGTTCAATGTACTTGCATAAAGTTATTCAAAACGAATTTTATTGGTACGCAATCGCAATAGTTTACATTCCTTCTTAATTGGCTATAAAAAAAAAAAAAAGATAGATGATTTAACGGTATGGCTGCAATAGCTTCATTCCTTCGTAATTTTCTAAAAGCATATATTTTATAAATACGTACCTTTCCGTAGTAATGTTTGCATGATATTGTCAAAGAACTTCATTTCACGCTATTTTCCACATTTTGTTTGTATTAATAGCTTTCCTTTAAGAATCGCGTTATGGGAGACCATAATGAATAAAGATTTTGCAGCAGCTACGTAACGATCAACCTGCTGAAATATATTGAGGTGAATTTGGCAATGCACTAGAAATTCACTGTCCTTCAATGCCATCTAATTCAGCATTTAGTAGAAATGGCACAACTAATACAAATATAGCCAGCCATTTCAGACGATCCATGATTTCTAAACAAAGGGAGACCCTGTCTTCTAGAGAAGAAATTGACTTAACCGTACAGACAGATCGACCTGCTGCTCCAAATGGGCTCCGCTGCCGCTCGGGAATGGAGCACCATGTTAACCGTGCCGAAAGTAAAATACGCCCATCTTTACTACTCAGGCACCACAGGCGGAGGACATTGATGAAGTTTGGGGAACCTCCCCAGCATGTGCTATTTATAAGGACTGAGGAAAACCTGGAATAAACGTCAGTCAGGAAGGACGGTCCTGGAGGTCTCCCGCTCACAAGTCTGCGCGTTAACGACCTCGGTCACCCATCGCGACACATTTTGAAACGAAGTTTAGTGTATTTCCAATATTAATATTTTAAAATTAAACTTCATATAAATTGAAATTAACCACAGCCCATTAATGAAGAGAGGACATCCCATCTATAGTCGCAGTGATCCAATCGTAAGGGTGAAGATGCAGCTAAGAAGTGGAGGTTAAAAGCAATTCTTGCAAATGAATAAATCTTGCGGAGCCACAAGACCCATCTTCCAACCATCCACTTACCCCTGCCTAATGGTACTAATAAATACATAACGCTACTAGAGAAAGTAGCAGCTCTGGATTAGTACGAGGCTTGGATATGGCAGTATACCAGTGGTCATTGGCCTAAACTCGAGGTCGTAAGGTGAAATTAGAATTACAAGCTCAGGGTTGCACATATGACTGAACATATATGCAGAGGGTGCCAACAATGTATACTCACTTCAAGCAAGGAACAGTGTTAGCATAACAAAACTGAATTCACACAAAGACAAAATGATAAACACTAATCATCTTAGACTTTTACAGTTACAACAGTTACTCAAAATGCCCACCATGAGCATTGATACACTTCAGAGTACGTTGAACTACTGATTGAGTAACGTTTGCGAAAGTGTCCTCGGCGATTGCAGCACATGCCGTTTCAATTTCTTCCCGAAGTGCTGTCAGTGTAGCTGATTTTCTACGGCATACAACATCCTTAAGAGTACCCCATAGGTAGAAGTCTAACAGAGTTAGATCCGGAATCCGCAGTGGAAACTCAATCGGACCTCTTCGTCCTATCCAGTGTCTTTGAAGATTGTGATCAATGTACGCACGTACATCTCGGTGGTAGTGTGGTGGTGCACTATCCTGTTGGAGATAAAATCCCTCATTTCCATAGGGTGTATGAATGGCGGGTAACATGGATATGCGTATCATGTTCAGATACACTGGGCCAGTTACTGTTCCTTCAAAGAAGAATGGTCCATCCCCAGATGACAACCCACATCAAACTTTAATTCCATGTAAATTAAGAGCCTTTTCCATAATACCATGTGGATTGTTTCACACCAGTAGACACAGTTATGTCGGTCCGTTCAACTTAAATTGTTCCTCATCGGTCCAAACAACTTTCCCTGTGAAGATCTCATCCTCTTGCACCATGTTCCGAAACCACTCGCAGTATTACATTCTCCGATCAGGGTCATCTTCATTTAATACATACAAAAGTCTTGGGATGAAAACTTTTAACTTTGCTGTTTTAATAATTCAACGTACGCAGTTTCTGTAATGCTTTGTAGATTTCTGCAGCAAGTTGCCAAAACCATAGACGAGGACGCGGGGCTACTTGTTGTGTGAAGTCTCCAGGCTCTGCCCTTGTTAACATCGTATACAGTACCAGAGTCTCAAATTTGTCTCGAATGCGTGCATTTGTTACTCTCGTTGGCGGTTCTGTTCTGTACAAACGTCTTCATTGACTTTGAACTTCAACATTCTCGGTTTTCGAATACCACTACAAAATTGCTTTCCGCTGTTCAAACGAAAATCTTGGCTGCATTTTGTTGTAGCAACTCTAGCATAATGTAATGTGAGTCGCATCTGTTTACAGAACATCATACGATAATCTTGGCTTCATTTGTTCATTGTTGATTTACCTGTCATGTAACAACGCTATCATAATGTGTGTTGCATCTGTTTACAGAACACCATACTACACATTACTGTTGTTTTTCGGTTTAACTTTGAAATATATTAAATAGATATCCACTGTGAAAGTGTGTATACATTTTTTGGCCCCCTCGGTGTATATGAAATTATCTGGCTATTACATAAGTTATGTAATACGAGGAATGGTGCACATAAAAATTTCAGCAACTTGTCATATTAAGGACCTAACTTAAACTAGACATATTTATACGACATATAAACTGCCTGTGACAGAGGTGTGGTTGTCTATGCCTGACGATAGCATGAAAATAGGTAGGTACATATGCTGCCCTAGGCCGCCGATACCCAGCACCGTATAACTTCTACCTCCCGTGCTTGTTCTTGTAATATGCGCCCCAGAAGTGCGGCTAACTCCCGCTGTGGCAGCAATATCACACACGCAGGCACGCACACACACACATATAAGTCTGGATCAATTTAAACCGCACCCAGCGCAAAGCAAATTCCTTCATATTGCTTTGTCTCGCAAGGTTCTGCTCCTGACGTGAATACATGCGTTCCCAAGGACTTGCGGTTTTCCCTACTCATGCTGTCTGTTCACTCGATAGAGAACTACTTCAAGAATGTCAGCGTAAGTCTGGACGACTGCGCTGAGTCAGTCAGATTTATACACTCCACACAGAAATACCAAACCAAATAATCTTCCCAATATTAAAGTAACATACGACTTTCTGAGAATGCTTTTCTGACTTCGATATTGTTACACAGTGAAGCCATAGGTTTGGAAAACAAGATATACTTATTTGTTTATTTAGTAACGAGCAAAATGCAAAATAAATAAAGATCTATAGGCTCAGGCGTTAGCCACATTCCTATAGACTACATAAATATTTCATACAACCATGCAATTAATTATTAACAAATAGTAAATAATAAAGCCACAAATGTCTTTTAAATTTTTTTGTTTTATATTTTTTTATTTCAGTGGACACTATTTCTCTCTATGAATTGTCGGTCCTGGTGGTGTAGTGATAACCATACTTGACTTCTTAACCCAAGATCGCGGGTTCAAACCCGGCCAGGAATTATGGACCTTTTCGCGCATAAAAATCGTAAGAATGGCTTCCTTCGGAAGGGAAGTAAAGCCTTGGTCCCCGTGTCGTACATTTACGGCACGGAAAAGAACCTCAAGCCTGAAAGAAGAGACCTCTGAGCAAAATTTGTCAGCCGTTTCACGCCCTGAATTGAATTGAACGCTGATGACGTGAACTGTTAAAGAGCGTCCGTAAATAAACCCGCTCCAAAAAAATCCCTCTATGGATACCCCGAAGGCAGAAACACTGACCACTTATCAATGAGGAAAGCTGCACCTCTAAATATGTCCAGAGCCAAGTTTCCCCTCTCCATTCTTTTATCATGAAATAAATGTATTGAATACATTACAAACTCCAGGCTAAGCTTGCGTTTAGAACATAAGCATTATGATTCGGCTTAACCCTAGTTATTTGGAAATTAGTGTCCCAATTGAACATCTCCGTTTCATTTTTACCTTCCATAAAACTCTCCTACATTAATTGATATTCAAAAACCATTCTTTACATTCTTCACGGCTCAATAACCACTACTGGTTTATCAAATTGCATTCATTCGTTAGGTATATTAAATAAAAACAGAAAATATAATTCAACATAAGGTAATTAGTTTAGTATTGATATTGTAAAAACAGATTTTATTCTTCCATCAGGTTATTATAAAAAGGAAATCATTGTCTTATACGAGGGCAGTCCATAAATTTCCGGCCTAACTATTTTCTAGCTATGATGAAGACAAAAACTATATTTCACTTTTCAATATAGTTATCCTTTATTGCAATACACTTCTCACATCTTTTAATTAACATTTCAATCCTCCCACCCCAAAATAGTCACAGTTTTTATCTGCAAAATGGGCATAAACAGCATTCATCACTTTTTTGTCACACTTAAAATTACTTCCTCGAAGGTCCTTCTTGAGTTTTGAGAAGAGGAAATAGTTACCGGGAGCTAGATCTGGGCTGTAGGGTGGATGGCCGATCTGCTTGAAGCCACAATTCTTCACAGCTTCTTTTGCAACAAGAGCTGTGTGCATAGGCGCGTTTTCGTGAAGGAGCACACCACCACTCAGCTTTTCTCTTTGATGGAAGCAGCGTAGTCTGTACAGTAGGTCAGCATAGTACTCCCCCATTTGCTGTGGTGTTCCTCTCCTTGTAGTCAATGAAGAGTATTCCTTCGCAGTCCCAAAAGATCTTCTTGGTTGACTGGGTGACCTCATAGTAGAGGACCATAGTTTCATCTCCTGTAACAACTTCTCTCTCGTTACCATGGTAGAGCTACCAAAATGCCTAACAGATGACTCGTTGCTGCTTTTGGACTGAGGAAAGACTTTTAGAAACCTATCGTGCACTAACCTTATTTATGGCTAAATGTTCATGAATAATTGAAGGAATATTGTTCAAGAACGACCCAACCTTGTTGTTATTTGTGTAACTTTGAGCTCCCGGTCTTCCATAATTTCTCCTTCCACAAGAGTGGGGGTTTCAGCAGTGAGCTCCTCTAAGGGCCGACATGCATCATCGTCTTCAACGTTTTTTTAATCCATTCGAAAAAGTTTGGCTCATTTTTTACGGTAGAATATGAGGCGGGTGCTTCTCCATATACACCATCCAATCGCTGTTTAATTTCATTTGGAGCATGTCCTTCTTTTGTGAAGAACTAAATAAATGATCGATGTTCCATTTTGAACATGTTACAAACTTCTACACGTAGCCTTCTTTATGCAATTATATGTGAACAACTGAATACAGCGGAGAGGAAGTTACAGTTGTAATTATTTACTTAACAGATAAGGTATGACCTCAGTTTAGTCTTTCGTGAAGGCGATAATCCTTTTCGGTGAGGCCGGAAACTCATGGACCTACCCTCGTAAATCTGTGGTCATGATTGAAATTAATTAATGATGGCGCGAAGAGCTCGGAGTTCTTGGCGCCTTAAAGTTATCTGGTATTCACCTTCTCAGGGACGTAAATTTCTGAGGAAAAAAAGAGCACCTTACCCAAGTAGCTTGACCTGAGAATCCAACACAGAACCTCCGAATCAGTGAGCGCAAATGCTATGACTATTATCATCTGTAGGCGGTGTGCACGTTATTATTGAAAAACTGCGCAAGAACCGCATGCTATGGAAAGCAGAGGTACCGTGTTTTCAATATATGAAAGAGGGTTAATTGTTGAGTTAGTTACGATATATAAAACAGAGATAGCGATCTCTTCCTTTCTCTGCAATCCTATGCAACACAAATGTTGCCATAATTATTATTCACGTTATTTGGAATTTGGTTAATAATCCTAAATTCTAAATTTCCTACCTCTATCAGTGGCATTTACATGTTATGGGTAATCATTTTCACTCAACAGGACAACTTCATTAATGAGAATTTAGAACTTATATCTGGTGTGAGAGTTGTTAAATATTGTAGTATTTTGTGTTGGCGGATCTCGGCCATCTAGGGCAATGTTTATATTAACATTGATAGAAAATAGTCCTTAGATTGCGATACATTTCAATTCCGTAGCTTCCAGGATATTTAAATTTTACATGTGTACAATTTATTGCTCCCAGAAAATTTGCGGGGATTCCTCTATAAAAGGGAATGTAATATATCTTCCTCTTTTTGACGAATTCCAAAGGAATGTGTGTTTTTGCAGTTGTACGCATGGAACGATTTCTGAATAATTTCTCCAAACCTCTATCGATCCTAACTACTAAGCACCTACAATGAAATAAATATATCCGTTAACTCTCTATGAGTTGCAATTTTAGTTTTTACTGAACGAAAATTGGCATATAACCATCAATTAACAAACGATTTGTCATGTTCGTTAACCAGCGAAATTGGACCGTTGAGGATAGTGGTTAACCAAAAGTGAAACATTTTACAAAACTTAAAAAATGATCCAGCTGCCGCAATTTTTTCTTCTTAACGAAATTAATTAATCCACTAATTCATTAAATTCATTAAATTTCTTTAAAATAAATTTTTAAAAGCACTTTCCAAAAATCAGGGAAATCGGGCAATTAGAAGTGGGGGTATACTTAAAAAAAAACAAAAATTTAAATATCCCTCTACAAGCCGAAATGTAGTTTTTTTTAAGGAAACTCAGTATAAACCAATGGAAATTGGACTATTACGGACACCAACTTTCGATTGTTTGTTGTTGATTATGTATATTTGCATCATATATTGTATATTGTACTTGTTTTTAAATACTAGCATGGATTTATTTAACTGAAACATATGAACATCTTATTAAATACACAATGTAACTCGAAACTTTCTGTTATTTTTCTCCATTTTGGTGAATGTAAAGATGATACCAAAGGCTCATGAACATGGCTACATTTAAAAATGTTTAAAAATACACAGTATAGCTTTGTCTATCAATGATCATATATTTCATTTTATTAATAGTATATTATGAATTTTTGTAGTTTAATAATAATAATAATAATAATAATAATAATAATAAATTTGTTTTCTCTCTTTTATGACACCTATAAATTCCAGGAATTCCAATTTTGTTTCCCTAAAACCACACAGTAATTCCACAACTTATTTCATTTCATTAATTAATAAGACCATAATTTGGATTTTATATTCTTTTTTAGTTATTCTGCTAGGTTAGGAATTCGCTTATTTTGCGCAGTCCCTGCGTGATGGAGTTTTGATACAATTACTGCGAAAATTGTTCGGATAATTCTTGATTTATTGTAACACATCATTAACCGAAAGAATATAGCGGCATAATTACATTCTAATGTAAACAATACTTGTTTACTGGCAACTAGCATATATCTTTAGTGGAATATTCCTCCCACTCTCGTATTTCATCTGCAACCTTACCGAAATTACTTTTCTTATACGTTTTTAAAGTAATAACGCAGTGTAGTTCTTGTTTTAATATCTAAATACAGCATTTCGATCTCTATATCTGATTCATGGCCGCCATTTATTTTCTTATCGTTAATAATATAATTACCTAACTTTTAACAAAGAGAAAGACAATATTAATGTGTTGTTAAAATTAACGCTGGTTTATGTAACAGACTTTTAATTAATTTGAATATTAAAGCAATCTAAGATATTAACTTTACGCATCCTTTTAAGAAATCGGGCCCTAATGCACAGCTAAATACCTTTCGCAAATTGGAAGGAATTTATCAGGTTATAAGGAAAAATAAGGAGCTGAGAGCTAATCAAATATTCCATAAAAGAAAGCCTTATATTTTAAGTTGTTATAAAACTAAGAAAGAAACAAACAATTGGTTTTATTGCTTTTAAAATATTCGCCTTAATACTGACACACTTTTACATTCGTTGAAACCATTTCTCGAAACACTATTTTACTCTGAAGTTGGCATTTCAAAAACATTTTTTTAAAGGCTTCAACAGCTTCTTGAAGTGATGAAAATCGCTTTACATGCATATTTTTGTTTGACATTCGGGAACAAAATGAAGTCGTTATGCTATAAATCACGTGAATACGGACAATAAGACATTAATACGATGTTTTGCCCCTTCATATAATCGATTGTTCAGGATGCTGTGTGAGCCCTGGCTTTGTCATGATGAAGAGAATGATGCGATGTTTCCGGATGTTTTTCTGATTTCGTCGAAGTTTTCTGGCAAACAAATTGTTGTACACCATTCAGCATTAATTGTTCTTGGTCCTGTATTGAATGGTTGCGACTTGTTCAGTGCAACCGAAGAAACGATCATTTTCTTGAAAGTGCTTCTTGAACGAACAACTTTTGTGGGATTTGGTTCATCTTGGGACATCCAAACAGTGGATTTTCTGATTCATAGGAATATATCCAAATTTCGTCACCACTTACGGTGTTGTATCAGTTCCTCGCTTGATTTTTTTGAGCATTTCAACACACCAAATAAACACAATTTTTTTAAGCTTTGGTTAAATTTCGCATCAAAATAATCCTGCAAAACCGAATGTACTGAAGTATCCAATATACTTAGGGATGTCTCTATCTCATTGTAAGTCACAGGCAGATCTTCTTCGACCATGTTGCCATGATTTTGGAATGACAACCGACTTTTGGTTGAACCTCATGAAATGCATCACTGACGGACGCACAACCATGATGAAATTCTGTACAACAATTGTAAACAGTGTTTTCTATTGGTGCTTCATTATCAAAAGTTAAACGAACCGATTCTATGAATTGTGTTGAGTTAGGCCTTTACTAAAATCGTAAAAATGTAATTAGGTTATTCACAAAAGTTATCCCAAATGAAATTAAAACAGCAACCGTGTATATGGGGAAGTATGCCCCTCATTGTCTACCGTAAAAGATGGGTCAAGAAAGCATTAAAAACGAAGAACGTGCAAGTGGGCCCTCGGAAGTGCTCACTCCTGAAAACATCGCTCTTGTGGAGGGAGAAATTATGGAATACCGGCGATTCAAAGTTATAGAAATAGCAGCAAGGTTGGGCCTTTCTAAAACAACAGTCCTTCAAATTATTCATGAACATTTAAACATGAATAAGGTTAGTGCAAGATATATATACACTTCTTTCCTCGTCCAAAAGCAGTGAGTCATCTATTGTCAGGCATTTTTGGAGCTCTGCCGTGACAACGAGAGAGAAGTTCTGCAAACCATTGTTACAGGAGATGAAACAATGGTTCTCTACTATCATCCCTTGTCCAAAGAAGAATGGAGTGGCGTAAACCTGGCGAAGCATCGCCGCTAACGGCCAAGGTCACTCAGTCAACCAAGAAGAACATGGCCACAATCTTTTTGGACTGTGAAGGAATACTCTTCATTGACTTCAAGGAGAGGAACACCACTGTAAGTGGGGAGTGCTATGCTGGCCTACTGCACAAATTACATGCTTCCATCAAAGAGAAAAGAGAGGAAAGCTGAGTGGCGATTCACGAAAACGCGCATGTGTACACAGCTCTTGTTGCAAAGGCATATGTGTAGAAATCTGACTTCAAGGAGATGGACCATTCACCCTACAGTCCATATCTAGCTTCCAGTGACTATTTCCTCTTCTCAAAACTCGAGAAGGACGTTCAAGGAAGAAAATTTAAGTGTTGAAAATGTAATTGTAACGAAGAAGTTATAGGTGCTGTTTATGCCCCTTTTGCAGACAAGTCTATTTTGGGGAGGGGGTGATTGAAATGCTAATTCAAAGATGTGAGAAGTGTATTGTAATAAAGGGTAAGTATATTGAAAAGTGAAATATAGTTTTTGTTTTTATCATACCTAGATAATAGTTAGGCCGGAAACTTATGGATCTACCGTCGTGGACGTCTGCACCCATGCTTGTGTGGAAAAAGTTGGAGCCAAAAAAGTCACACTCAATCCACTCTCAGTCATGTTCATTTTGCGGGTTATTGTCTGGTCTTTTCAGTGGATTTCAACTGTTAAAAGGACCAAAAAGATGGAAATGATAATATGCAAGGTCCGATCTGCAGAATGAATGAGAAAGGACAATTTTTCGAAATTAGTGATCTCTACGCGCTTGGAACTTCGGGTTGTGGAATAAGGGGAATTTGGTTCACATTTTTTTGAGTGATGGATGCAGACTATGGATGAGTTTTATAAAATATCTGGAGGTTAACTATTTTACCATGAAGCAATACATCATTCAAAATATCCCTTCAGAATTCCAAAAATCACGACTTTACCATCTGAGAGTGTCTTAAACTATATTTCTCTTTCTTCCCAATGACCGTTTTGTAAGGCCATTCAATGAATTATCTTTTGATCTCTGACTCCAAGTGTTGAATTCGTGATTTATCTACATACACAAATCTTTAAAAGAAATTGTAATATTCAGTATAGTAACGATCAAGAAATATTGCACAGGTTATGTTTCTCTGTTTCTCATCACTAAATGACATTTATCACAATCTTACAATATTGTATCTGATAGATCGTTGTGTTGACTTCACCGACTGTAGTATCCATCAATGATCCGCGAGATCTTTGGTGATCATCCTAATGCGACAGAATTCATCATTTCAGGTATAACTGGAATGTACAGCCGCGGACGGTGAATCACCGGTAAGGGGCGGACTCTAATACAGCAAAAGTGGAAAAATATGCACGTACGTATGTGTTTAAAACTAAGTTATATACACTCTAATAATATATTTATGTTAAAATTGGGAAAATATTTTATTTCAAGCAATTTTCTGTTATTAATACTTAATGAAGTACATGCTAATGTAATTAGTCGTATATGTGTATAAAGATCTGGAGAAAGCGGGGGAAACTCAATCGGGCCTCTTCATCCTATCCAGTACCTTCGATAGTGCCTTGGATCGAGATCGCGGGGCTTGCTGCTCCCAGAATCATCGCATACGGCACCACGAGTCTCAAATTTGTCTCGAATGCGTGCAATTGTTACTCGCGTTGGCGCTTCTGTTCTGTACACACGTCTCCATTGCCTTTGAACTTCAACAACATTCTCAGTTTTCCAATACCACTTTAAAATTGCTTTCCGCTGTTCAAACGATAATCTTGGATCCATTTTATTGTAGCAACGCTAACATTACGTAATGTGAGTAACATCTGTTTACAGAACATCATACTACACATTATTGTTGTTTTTTCGGTCCTACTTTGAAATATACTAAATAGATATCTACTGTGAAAGTGTGTACGTTTTTGCCACCCTAGGTATATAAAGTGCAATAAAGAAATCAGATTGTACATAAGAATATTAGGACACAGCTCTGCTGTTTCAGCAAGGGTCACAGTAAAAGTTGTCAAAATCATCAGTAAATTAGCCTTTTCCATTGATTATATGTTCTTAAATGACGAAATGACCATTTTTACATTAGAGGATATTATGGGACAATATTTAAGAACTGAAATTACTTATACCAGATAACCTGATATAATGACATTTAATTCTCCTACTCTCCTTTGAGAATATCACAGGCATCTGTAAAAGGTTGAAAATAAACCCTTATGTATTTAAAATAAAATCTTATTTAATTTCTTAAATAATAAATAAAATGTTACCCACGCTATATTGCAGATTTGACAAATAACAACCTTCCCGTCAGCCGTTCTTCTTCAGTGCTTAGGAAGTTTTAATTTAGACTTCATTAAAGTACTTATTAAAATGCATACTTTTTGTGGCTAAGTTGACCTAAGATAAAATGCACTCTACACGCTGATGTGAAATAAAAGTGGAATGAAAGACTTCTGAAAGCAGAGAATGCACTGTCGCCTCTACGTTATTGCTCGTTTATACGTACGGCATTTCCAGTACAGCGCACAGAAGTCTACAAATGCTTTCTTTAGCGTTGCCGCCACTACTTTGCAGCTTTTTTCCGACAATTGCCAAATTTGTATCAGATAATAAGGGATAGTGTTAAATATATATATTTACTGAGAGTCAAGAATGTTTTTATAATGGAATGTTTTCTTGATGCTGGCGAACTGCCCATAATAATTCATCGACAATATCGCGCTGTACCAAATTGTAATGAATGTTAAGATTAAATTGTAAATGTATGGCATAGTCTCCAATTCTAATATTTCATTATTGTAATTTTTCGTATTCTTAAATCTGGAATAATGTGCAAAAAATAAAGGAATTAATTAAATATTAAATAAATATAAAAAAAAACTTAATTTGTGCTAAAGGCTGATATAGGTATATATATGCAATGCAAAATTGCTGTTTTCGTTTGCAAATAATAGGAAATGCATTTATATATTGGTAACATCATTTGGTACTAAGGAATAAAACATGCTAAAGTGCTAAAGTTCGTCTCCTAATCGTCAGCGAGAGTGCCCCGACACTTTTTCTATGGAGACAGCCTTTATAGAAATGTCCCTAGTATTTCATTTAAGAAACTGTTCAGGTTTAGCCAGTTTTGTCTATTTACAGTTAAGTTCCAACAAGCCAGCCTCCCCCTACTGGAAGTCAAAATGAATCTGGGAGAAAGTTTATCCTAGCATCTTCGTCTGTGTACACTTAGCCAAAATGTATACCCAGTCTTCGGGTTCCGAACATAATGGGCAAATCCTCCTGCCTTCCAGTCTCCCAGTCTAAGCCATGCTATTCCCAACATCAGTTTCATGCCTAGCTCCATGATATAGGTCTCTTTATAACACCCAACTTTAATTTCGCTCTGCAGGTCCGGAGATGACATCTGTATACATCGCTCCTCTATTTCCTGCCGGTTTAGGTTAGACAGGCGTCTTTTGACTTTTTTCACCACGCCATACCTATTTTAACGGAAAAAATGAACGTGTACGAGATACTATGCAAAGATTCAAATATGTTGACATATGCATAAGAAATAGGCAGTTACTTTTACCAAAGACGAATATAAAAAAAAACTGTAAATGCTGTCATATAAATCGAGAACTACAGCTTTGGCTAAGAAATAATAGTAGACTACTTGCTGTGAAAAGAGGACTTGTATTCAAGAAGCAACATATAATCTCACTCTCTTGGTTGTATGTTGTAACTTTTACTGCAACTCTTAAGTGGTTTTCATGTTTATGTAAGCAGCTTAAGCAAAGTATGTTACTTCGAGAAACTTCCTTATTTGAATATCATTGCATGTAACGGGCTAATCTGCTCTACCCAAGCTCCGTTTGGAGAAGCAATATTATACGCAGTGTTTTAAAAAACGGCGGTCGCATAGGAAGTTGTTTTAATTCAAGGAATAAAAATTAGAGAATAATCCGTGCCTTCTTTATCGTCACTACATGAAGCATTCTATGCTAGCGTTTCTGAACATACAGATCCCGACCCATTGGTGTATCCTGAGGGAATATTTGGTAGATCACGAAGTTCCCTAATTGGGCAAGGGGCTCACAAAAATGTATAATTGCAGTACAAATGCCTTATAATTCTATTTCTGTTTTGTTACTTTAAATATAAAGTAAAATTCAAGGAGAGTTCAGAAATTATTTAGATTTTGTGAATATCGTACAATCTATGGACATCTGTGTTGCTAGGGAGATGACTGATAATAGAAGACTATGCAGCGCTAGAGGGCGATAGTAGGAAGGGTGTGGAGGGAAAGGACAGTGTTCGTATGTTCGTCTAGTGGGGAAAGATTGAACATGTTAGAAGAGATTAACGTGAACAAAGAAGGCGTGCATGTTTTTGTGGCAAGGAAGTCCCAACAGTGCAGAAATTTAAAGACGTTTAACTACAGCATGTGGAAAAGGAAGCTCCTGCACACATTGAGTTTACAAGGGGTCAAGGGTTCGCCAGCAGCAGGAAATTTGTACACAAGAATGTGGGAAATTGTCTTTTGTCAATATGGCGGTCTCCCAGGAGCGTTGAAGTTGTGTGGGAACTGATTGTGGCTGATGAGTTGGAATGAGACAGGCACCCAGCTGCGTAACCTTGCAAACCATTATTATTCAACTGTGAGAGTGATTTTTGAACAGCAATAGAACGACAAAAGCGACAAAGTCTGCCGTCGGTTACTGGAAATGCATAATGAAGATACGGATATCTTTGACAAGTTGGTGACTGTGAAGAAATCCATTCCAAGCAATGAAAACATCCAGAGAGTCATCAGCCCAAGAAAAGTCGTACTGCTCATCTGGGGGCAAGCAGATAGTCACCAACATCAGGCACACTGCTACGTGAGTACCGCACCATTAGACTGCTTAGTCACCGAATTCAGCTCAATGGCGAAAGGGGAAATGGTCGACTGGAGTATTCCTCCAAGATAAAATGCAGGGGCTCCACACCAGACCGCAAAGCTGGTATCGCTGTGTTTATGCTTGTCCACACATACACATACACCATGTTCATCGTATCTTATTGCGTTTGACTCGTGCAACGGGATTTTATTATGTCCCCACAGTTGGTCGATAATTTGAAACTGTTATTTTTGAGTGGTTTTAAATGCAGGGGGATTGATGGGTTCTCAGGGTGAATTTTGGACTGTTTTTAATGACTTGAAAGTTATTGGGGGGGGGGGGAAGGAGATTGTTCGCTGTATTAATAAGTCCGGCACTGGTTGAACTTTTACTTTATTTTACAACTTGGCAGGTTACTTCCTGACTGCTCGTCGCTGATTTCACTACTCACTTAGACTGGCTTTAGAAATGATTTAAACTGATTGCTTTCGTATGACTTAGGCTGCCGGCTTCCGTATAGCTCTTGAGTGAATCCTCTCGTGTCTCTCGCGCCTCTTGTCTCGTCTGAATGTCTCTGACTTCTGTAATCCAGTTTTTCTGCCACCTCGCCACGCCTTTCGCTAAGTTAAATTCCCTCGTATATTATCCTATTTCCGTGTTATATGTTCATTATTGGCTATTCTAAAAATATTTATATGTATCTAAGTTCTCCTTATTCGTTGATTTTTATCCGATGACCATTGGCTAGAATTATTCTCTCCCTCCTGATCTACCCACGACTTGAATTTTCCATGAACAGCCTGCAAAAAATTTCGGCACTTTCCTGATTTCTACTAAAAATCTTTTGCCTTCCTTAATTTGTAGATTTCTAAATGTTCTCAGAGATAAAACATGTGTTTATGGGCTGTTTTCAATTCCTTGTACCCCCGGCTTTCCTGAAATAAAACATTTTCGTCTCCGTTCTGACATTCCCATTTTCTCTTAAATTATTGCTACGTCTGATTTTGTTCAAATACTGTCCCGTTACAGCCACCTGTTTTCTTATTGTGAACTCCTAAGTATTTCCTGGGCAGAAGGTTCGTGACCTAACAAAAGATAGTTTACCCTTTCCTCAGCCTTGTCTAAGGAGCGGCCAGCGGACGAGGTGTCAGGTATACATCTCTGTCTTTTCTCTCATCTTTGACCACAAAATGTATACAAAACCCTTTTATAAGATACAATCACCTGTCAAATGACATACACATAAGTACAAGTTACAAATTGTTTCAATTTCTGTTATACCTATCTATGAATTATTCCCTTATACATATACATAACAATTACCCTTATCAAATCTAATGCCTTTATAAATATAACTCTGCAGCCTTTAGTTATTAAATTAATAAAGGCAGCCTTATTTCCGGCTTCACTCGTTGCTAAGTAAACCTGTCGGAATCAACGAGAAAAATCGAGAAGCAGTCTATGAGGTAGCATAGTACTCCCAATCAATGATTTCGCCACTCCATAATGGCGTTAACAGGAAAATAGGAACGGTACATTGACGTGTACGAGGGTAGGTACATAAGTTTCCGGCATAACTATTTTCTAGGTATGATAAAGACAAAATTATTTTGTGAAGGCGACAATCCTTATCGGCGAGGCGAAACTTAGGCACTTACCCTTGTATATGCATATTTTAGAAACATATTATTTTTTTATTAATGCAGGTGTCAATTTTTTTTGAGTAATGTTTAACGTCGGTTTTTACTACTGAGGCACCACAGACGGTGGACACTGATGATACATGAAATGAAATGATAAATTGGGAAAGAATTTTTTTTAAGGAAGGAAACGTTCCAGGCCTAAGTTTAGGGTACCTCCCCGGCATTTGACATTTATGAGGACTGAGGAAAACTGGGAGGATGGTCCTGGCGCAATTTGAACCTCAAACCTCCCGCTCACAAGTACGCGCCTGAACGACCTCGGCCACCCGTGGTGGTACAGGTGTCCAGTATGTACAATCGGTGAAGATTTGGATAGAACATTAAACAACCTTTCCCTAGGTCTTTCTTTCCTTCGAAATTCGCTAAAAATGTTTCGGTTCTTACAGCTTTCTCAATGTGATTAAAAACTATGCCCCAGAAAACACTGAAAGTGCTTAAGTATTTTACTGTAAAGGGTCACCCGCTGGACACTCTTGTAATTACTAATCGTCATATAAAAGCACAGAATACTGTTGAAAATGGAAGATGACTGTCAAGTACCAACTTTTAAACAGGCTTCGAAAAGAATGATGACAAATAAAAATACCTACATGGCATTCTAAACATATGAATGTAAGAGAGTTTCCTGAGAACAAGGCTCAAAACATTATTTCGACTAGAAGAGAGACTATTCACATAATTGCTCTAACAACAAATAGAATAAAATGTTTGTTAATTTTACTCCTTAGATAAATATACCCACAAAATTAATAAAGGAAATGGAACTCATGTTATTACTTTATTAAATAAACACTATGACAAAAATTAAGATATAAACAGGAGTATTACAGATGACTAGTTTGGGAACAACTTGATGGGATGACGTTCGGAGTAAGTTGACCAAGATTAGAATTTGTATAACTATCTAACACATTGCCTTTGTTTTATTTTTTTCAGTTTCAATATTATGTTAAATGTTTACTTTTAATTTTGATATTTTATTGTATAATTTATAATAACAACTTTTGAATCAATGTGAAATATTATTTAAGTTTAAAATATATATTTTAGTATAGTATTTTCTTTATAACAATGTTAACATAATATTATTTTTGTGACAAAACTCAATAATAATATTGTCAATCTTAGTAAACAGTGTTAATATAATAAATATTTGTAGCCAACACAGCAATTGCCACAATTATTTACATCATAGTCCTCATTTTCTAAGCCATAGCAGAGTTAACGGATTTCGCTTCTAATTCTCCGCGGAGCGGAGTGGGTCAGGCCCTAACGACGCTCGCATTTGGGAGGTTTCTTTTCATTTCATTCACCGTATCAGTTACAGCATTGGTGCCTTGTAGTGTGGCGATAGCTTGCGCTAGGGAAAAGCTCCAGTACTGGCATCTGGTGGATTTTGTCTGGGGGCTTTCTCGGCGGAGCTCACGCCATCTCGAGTGAGATATTAGGACCTCGCCTATGACGTTGCATTACTTCCCAGGAAGCCGTAGTCCTCTCCATCTCATTCCTTCCTCCCGGAAGTGTCCCCTGGGAGTTTTATGTATAGATACAATACGGCCATTAGCGGCTGCGGTTCGAACTCCTACATAGAGAATATGAAGTTAATTGGCGTGTATGATTGTCTCATGAAATCTGATATGCACTTCGTAGAATAAAACACAGACTACATCATTTTTAGTAGTTATCCGCTTTTAGCCCAAACTTTGGTTCTAAAGATATTGCTTAGTTTGCAATGTTTGGACAGGCTTCATAAAAATTGTGTTGACGGAGTTAATGTGAAATACAGTGCAGTTATTTAAACAGGAAGGCAGTTTAAAATATTAGATGAGCTATGCTCACATGTTGACAGAGCGAATGTATGGATTTAATATGCCAGTAATTATTTGCAATCCCACTGCAACAGTAACACTGTTGTCATGCAATAACCATCAAAGCTATTATTGGCTTATAGGAGTAAATGTTAGATAATTCAATAACGCGGGTGCAAGGGCACATACATAAGGCAGGAAGAACATTTTTACCAGCTCGTTGTGCTGTTTGCGTTATGGTAAATGTCAGTTCAGTTGATGGTTATGACTATCGATTAATGGTAAATCGAATTTTATCATCTGTACAACACACTACTGAAGTAAAACGAATGTGACAGAGAAGATATTTTCTACACATTTTTTACCTTTCGTTCAGTCTTTCAGAAAAACGCCCTCTTTTGTTTACGTATTATATGACAATCACAGCATTTTCAGCAAAATCATATAATTAAACTTGCTATATTTAACTTTAGCTATATTGCAAATTTCTAATTTTAATACTATAATCACGCAACACAATGGAATATCGATATTTATGTATGTTTTTCTTTTGACTTTGAAGTCCAAAGAAGGCTGATAAAAGCTTGTATTACCGTGTAATTCCGGTATCGTACAAGTATCGACCACTTGCGCGATATTTTATCTCACAGCTCATTTACTTACTAACTTACCTACCCACTATATATGTTTGAATATAAATGAACTAAAATTCTGGAGCATTGAACCTTGCAAGTGGTAAAAGGATTGGATCCTAGCCACAATATGGATAATACCCCACACAAAGTTCACTAAGTTTTTCATAATGAACGTAACAATTCAATTTTTCAAAAACGCTATGTTGGCGTAACAGTGATTTATTTCATACATTGTTTAAGATAAAATTAATTTCAGATTACAATATCGTTAACCAGCAGCTATCAGCAGGTTTTCCGGATAAAAGAATTCACACGATCGATTAATATTTTTACTGTTGTTTCTGTATATCGCTATACATATAATAGTGCGTATGAATATTATATTATGTAGTCATGAATTAGTTGTAAACTTTTCACTTTTACATTCATAGTAAAAGAATCAGGTGATAAAAATATTTGTGTATACTTCCTAAACTCATAGATAATTTAATATATTCAATTTCAATAGTTTTCTTTAATTATAAGCGCTTTAAATTACTTTTATTATGTCATTTTTTTACAATTTCATATCATATCTGTCTAAGAGATTATTTATAATTTAGTTCTTCCATAAGAGATCATTCAACGTACCTAATTGAGTTATAAAGCTGCGTTTTATACTCCTTACTTATTTACACTTTTGTTGCACCTTCTACGTTATAATTACTTCAATTTGAGCAGTGCTTGCAGTTGTAACGAGACATCTAGGTTTAACCCCCAGTCGGTCCTGGTGGTGTAGTGGTTACCATACTTGCCTCCTACACCCAAGAACGCGGGTTGGAACCCGGTCAGGACCGATGGATTTTTTCGGCCGTAAAAAGCCTAAGTATGACTTCCTTCGGAAGGGAAGTAAAGCCGTAGGTCCCATGTCGTACATTTACGGCACGAAAAAGAACCTCAAGCCTGAAAGAGAGGCCTCTGAGCAAAATTTGTCGCCCTTTTCACGCCCTGAGTTGAATGAGACGCTGATGACCTGAGATGTTAAAGAGCGTCCATAAATAAATAAATCAATCAATCAATAGGTTTAACCTCGCATAATAATTAACTCAGATCCAGATTTAATCCCGTACAATTAATAAATAGTTATCATAGTGCATTACCGTAGATTAATATATATTTAATGGCGTATTTATATAGAATGACGTAGATTGCTCAAGAAACAGAAATATCTGCTGTAAGGATAAAACTTTCATGTAACAAAGAAGCGACTTCCTGGTGTCATGTGCAAGGCCAGTCATTCAATAGCAAGGGAATCTTTCTTTTCATCTCTGTGAAAAAGTCCTGGAGAAAAACTGTGGTGGACAGCTTTCACCTTGGGCAACCGTCCCTTAAAAAGAGAAATCTTAGCCACTGTAAAACGTCTCTAGCTTACAAACAATGAAATAAGTCTAGCCAAGCAGTTCTCGAATTTCAAATTGTTTCATCCAGAAATTTACAGCGGAAAGATATTAAGCCAATCAGGAAGGTATTCTTACGATGCGTTTAGAATGTTCGAAAATTTGAATTCTCGTGGAAAGACGCGTAAGGGAGATATTATAAGCATTTTTGGAGGCTTTTTCGACTTAGTTCGCTTTGGGAAACGAGACAGGACAGTTTGCTTCGGAATAAGAGACAGGGCAGTTCATTTTGGAAAATGAGAAATGTAGCTTGTGAAGGGTAACAGTAAAGCTCAGTTCAACTTAGAAGATATGAAATGTGTAATTTGTTTTGTGAAAGACGAAATAAGCGTAATTGGTATATTGTTTTGTGAAGCGTTAATCCGCATCTTTTTCCTCCCCTGGAAACTTTGAAACTCTTAAAATAGTTATAGCTACACTGAGAGAAACACCTTATGGATAGCGGCAGAGCAAAGTGTTCTATGCAGACATCGAAGTCGTGGCAGTGAACATTTCACATTAAATATACACCAATCTAAATCGAAATTAAAATTTCATTCCCCAACATTAAACAATCAATTCAACGAATTCATTTAAAACCCTCCGCACATTAAGCAAAGTTTAAAACAGAAATTTAGGAAGGAAAATATTCACAGAGAAATTAATGATAAAGTATATTAATACTGTTCGTTTTTTTTTTGTTTGTTTGTTTTATTTATGGACACACTATAACGTCTCAGGTCATCAGCGTCCCATTCAATTCAGGGCATGAAACGGCCGATAAATTTTGCTCAGAGACCTCTTTTTTCAGACTTGAGTTTTTTTTTCGTGCCGTAAATGTACGACACAGGACCCGCGGGTTTACTTCCCTTCTGAAGTAAGCCATACTTAAGATTTTTACGCCCGAAAAAAACCCATTCGGTCCAGGCCGGGATCAACCCACGATATTGGGTTTAGGAAGCAAGTATGGTTACCACTACACCACCAGGACCAACATATACTGTTAGATAATATAAACTATTGCAATAGTTATAACGCTATGAATACTATGAAAACGTGTTATTAATGCACAGAATTATCGCAGTGTATGAGTAATTTCAAATCGCTAATCTTAGCCAATCACAAAGAGTGATCAAAATGTAATGCAACACTTTCGTTTTATTTTATTTTAATTGTGGAATGCATTGGAGTTTTCCTCAATTCTTAGCCTATGCAATGCTATTTTTAATATAATCTTCTTACTCGTCATCGTAAAATCTTCTCCTGTGGAGAGAAAATATGCAAATTAAAAGGTGCAAGTTTCGGGCTGTAGAGTGGATGAAGTAGGGAAGTCTACCAAAGTTTAGTGATTTCATCGAAGCGAAGACTTGGGTGTTGTCATGAATAGGAGGAGGAATTAGAAGAACTTTGGCCACGTCATTTTGTAAGCTGGATGCGCTGGAACCGCTTAATTCAGCTTCCACAGAGTTTTACACATGCCACAAAGTTGTTTCACTTGGTCGATATAGTCCCTTCAGAGCTTTTGAACTATATCCCATGATTTAATTGCTAAATTTATTATTTGAATATTTTTTCCGAAAAGTTTTGTGATAGCATTGCACGGGTTGTCTTTTGGTCTCAGGCTTGAAGTGATGAATGCATGTTTTATTTTACTGGACAAATGATCTTAAACCTGAAGCAACTCGGAACGTATAATGATTTTCAATTACTAATGATCGGTTTTTAAGCTTCTAGGAATTCAAATCTTTGAATATTCTAATTGCTGAATAATTGTGTTGACACGATGATAAAAATTCAGTGATCTGTTTGGCTGTTAATCGCGGATGTTCGGAATGCCGCTAGGAACTTGAATGGTCGCTAAAACTGATTCGATTTTCCTCTTCTTAAACGCTTCTGAGCCTTGGCGATGGTTTCATATTTTTCAAAGGAAATTCAGTTATTACTGGTTGCCTTCAACCCACATCACATATTTCCTTTTTTACAAACTGATGTGTTACATTGCTTATGAAAATCGCTATAAAATGCTGCACACCGTGTGCACAATTAACGGTTCCGGCGAGGAGGTTTGAACCCCTAATCTAGTACGGAAGCTCAGCGTTGTGATATTTGGAAGAAAATTTCGATGATAGGAATTAGTCACTTAAGAAGTTCCTGTAAATCGGCGAAAATAACTTCTAAATCAGAAGCATGAGGTGAATTGCTCGATATTATGCATGCAAAGAATAAAATAATGGTTCTTTACGGTTCAATCCGTCGACCTTTTCATTTTCTTTCTTAAAATGAATATTACTTCGTCTATTTATATCACCACCAGGATATAGGAACGATAATATTCTTATTTCGGCAATAAAGTTTGACCATTTATATAATGACTTATGTCATCTATAACTGAGGATTTTCTTTCTCGTCTGCATTCATTGATTTCTATTAAAGTGACTTTTTAAACTGCGATTCTTTTTAACGTTTTACCAACTCTATCAATCATCATTTGGTAGTTATCAGCTATTTCATTTATTTAAACGTTAAAGTATTTCTCACAAAATCTCCATTAATTCAATTAAAATAAAGCGATGGCCTTTATAATTACATTCAATCTTTCTCCATACATGTATAATTAAAATTGACTAGAACGGACGCTTTAACATTCAAATGTATGCGTTATAATTTTCAACCCTTCACGCCTTGCCCTGAACTAGGACAGCCCAAAGAACAACATTGCTCTACGAAGCGCAACCAAGCACAGCCTTGCGCTCAGGACGACTCTTGTCATTTCTATAATAAAGTGGTTCTGTGTGAAATTTCTGACCCCGGCGCTCCACTAACTCCCTTTTATTCTTCCGTAGAAACAGCACTTAGCAGAGTTCCGTAATTAACTGCGAGACTATTTAGTGTTTTCTTGTAAGGGATGGCAGGGCACCAAATGTTTCAGTGGAGTTAGATTTGAATGTAATATCACGCTTTAATTACCACAGAACGCGTTTAATTACCGCAAAAGGAGACCCGTTAAATATCGCAAATCTACAATTCCATTGTGACGAGATGTTAGATTTTCAATCTTCAGATGTTCATCAATGACTCATTCTATGTCATACGGATATAATAAAATGGTTAACGCTGCTATATTGATTAGAATGTGTTTATGTACAATATTTCTAGCATATTTGACCTCATGATGTTTGATTATGTGAGATATATTCGGAAATTATTGAGCCTATCCTCAGATGTCACACCTCAAAAATAATATAGGAATAAAATTCGTGGAGCAATTGGTTATTCAAGTAAAAATTGGTGCTAATGAGAAACTGGTGTAGTTTGTGTTTGTCTATGTGCAGAAAAACGTGCAAAAATTAAAGTGGAATATTATCATGGTTAAAACTGTACCATATATCTATGGAAGGTGGTAGTAGTAGTAGCACTGGCAGTCGTAGCACTGACATTAGTAGTAACAGGAGTAGTAGTAGAAATACTAGTGGTAGTAGTAGTAATAACGGGAATAGTAGTAGATATAGTAGTAGTACTAGCAATAGTAGTAGTAGTAACAGGAGTAATAGTAGACATAGTAGAAGTAGTAACAGGAGTAGTAGTAGACATAGTAGTAGCACTAGCAATAGTAATAGTAGCAGCACTGGTAGTAGTAGTAACAGGAGTAGTAGTAGACATAGTAGTAGTACTAGCAGTATAGTAGTAGTAGTAATAATAGTAGTAGTAATAATAGTAGTAGTAGTAATAGTAGTATTTATTTACAAAATATATTTGTTACAAATTCATCAATGCTGCACTTGTCCTTAGACCGTGTGTGCTTTCCCAATACACTAGCAATAAAATACATAAAATTGCACAAACCATTATTGAACTATTAAGGGACAATAGATATATAATTTAATAAATAAATGGAAAAATAAAAAATATATAAAAGAAAAAGAATTAAATAACCCAAATAAAATGAACAGAAAATGTAGCAATATAAAAATAAATAACTTACACTTTCTCATGTATGCGTACAAATAATTAAAAAAATGTACTGTGACTCATGTTTCTCTAACCCTTTCCCGAATGTCTGCCTCTTGTGATCCGCTATATCACTTTATTTCAAAATTTACCTACTCCCTTCTCCTCCTTCCTATCTACCAGCAAAGTTCAGTACTGTCGCTTCTCTCTCCCCTAGTTAAGAAATGGAATCGGCAGATATCTGTTTCTCCATTCTTCCGTCCCCTTACAGTACGCCAGAATATGTTCCCAAGATTCTTTCTCCGTACATACAGGACAGATTCCCGTACCTCTCTGTCTGTTACTTTAGTCATCCACCACTCGCCTAACCTAAACCAAGCGAAACCCCTGATTGCCTCTTGTTTGGATGTAACGCTCCATACTCAACCCAATTCTCAGCTACGATTGTATCTTCAGCGAAACTTTTTCTGCACACTCCGAAAGAGTTAACTGTCTATTAATATCCCTCAAGTGTATCTTAATTTTCCTCCGAACCTCCCCTCCTGTTTCCCCACTCTGTGATCCAAATGTTATCCATTCCTATATTTTCCAGACCCAGTTCTTAATTTTGAAACCCAAGTCTTATTCCCCCTCCCTCCATTCTCAGCTGCTCCTAGTAGAAGATCGCTCTAATTAGTGCCTGATATCCGTGAACAATTCTTAGCCAGTATTTTACTGCTTGGACCCTTCATTCTATAATCTCGGTAGTCATCTACAACCTAGAAGAACTAGAAAATAGATCCAAAAATACATTTCTCTTATTCAAAGGAACGATTGATATGTTCATCTCGACGCAAGTGCCAAGTACATCTGGAAAAAGAAAAACAGTTTTAGGTGCAGTTGATCAAATTAAGTTGTAGGTGAAATCTACTTGGGAAAGCTATTTATAAATACTGATTAATCTTAATTACAACTGAAGTACTTTTCATCATATGTTTTGAATAATCACCCTGTGTCGCTACACACTTGCTCCAACAGTTCATAAGTTTTTCTTGTAGTCTTTAATAGGCTTTAATAATAATTTCCAAACTTCTGACAATACCCACTCGTAAGAACTGTTTCCTGTAAGTGTATCGATGTATTATGTAATGAACATGATTTCGTTTGCAGAAACCCGTGTCTTGAATTTCTTCTTGACTGATGTCACTAGGTGTTACCTCTGTGCTAAGTGTCTCCTACTCGTTGTTATATAGTGGTGTCTCCAGAACTCAATTCAAAGGCAAAAAGAGTTTCTCTCTCGAGCATGACGCTCCAAGTGCTCGTAACAAATCGTAGCGCACGCTTGTTATTACCCTTGGGACCCAACTGCCATACACTTTGCCATATCCAAGACCATCACAGACAACTTTTGCGTAGAGCTATGGCACATTTTCATCAGCACTGGTTTGCCTGAAGTCGTGAATTCTTTGGTCTGTTCGCTAATTCACTGCCTTAGTTGGAACTCAAACTGTGCTCCACTTTTAAATCTGCCTGTTCATTCTCAAACTTGCTTGAATCAAACGACAATCTCCACCGTGAACTTTTATTCAGCAATTTAATTCAAAAGTAATGACGGTTTACAGTGCCCATGTTTTACGAGCTTACGCATGCACTTGATATTTCGCTATATGATATGTTGCTAATTGTGTGTCAAAATTGGCTTTTTGTTATGCACACTTCCTAATGAACTTAAAAAGTGCAGGAGTTATTTAATGAATGGCTTATATATTTGAAATCAATAGTATATGGTTCACGAATTACCGATGCAACTCTGTCTCTCTAGTTTGAATTCAATAGCTAAATTTGCTGTCTCAGGAACAAACTTCATGGTTTAGCTAGTATTTAATAATAATGATATCCTAACATTCCTATGAAGATTTCATTCTGCTCTAAACCAATTTTACTGATAAAGCGCTCGACCACATCATTCCTTAAAACTGTTAAGAAAGAGCGCTTATAAAAAGTAAAATGTCAATAAGCAGAAATGAGAAAACTGTAGCGCAATCTGCAACTCTTATAAGAGGTAAGCTGTTTGATATTTCCTGAATGGGAATACTTATTTTTATTTATTTATTATTTATTCCATTATATTTATTTAGTAACCCACGTGCTTCAGTCAAGTAGGTTTAGCAATGTGATATTTTAGAATTGAGTACAATAATTTTAAATATTTTTACTCTTTCAATTACTGTTAGGAATATTTGTTTACACTCCAGCTGTGTACTATATCCAATCAGAAGTCGTATTCCATAAAAGCATTTGATCATTTACCGCTTTCGAAACAAAACTCATTGGACCAATTAATAAAGTATGACTTTCGTGAGCGGACACACAACTTTGACCTAATTTCTGCAAGACCAGTGTCTTTAATAAAAGAGATATTTTTTAATGTTGCTTATTATCACACAGACTAACTGATGAAGTTTTTGCAGCGTTTATAACATAAGGAAATATCGTGATGCTGTCGAAGTCTTGAACCTTCAAGTACAGTTCAACTTTATAAAAAAGAACGAATTTGTATGCCTTACAACAGCAGGTAAAAGAGGCTGTAAACAAATTTCAGGAACGAATGTCAATTTCGAAAACTTGACATCAACCCTTGGAACGGGTGTTTGTTAGTGCATGTGCTTTCAAAACACGTACGAGAGAGAAGATGCTGGAAAAACTGTGCGAAGAACGTGGTAGTCTTTCGGGTATTATCTATTGCAGACCAATAAGTCAGGTAAGGCATTAACAATTTCAAAATTTAATAATAAAATGATAATGATAAATACTGTTATTATAATTTACATTGATGATAGCTATAATAATGTGTTAGAATTATGTGTACATCTATTTTATACAGACATATATCGATAGTTATTATCTGTTCCTATTATTTGGAAGCCATTGCTAATTCTTTTTTTGAAAAGTTATTAATCGGTTTTTACTTACGTTGGTTGTTCAATTTAGATTTCTGTTCTCAACATAATTTTATATTTATAAATACCATTTTATAGTGCAATAAACAAAACTAATCTTAAAGTAAAGGTAATTATTTTAATGATTTTCACTAATTCTCGCCTTAAACAACTATACAGATACCTGAATCAGCCAGATTAAAGCGGCGGAATTTGTAATATTAACTTTGTTATGATTAGACTTGGATTCCTCGAGTATTTATGGATTAATTAATTTCGTTGCGGTAATATGAATTAGGTCTTTAAAAGGAGGTGATCGAAGTTCATAAATAGATAGGTATCTCAGGGGTGATCGGCCGAACCTCCATTCAGTACCGCAATCTTGTAATGTTAGTCCTCGGCTGTAAACTCAGTTTACCAGCTGAAAGTTTTTGTGACATATAATGATAGGGAAAGAAGATAAACAAACAATAATATAACACCAGTTTTCACCATTTAATAACACAATGTAAAAATATAGTTCCTATCAAGTCATGATAGAATCTCGAACGATGTTTCCGCTTATCGAACTGATTAATTGAGAGTTCCTTCACACGATTTGAGTTTCACATCAACTATCTTCACTTTAACTCTGACCGGACTTAACTGAATGACTGACTAACTTCTATGACATGTAAATTGTTTAGCTGATAAAACTCCTGTATCAGTGTAACCTGTAACTCTTCCTGTTCCGCTCTTTCACTTTTTCTTACACTTCTCCCACTCACTTCAACCCAAATTAATAACCATTCTATAGTCCATTGCAACTGCTTTTATAAATTCGACCTTCCGCCGGTCTTGTGTGCTATAAATGCCTTCAACATAACTTTATAAATGTATCGTGATATGATTTTCCTACACTTATCTTCCTATGGGTGTGATTTTACGCTAATTTATATCGTTTCTCTTTCATTGGTTATTTATTTAAGATTTCAACAGGGTCCTCCCACGATCGATTCTTAAATTATAGTTCTTAGATACTGGCCTGAATAACTAGACTATAACAGAAAGTAGTATCGAAAATGTTATGAGTTTATGATTTTACAATTTTCTTCAGTTATTCTATATATCCTTTCGGCAATCCTAACAAAAGAACACTCGTTCCCTTATCTGGCCGCTTCTAAGGTTCCATTTTGACCTGAATCTAACAACAGGAAACCCCCTTAGTCTAAAAGGCTACAATGGGCAACTTTCCCTTTCATTTGTATTTTGCCCTTTTTCTTATTCCTGTAAAGAATATGTGCAAACCATATGTCAATGATTATTTTGTGATTACAATATATGTAAATATTGTTTCTAAGCGGGCCTAGGTTCGATAATTGTCTCATTTAATCATGACTAATTGGGTAGCAAGTGGAAATGATTAGCACCATGTCCAGGTTTTCTAGTAATTATTCCGCGCTGTAATATCTTTATAGTAAATAAAATTATTATTTCAGAAACAGCATATGTCATTGATTACTGATATTTTAGGGGTTGAAATAAATTACTTACATGAGCATATTTATGATAAATGCTGTAACAATTTTATTATAAGAACTCATATGTAATATTATATTACAATTATGAAGATCATTCATGAAGCAATAATGAACATCAACTAGAACCTTGACTCTAAATTCTGGGCTTTGGTATTATTTCTTTAAAATGGCAGAAAATGATAGTGGGACGTCCGCGATTTCTAAGTACCAATTGACCTATTCCTACCATTAAAATAAATCAAACTGTAATTCCCTTCACTGATTCTGCGAAAAACCTAGGAGTCATTACAGGCAATAATCTCTTTTGTGAGAATCATGGGACTGAAACCTGCAGGAAAGTAAGATTTCTAATCCACATCTTTTAAAAATGAAATGTGCCATAACCCAAAAAAATCTTCAAAAATTTTGTTGTAATCTACGGTAGCATCTCACTTGACTATTGAGATTTTCGGTGAACAGATTTAAGCTCAAATCTAACTCAAAAATTACATGTGCGTACGTTACATCCGCATTGGGCGTTTGATCGAACACATAATACCTTCCCTCGATATCCTGTGTTGGTTTCACCGAAAGACCGAAGAAATATTCATTTGTCTTATATTACTTTTCAAAATTATTCATTCATCTCCTCCATCTTATGTATTTTCTCTTTTCATTATCTACCGAGGGTGACAAAATTGTATACACCCTTTCACAGTAGATATCTATTTAATATATTTCAAAGTTGGACCGAAAACCAACAGTAATTTGTGATATGATGTTCTGTAAACAGATGTCTCACATACATCACCATAGCGTTACTACGTGACAGGTAAATCAACAATGAATAAATGAAGCCGAGATTATCGTATGATATTCAGTAAAGAAATGGGACTCACATTACGTTATACTAGAGTTGCTACAACGAACTGGAGCTAAGATTAACGTTTGAACGGCGGAAAGCAATTTTAAAGTGGTGGCACTGGATAGGACGAAGAGGGCCGATTGAGTTTCCACCGCATTCTCCGGATCTAACTTCATTGGACTTCAACCTATGGGGAACTCTTAAGGATGTTGTATACCGTAGAAAATCAGCTACACTGACAGCACTTCGGGAAGAAACTGAAACGGCATATGCTGCAATCGCTGAGGACACTTTCGCAAACGTTGCTCAATCAATAGTTCAACGTACGCAGAAAAGTATCGACGCCGATGTTGGGCATTTTGAGCAACTGTTGTAACTGTTAAAGTGCAAGATGATTAGTGCTCATCATTTTTGTTTGTGTGACTTCAGTTTTGTCATGTTAAAACAGTTTTTTCTCTGCTTGAAGTGTTTATACATTTTTTTGGTATTCTCTGTATATTTTTCTCATAACATTAACATACTCTGTGAAACATGACACGTACTATCATTACATTACTTTGAATATCAGTTTACTCAATACCTTTAAGCGTAACCCTGTCAGCCTCTGTAATGTACTGCCACAGGACGTGAGAGATCTATTGCAATACAAATGTTTATTTGTTGATTTTGCTGTACAGTTTACCATTCTATTGTTGTTATATCACCTTTGTATCATAAAGGTTAGTGTTTATGTTTACTGGTACATTTATTTCCGCGCCCTCTCTCCCTCTCCCTCCCTCCCTCCCTCCCTCCCTCCCTCCCCCTCCCTCCCTCCCCCTCTCTCTATGATTTACATAGATTTATATATGTATGATATATCATTACTATTTATAGTTACTATTATTGTTTTCACCTTCTTCTTATTACGTTAATATTTTTCAACATTGTTTTGATTATTCATAATAATTAGTAAACGTTTATTTACTCCCTTTTATGTTTTACATAGGATTGTATGTGTGTGAGAAATGTTCTCGTTATTGTTTGTTGTAATAATTTATGGTATTGCTACTGAAACTTAAATTTTGTTGTTATTATTATTATTATTATTATTATTAGATTGGTGGATGAGAAGAGAAGATCTAATTGTTATAGCCTTGCCATAATAAATACATAAATAAATATATTTAGCTTAATTTCTTAATTAAGGAACACTGTGAACTTAAATTATTTTCTAAATAGCGACACTTTTCAAATATCAGGTTTTGTATTTTTTTTTTTTTTTTCCTTTGAAAGCATTTGCTGATTTTTGATTATTTGCAATAGTCGGTATCATAAACATTTGTGAAGGCAGTTTAATATTTATCATATCCTTTTTGCCAATGTTTTTGTTGATTTGCAGTTTCACACTAAGAAATTTCAATGAATGCTTTTCCAATCTCTTTGTAAACTTTTCGCAGGCATAATTTATTTCTATGAATCCGCCAAATTTACATACAATGTTGTTTCCCCTCTTCCCCCCACGCTTTTTACAGTGATTTAGTGACCTTCTTGAGCTCCTTGCGCACCCCCATAATTCCACCATTGTTTGACAGGAGGGTACAATCAGCGTATGAATTCGATCACACCGTTTAAGAATTTGTTTCAAAACTGCGGAATCGCGGTCGCGTGGAGAAATAATCGCCCCCGTTGTTAAATTAGTTCACTTTCTATGTTGAAAAAAAAAAGTTATTGAACCCCCATCAGATTGTGGCGTCTGCCCTGTGTTCAATATTTATCTGAAAGGATGTGTAAACTCTCTACCTTTCCTGATATTGAAGTGCTCAGGTACTGCATAATAATGAAACTCACCACTACTTTGTAAATAAATAATATAACAGACTCGCCTTTGAGGTTATGAACAGAAAACACATTTACAGTGACGAAAGTAAAAATTTTCTTGTATTGATATATGGGGCAGGTAATATTAATATTGTCTAAATGTACTACACATTGTACCCAACAGTTGCAACAGTTGAATTGCTTTGATTTTTGTAAATTTTTAACCCTTCGAAGTTGTATAGTTTTGGCAGCATAGGGTCTTTTTGCAGCATCATGAATATTTTCATCTCTCGTGCGAGTTTTCTGTATTTTGTAATTGTTTAGGGTCAGTTCAGGAGAAGGTTGACATTAACAGTAGACATGTGAAATTTCGCTGCATTTGTTCATTCTTTTGGGAGATTATGAATTAAAAAGGTTTTTGTTAGTGGAACGATAACGATATTTCAGGCAAATTCTTGCTTGCATCTTATGGCAGAAAATCTTCATTAATTATGTTGCAATTGCTCTTCTTAGATGGGAAAAACAAGTGCTGCAAAGCAATATTTTCGTGAAAATTTTGTGAATATGACACTAGGATGAAATCAGAATTAACGCAACGCAAAAAATATTAATGACATCAATTTCCTGTAAGGGTTGTATACATGCTTGCTAAAATACATTTATTTGATTTTGAATAAAAAGTATTAGTTTTGAATATATATGCGGAATCTCATAATCGTCGTACATTTTTTTTAAAATTCTATTGAATGTGTACATTCATAGCATGCATGGCTTATGGTTACATGTTTAAGGAACTTTAGCGGTGGACAAAATCAGACGTTATACACGATTTATTTTCTGTAACATATTTTCGTTACCGTATAAACTGCAATTGTAATATTAAATCGGCGTGTAATTATTAATGTTAATTTTCTCCACTATTTCAATACAATTTCTTTTAGTTTAAATAATTTTGACATTTTGTCAATTTTTCCTATCACTTCAATATTTTTGTAGTTGCATTAGTTTTCAAAGAAAAATATATAGGAAGAATCTTTCAGTATTCAGGCATTGTTAAGGGAGTATTAAAGGGAAAGGGGGGGGATCAAAAATCATATTTTGTGCTATTTTAATAATTGGAATTTTCTGTTTATTTTGACATGATATTCATTAATGTTGCTTGGTTATAAGTATTTGTAGCAACATTTTAATTATGTCACTGCGAAAGTCCTCTATCTCAGGAACAATTGGCTCCAGAAGGCTGTGGTTTGTTTGTAATGATGAAAAAATTGTATTTCATAAATTTGCATTATTTTTGTTATGATCTTATTCTTTGTTGTTTTAAGATATTGTAAGGTTTTACCTGGTCTTTACCTAAAAAAATAATTTTTCTGTAAACATATTTTTGACTGCAATTATGGAAAAAACTATATTTTTTTGCACAAGTTTCCCATTTTTAGGATTTGTAAGCGATCCTTCACTTTGAAACTTTTACCATTTATTCATGATATATTCCGATGATGTGAATTTATTATGACAGAGCTAAGACAAAATATGACAACGTTAACAAAAATTGAGGAAAAAATAAAAAATAAGCAAATAATTGGCTTCAGAACCATGGTATAGTAGCAGATAAGCAAATTTAACTCATGTGCATGTGTATGCCGCAAAAGTTTAATTGCATTACCTTTAATAGGCCTTGAAGAAAACGGGAACTGAAATTGGCAAACTTGACATTACAAGGATAGGCCTTTCATATTCCCCTCAAAGCACTAGCTCCTTTACCTAAGCCTTAGAACACAATGTGGGTTGCCTTTACGATGGTTCTGGGACATTCAGTAAGGTTTAACACGGAAAGTGTAATCGGAAATTACCCAGAGACCAATATCTCAAGAAGAGGTCTTGCAGAGTTTATGTACCCTGACAGGCAGTCAGAAAGACGTTAGGTTTCCTGTATCACTACTCCAAACAAACTCATTTTCACGTATCACGCATTACACAAAACAGAGAAAGGATTTGTCTCCTTGCGCCTTCTGACCGTTTAAGTAATTTTCAGACCGTGCACATCATGGAGAAAGCGACCATAGGTAATGATAATGATCCTCCAAGCTGTTTTGGAAAGTGAGATAACTAAACTCCGGTTGTCCATTGCTCTCAGTTAGCCGTCACTTTTTCTATATTAGAATGATGCTTGCCTTGTAAATGGACTACATAATCAACAGGAGAGTTTAATGCTTAGTTTTCAAATTATATTGATACACGAAAAGACGCCAAAATAGCATTTCCCCATTCCACGACACGGCAATATTGCGGTTGTATTGCTGAATTGCGTCCCTTGTGAAAACACCTCTCCTAGCTGCCAGAATCCATGGGCTGTGAGACACGGACTTAGATATTTCCTTATTTCCAGATAGAACATACCAAAGCTGGCGAAGTCCTCCATAAGGAGTTCGAAGCTCTTATATGAATCGCTTTCAGGACAGAAACCTTTCCAAAGGCAAGTTTTAATCTCAAGGCACTTAGCCAGAATACTACAAAAGGAATTGATATAACACAAGAGAAAGGGAAATTTGTCAAAAGAAAAAATCCATCCTGGCATTCGCCTAAACCACCAGAAAAACCAGGGAAAAATTCCAAACTTAGAATGAATGGTACCAAAGGATTTGAACCACAGATGTTCCAAATGCCAATTCCAATATTAGCGCCTGAGACACCAGGCTGATGCACGGCCACAGTTCAATGTCGATAAAGTTGAAGAAAATAAAATTGTGATACAAAATATAGGAAATTATATCCGTCATACACAGGTACCAAAAATGCATACACACTTTCTCAATAGATATCCCTTTAATATATTTGAAAGTTGGTTCAAAAAATAACAGCATGTGTAGTATGATGTTCTGTAAACAGATGTGACTCACATACATTATGATAGCGTTGCTACGTGACAGCTAAATCAACAATGAACAAATGAAGCCAAGATTATCGTATGATGTTCTGTAAACAGATGTGACACACATTACGTTATTCAAGCGTTGGTACAACAAAATGAAGCCAAGATTATCATTTGAACAGCAGAAAGCAATTTGAAGTGGTATTGGAAAACCGAGAATGTTGTTGAAGCAATAGAGACGTGTGTATAGAACAGAACCGCCAACGCCAGTGACAATTGATCGTATTCGAGATGAATTTGAGATTCATGGTACCGTATGCGATGTTCACAAGGGCAGATCTGGGAGACCTCGCACAGCAACAAGCCCCGCGCACTGGATATAACAAAGAGGTCCGATTGAGTATCAACCACGTTCTCCGGTTCTAACTCCGTTGGACTTCTACCTATGGGGAGCTCTTAAGGATGTTGTGTACCGTAGAAAACCAGCTACACTGACAGCACTTCGGGAAGAAATTGAAACGGCATGTACTGCAATCGCCGAGGACACTCGCAAACGTTGCTCAATCAATAGTTCAACGTACTCAGAAGTGTATCGACGCCGATGGTGGGCACTTTGAACTGTTGTTAACTGCAAAAGTCTAAGATGATTAGTGCTCATCGTTTTGTTTGTGTGAATTCAGTTTTGTTACGTTAACACAGTTTTTTTCTTTGCTTGAAGTGTGTATACATTTTTTGGTACCCGCTCTCTGGCACTGATTTATCCCTTAAAACTTCCAAAGTAATGACCACAATTGCTCGGTTTTTGGCACGTATATGCCTTGATGTATAAAAGTCATAAAATATGTGAAAGTGATTGCCAGTAAGGAAATTCCAAATGAACCTCTCTTTATTACAACACTTTCGGAGATACAGCCTGAATTAGCTAACGCTCCATAGGGAGAACTTTTGTGGAGCAAAGTCAAGCACTGACCAAAAACCTTTAGAAACGATATGCTCTTCAAATAAAGATGCAATACCTTTCGGAATAGTCATTAGAGAGTTCCTCGTTGACTAACTAATTAATAAAATAATGGAAGGTGTCCATAGGTGAAAGATGGGCTCAGTAATGCGGCATCGTAAAAGAGATCTCCCAAACAATGTATTTCCGCTTGTCCAGATACGAGTATTTTAGAACTTGATAACCCCATATGGTTGGAACCCGGCGTCCTCATCGGGGAAGTCCAATATTCCCGAATGTGCATTGTCAAACTACTGGAATCAATGTCAGCCTATTCTATTTTTTGGGATGTTTCAATTTCTAGGGAGATTTTTCTTTTCTTTCTCCCTCCCTTCCATTATCATAGTCACCTGGTAGTGAAAATCCTCTGCTCCTGGGACAATTTATACAATAATTGCTGCTACAGGCCCCGTAGTCTGTCTTTTAGCTCCCACACCATTCATTGCTTCTGGTAGTTCGGAACATCCTCGCTCTGATTATCTGTCATTGACCCCTTTGCAACGGTTTCCTCATTAGATATTAATGGAGAATGGTGACCGTTAAATTACTCAATAATTTATCCATTTCACTCGCTTATTGATGCACGTTTTCAGTACGCGCGGACAATAAATATAGCGTTTTGGTGCACGTACTGTGTTATTCTTATTATATACACGGGGAGTGTAGCCGATGCTTAATGATTGCATTGAAATTTCATCACACTATTGCTGAGAACAATCGGCCTTCGCGGGCATTTTGTTATATTAAATTTGTGAAAAATCTGCGTTTCACTCATTGGGAATATTGCAATAACAAAATAAAAATAGTATCTTATGACATGTTACGTAAATGAGTTACTGTCCTACATATTTAATATATTTTTATATGCAGTGTGACGCAAAAGTAGCCACACACTTACTGAATTTCAGTTAGCAAAGGATTTCACTTCTTTTTATGTTTAAGCAGTTTCCCTTCTGTTGAGTCTATCTGTAACACTGTGACAGCAGAATGTTGTTCATATTGTGGAAGGCTTCATCAATATAAAAAGCAGTTCTTCAACACTTAGCCTTAACCATACCTCAAGAAATTCATTGGAATAAGATCAGGGGATCATGGTGGGAATTCAATTACTGCACGACGTCCAAGCACTCTCCTATTGAAAACGTCATCAACTAAGTCCGAACAACTGTAACATAATGAGCAGCAGATCCATCGTTTTGAAAATAGGGTTGATCAAAGTTGTTCAAATGCAGGATGATTCAGGTGTAACCTCTTGAAGTAGAACCAAGTACTTGTACCATCCAGATGTCCGTCAATAAAGTGCTTTCCAATGATACCACGTGCCGATATTGCACCCCACACATTTACGTCCGATTCATTTAGCGCTTGTTCCAAAACAACATGATGGTATTCCCTATATTAATAAGTACAATTATATCCGTTTACATGTTCCGATAACTTAAAGGTGATCTAATCCTACCGCACAATATTTCAAATGAAACTGGGGTCATGTATATACTGATCGAGCATAATTTCACGAAGCTGTAGCCGCCTGTCTGGATCATCTTCCAACAAACCATTTGTCAGACGTGGAATGTATACTTTGAACTTCTACTGATGCAACATCCTTTGGATTTATAGACTGAAAATTACTGGAAATTCCACCGCTAATAATCTTGGACTATTCGTGACAGCCAGACATACCTTGATTAATTTTCCTTTGCTTTTAACTGTACTTTACTTATATTTTTAAGTTGGTTAGAGCTGGAAACAAATCCTCAGTAAAAGTTGAAAATGTTAAACGAAAGGGGAGGGGGGAACGAGGTTTAAATTCAGTACTGAGGGAAGAGAGAGAACACTTCGAGTCAGATCCAGCATCACGTAAGGATGTTTAAATATAATTCACAAATTTTACATTGAAGGTTCTGTTAATGCGGCTCGTAGTGGGCGACCTAGGGCAGCACGGACGGATGAAGAAGGAAAACGTAACATACACAGAAGTGTAACATATGTTAACTGGATTTCACAAAGTGTGTAGGGTCACTCTGTATAACAGGAGAAGCTTGTCTTCTGCCTTAGAAGAATAGTCCTATCTGCTAGAAATATAATGCTCTATTTAAGTGCTTTATCTTTCATTTTATTACATGGATATATAGTTTGGTCTTTGCATATGTGATCACTTGTTAAACACATTTCCAGCACTAGGTAATGGCTCGAAACCGGTTCTGCTCCCTGCGATTAAACGCCATTTCGTTGTCTTCATACACGCCATCTTTTTAACGGAGTTGATCAATTTCTGGAGATAATGCAGCAAGTTGCCATGATTTGATAATACATGTGTCGTGTTAAATGAAGGGTTAGTGGTGATTGTGGTTAAAAGTGGAATGAGAATTTTCTTGTGAGAAATGATAAATAGCTGATTTTAGAAATGTTTGTAGTACTTTACTAGTTTATGTTTACATATTCTGTCATACTTCAAAGTTTAGTGGGGGGGGGGGTTGGAGTCTACTTTCGCTATAAAACCGGCACATTCATTCCCAAAGAGTTCAGTATGGTTTCGAATCCAGGGAAAGTTATTCAGCAGTCCTGCGTTAGAAGTTTGAGGAGGTTTCATCTGCACAACTTCAGGGTTGATGGATTTACTTTTAGAGCTCGCTGTAAATCCACGTTTATTATAAACTCAAAATTTTACCTTCGATTTTCTGAGATACTTGTTTAAAACACATAAGTTGTATTGACTTCCGGTAAATTTCTGATAAAATTAGCGTATAGCGAGCGCCGCCTTTCTTACGCAACCATGCTTCTTATGCAAAAGTCTATTAGTCTGAGAGTTAATAAGAGAAATCAGGTAACGATGAGTGAAACAGTGATAAATAAAGTCTAATTTAATAATTAAAAAAGCATACTTTGATACAACGTACATATTGCAATTTATTATATACCCAATACGGCAGTCGCCAGGTTGCTGTAGTAGTATTTATTATTACAATTAAACTAGGTATACTGCACATCACATTCGCATGGGTCATAATACCATTCATGCTTTGTAAAATACTTAATTTCTGAAATTAAACCCTGAAAAAGAAAATAGCAACATTAACAAAAACGTTCCCGCACACGCACACGCACATGCACACACACACACACAGGAAACAGACATGCATACAATAATTCAAGCATTTCATTTAAGAAACTACCCAGGTTTAACCAGTTTTGTCTAATTATAATTAAGTTCCAACAGGCCAGCTTCCCCTTACTAGAAGTCAAAAATGAATCCAGGAGAAATTTTATTCTTGCATCTTCTGTCTGTGTACACTTGGACAAAATGTGCACCCAGTCTTCAGGCTCCGAGCACAATGAGCAAATCTTCCTACCGTCCTCATCAACAACCTTACGTGCCTTCCAGCCTCCCAGTCAAAACCATGCTATTCCCAACCTCTGTTTCATGCCTAGCTTATTTACCCCATCTAATTTGAATTTCGCTCTGGAGGTTCGGAGATGACATCTGCATGCATCGCGCCTCTGTTTCCTGCCGGTTTATGTCAAACAGGCGTCTTTCGACTTTTTTCACTACACCATTCCTATTTTCAAAACCCTTGTGCCAAATATCGTTTAAACTGATTTTTGACAATTCCCTCTGTACAACCGCCGCCCAACATTTTGGATAAAGAATGTTGTTTAATTGGTGCCGGTAACATATTGCCCTCAGGGTTGTTTGCTGTACTTTAATTATTCTTAGCCAGTATGTAATTCATTTATTTTTCTGTAGACTGCACTTTCCTAGCACCCCACCTCTCGTAGTACACCATAGTTCGATGTGTTACTCCCCACTCCTAAAATTCGCTTTCATAAATCACATTGTAATTTATTTAGACGTCTATTTTATCCCATCCCCAAACCTGATCAGGTAAGCGCTTCATAACTACCGGTATATTGCTTGCCAACTATTCAGCTTGTCCCTTGAATCCCAGGGTAAAATGCTGTGCGTTAGGACGATATTTATAGGATTTACATAATACCTTTCCACGCATGTAGTTGTTCTGTCTTTAGTAACAGACGCACAGGCTTAAATAGAAAGAAATATTTTGTTCTTATTTTGCCAGTTTGCGCTACCTAACCTTTTGAAACTTAGCTCAAAAATTATCCTCGTTAAATCTTTCATCTAACTTCGTGTAGCCTTTCTGTCTATCTGTCGTCTGCTGCACCACTCTTCCTCCCAATTTCCTTTCGTGGAGCCACTCTCCTTCGCTTTAAGGATGCGTGGTGACAGTAGAAAATGGCGTCTTTAAATTATGGACCTGAGTAAAAGAAGGATGGAGCATTAGATTTATATCAAAGAGATATTAAAATTGGCCTTCTCCGCTGCTTTCGGCCACAGAAAATCTTGTCATAGAACAAGCTTAACGATCAAAACACGCAACTGTGTAAAACTAAAGAATCGAAGAGCACATGATAAGGAAAAAAAAAAAAAAACGTTTTACTGTCTGTAAAAACGATGCTAAATCAGTGTGTACATGTAAGTGTACCTTAATAAGCAGGCTTTACTACGACATCGTACAGATATTTGCCAGAGGCATACACAAATAATATTTGTTTACCATTTGGTGAAATACGATGCTCATTTGTACACATATAAGATAGAAATGAAATAATCTAAAAGTACAAGGTAATTACAGAATATAGGAATATTAATTAAAATACTTTAATACATATGCGAGTAAAGAAAGGGTTAATTAGAAAGTTTCTTCAGTCTGGCAACGCCGCACAAGGTCTTAACTGCATGGAGATACGTGATACACCCTTGCATTGAATATCAACAAACAGAAAACAAAAGAATGACACGACGCACACATACCACTCTTCTCCCATGAATACTGATTCAAGTATTTCAACAACATCCCTGTTTGCGATGTTCCAAGCTTTTGGCGTTCTGGGGCTTCTTTATTCGGTTCCATATTGATGTGCACAGAATACCAAGATCCTGCAAGTAATAATTATCAAATAATAGCGTGCTACAGATTTCGCTGAAAAAAAAAAAAGCTACAACGGGAACTATTTGCACAAAATCTTGTCTGGTCATTTCGTTTCCAAGGTGTATACCATCCTGAGCATATTTCTATTTCTTTTTTTTAAATCACAGTCAGACCATTTTCTCTAAGTTCGAATTGTAAGAACAAGGAAGAGTTTTTCAAATAAAAATATTCATTGGAAGGAAAATCCAGCACGCAGTCTCCACGTTTTGTTGCATAACTTGTGATAGACAGCCGCTCTGGGATTATTTTCTCCCGTCTCTGTTCAACCACTAAAACAAAGTACTTGCAAATTAAATGGAAAACAGAAGGCTCTAATGGATTTCTTATCTCCAGAAGGAGCCAACATTCTTTTGTTTTAGCGTTCGCGCTTTACAATATGAATGATTTTCGTATGAAAGTAAAAGGCGTGTTAATTTATCCGCTAGAGAAACTAGTTTGTAAGTAGAGTAGTTTTCAAAAAGGAGATTTAGAAATTCATTATTTTGGTAGAGGACTAGATAATAAACGAAATAGTGAAAAGAAATGTTTTAAATATTGTAAAATAGTCCTGTCCTCATTCAGAATAGAAGTGAATAAATGGAAGGCGTGTGTTTCAATTATACAGTCATGCAATAAATATTCACTGGTTTTTCACGAATTGGAAGTTAATTGGATGTTTGGATTTTTTTAGATATTTTTATTACTAAATACTACCAGTAGAAATAATAATGATTATAATAATAATACTAAAGAATAATATATTTATTTTAGTAGAAAAAATTAACACCATAAGTTCCTCTTTCCCACTTCACCAGGGACGATTACGATGTATTTATATAGTTAACGCCATTAATGATTTGAGCAAAGACGTTAAATTCCTCAATCTGCAACTAAACAATCTTCGAGCAATATTCTAAATTATCGTTGGGACCGGCAGTTCTTGATATGAGGGGGTGGAAAGTGCCCCTAAAGCCCTCCATTATAAAGTATGGAAACGCTTTGAGGCGGAATTTGCCGACAACCGAGCTCCGTGATTGGTTCGCCAGCGTCAGCCGCCATTTTGTGCCTGATATGTGTGTGTTGTGCCATATACTTATATGGAGAATATTTTTAAATATTTGTTTTAATTTAGTTAATATGCCTGGGTGTTGTGTATTTGGTTGTACAACTCAGATCAAGAAAGGCGTTCTTCACAATGAAATAAACAGCGATTGGTCGATGCATGAGAGGAAAGCTACCCTTAATATTCTACAGTAAAAAAATTGGCCACACTTTTTCGAATGGATCAAGAAAGCATTGAAGATGAACAGTGTGCATGTGTGCATGGAGGTGCTCATTCCTGAAAATATCGCGTTTGTGGAAGGAGAAATTATGGTAGACCGAGGGCTCAAAGTTACAGAAATAGCAGGAGGTTGGGCCTTTCTAAAACAACAGTCCTTCATGGATATTTAAACATGAACAAGGTTAGTGCAAGATAGGTGTCTAGACCTTTTTTCCTCGGTCCAAAAGCAGCAACGAGTCATTGCAAACCATTGTTACAGGAGATGGAACTATGGTTCTCTAGTACGATCCCTTGTCCAAAAAAAAGTCAATGGAGTTGCGTAAACCTGGCGAAGCACCGCTTCTAAAGGCCAATGTTCACTCGGTTAACCAAAAAGAAATCATGGCCACAATCTTTTGGAACTGTGAAGGAATACTTTTCATTGACTTCAAGGAGAGGAACACCACAGTAAATGGGGAGTACTATGCTGGCCTACTGCACAGACTACGGGCTTCCATCATAGCGAGGTGATGTGCGCCTTCTTACGACAAAGCGCCTGTGTACACAGCTCTTGTTGCAAAGGAAGCTGTGAAGAAATGTGGCTTCAAGCAGATCAACCATCCACCCTACAGCCTAGTTCTAGCTTCCAATTACTATTTCCTCTTCTCAAAACTCAAGAAGGACCTTTAGTGTGCAAAGAAGTGATTGATGCTGTTTGTGACCATTTTACAGATAAAACTTCTAACTATTTGGCGGTGGGGATTGAAATCTTATTTCAAAGATGTTAGAAGTGTATTGCAATAAAGGGTAACAATATTGAAAAATGAAATATAGTTTTTGTCTTTATCATACGTAGAAAACAGTCGGTCCTGGAGGTGTAGTAGTAACCATAATTGCCTTCTAAACCCAACATCGCGGGTTCAAACCCGGCCAAGATTGATGGATTTTTTTTCGCGCGTAAAAATGCTAAGTATGGTTCGGAACGGAAGTAAAACCGTGGGTCCCGTGTCGTACATTTACGGCACAAAAAAAAATCTCAAGCATGAATGAAGAGGCCTCTGAGCAAAATTTGTCGACCGTTTCACGCCCTGAATAGAATGGGACGCTGATGACCTGAGATGTTAAAGAGCGTCCGTAAATAAATCAAATCAAACCAAATCAGTACCTATAAAATTGTTGGGCCGGAAACTTATGGATCTACCCTCGTATAATGTAATAAACGTATTCAAATATGGGAATCTTAGACAACCTTAATGTGTAAATTACTGTTAAGAACAAGCGAATGTATAGTTTGCTCTGATTTTAAAAACGCTATCTTAAGAACTGCAACAAAGAAAAAGAAATAACCAATGTGAATGTTTAAGAAAAATGTGTCTCCTGAAACAGCTTTCAGTGTTTACTAATAGAAAAATACTTTTCCCTAGCGATGTGTACATTTACAGCACGAAAATGAACATCAAGCGTGAAAAAAGAGACCTCTGAGCAAAATTTGTCGGGTGTTTCACGCTCTGAATTGAATGGGACGCTGATGACCCGAGATGTTAAAGAGAGTCCTTACATAAACCAAATTAAGAATTGTGGAATAAATTAAGTAAGTTTTATGTACTAGATATTCAAATATTAAAACAAAATGACATTCTTTCCTTGATTTTATTAACGATCTGCATAAATTAAATAAAATAAGGAACATAACAAATAGAGAAATTAATTTAGGAGTAAATATATTAAACACTTCATACGCCGACAATTAAGTTACAATATCCAGTACAAATGATGAAATTCAAGAACATAAAAATGGTAAAACAAACGCTATGGAATTCCCAGGAGACAAGATGTTGAATAAAAAATTAACATATGAAATAATATTTTGGAACAGATGTAAATTTGTAACTTTTTTAACTGTGATGATTCATTCGATTATGAACCAGATGTAATAAAAATTGAAGCTTTCAGAGCACTTGAGAAACAAAAAAGTGATTACTGGGTGAAAGAATAACTGCAGAAATTCAATTAATGGCCACTTTTGCATGACTTTACCTACAAAATGGAAAGTTAATATAATAACAGCAGAAAAGCAAATGTTGCGTACAGAAAGAGGTTGTAAAAGGAAAACCAGAATAAACATCTTGAACACCAATCGGGGATCTTGTAATTTTTCGCCTTAAATATAAATATTTGAGATAGACAACTGGATAGAATATTTCTATTGATTGAATTCCTACAGACTTCCGAGACAAATCACCCGATATCAACCACGGGGAAACATGATATAGTTAGTTATAGTTATGGACTGAGGTGGAAAAGGTTAATGAAGTAAAAGAACTAACGCTACTCTCAATATAAACCTAGTAGTTATTTTATTAATGTCTGTCCCTTTGAATCCGAAATATGCAGAAGAAATCAATTCAGATGCAATTTCTCCACTGAAAATTCCAAGTCCAAATGTTGACAATGTAGCTGTATTATTGGTTAACATTTCAGAGAGTTTTTTATGAGATGCATGAAACTAATATATTTCTGGGCAATCTGAATATAAATTAAAATATATTGTTTTGATTAAATGCATTAATGTAGTAAAAGACTTTAAAGCTATTCAAGTTTTCCTTATTTCTTTACTTTTTATTTTGGAGGGGAGGAAAGTTACTGTTCTAGTTGCGATGTACTGTCACTTGCTAAAGCAAATTGCTAACCTGAAAGTATTGCTAACAGTGTCAGCATGCTCGATATTTGATTCCTGATTTAAAAGTTTTATTTCACGGCACTAAAATACTTCAAACATAAACGGTGTCTTGAGAGATTCAAGGTAATAATTTGAAAGCCTGGTCGATTAGGCAAATGGAGCGCGTAGATTAAATGGCTGTGATGAAATTACACTAGTCAACTTCATTTTTCATCTGGTATATGTCAGGAACTTTCTTATGTATTTTTGTATAAGAACCCAAAATTATCTTTGAAAATGATATAACACGTATAGATGTTACGTAATTTAAGCTTTTTAAAAGATTGTTGTGCTGTCCTTTTATGTTTTTATTTTTGAGTGGTGTTTAACGCCCGTTTTTACTACTGAGGTACCACAGGAGGTAGACACTGTTGATACATGAGATGAAATGTTAAATTGGGAAAGGATTTTTAAGGAAGGAATTGTTCCAGGCCTAAGTTTAAGGTACCTCCCCGACATTTGCCATTTACGAGGACCGAGGAAACCTGGAAAAAGAAAACCAGTAACGGAGGACAGTTCCTGGCGGGATTCGAACCCCAGACCTTCCACTCACACGAGTCCGAACTTTAACGACCTCGGCCTACCGTGGCGGTCCATTTTATGGTGAAAAAATATAAAATAGAATAAGTGACTATGGCAAATCGGCCATTTATTTGAATATAACATACAGTGAATGCAGATTTAAAACTACTCCATAGTTAACAGAACAATAATTTAATTGTGAAGGGAGGGTCTTTGCCAGCAAAGGTCTTTGGCTTATGTTGAAACATGTATGGAACATGGGTTTTCTTTTTACCTTAGTTTGTATTTACGCATGCTTTTGTATTTCCTTAGACAAACAGTCCGACATTTTGGAGTTACAGTTAGTGCAAAATTATAAAAGCACGTGGCAAACTTCGTGTATGACACATCTTAAAAACTTTTGTTTGTGTATGTGTAAAAACCTAAATAAAGCCAACCATTGATCGAGTTAAAAAGGCTTATAAACATTGAAAGGGCTGAAAGCACTAGGCTGCTAGTGAATCATGGAATCGTCCCGAGTGACAGCGCAGAGAACCAAGAGAGCCGAAGTTATAGTTATAGCTATATATGCACAGTTATAGCTAGATAATAAGGTTTAACAATAATGGCACGATAGCTCAGGCGTTTAGAGCGTCATGCAATAGTTGCGAAGATAGCGGGTTCAAATCTTACCATGTCATTTTTTTATCCTGTCAGAGTTAAAGGAGATTTGCCACAATTACAGTGATTTACTCCTAAACCACTGGTTGCATCGGTTTCCAGGATTTGTCCGAGGTTAGCCGATAGATTAGGTTAGTGTGTGTATATATGAATTACTTGCGAATTGGAATAAGAGCAAATTTCCCACCGTTACAATACTTCACCTACATAACAACGCCCTCATTACACTGGCCAGTCGCTCGGGCGTTGCAACCAGCAAGAGATTCCATGTATCCATGACGCCCTAGTACTTTCAGCCCTGCTTGTAACGCTAAGTTAACTGAATTTTTTGGTCTTTGAGGACAAGGATAAAAATGTAGCACGCCATATGAGTCACATACGCTGCACAGTTACTCTAATAAAATGGTTATGTATACAAAAAACCCCAAGCGTAACCGTTGGCGGCTCCATTGGTTTGGTTTGAACAAAGTGTTATTTTTGCCATTGTTTTCAAGGACACTGCAAACCTTCAATGGTGAGGAATTAAGGTTCAAAGACTCGTAAAATATCACAGTAGAAAATATAATCATCCCAATTTGCCAAGCCAAATTAACATAAACTTTGCTAATACATTATAAGTTCAATTTCAGTTATTTCCACATGCACATGTGCAGTACTAGGAAAGTATTAGTGCATGGCTCATATCTTAAATGATCCCTTTTTATCAATTTTGTATTTGTGTTAGTGCTGTATATCTATAAAATGTGACGTGATAGATATAATGCTACTTTTCGCTGAACTCGGCACTGCAAATTAGGTAAATTCACATTAATATTTTTGTTTCTGTTTAAAATGCTTGTTATTAATTAGAAAATGAATGCTTGACAGAGATATAGTCTGTCATTTTTACTCAATGCACCATCTTAAATTAGGTAAATCCACATATTTGTAAAATAGATGTAGAAAAAAGGTTTTAATCTGATACTAATGCAAAAAAATGTCCCCGGAAATTCCTCAGAAATTATGATAAAATAAGAGAAAAATAATTTAGTACATTTTTAAGTGATGGAATATTATATTGGGGGTGCTTGGGAAATTGCCCCTACAGAAAAAAAAACAAATAGAGAACGATTATTTGGGATATAGTAACAGACGCAGTAGGCATTTCACATAATGGTGTATGTAACATTTTAACTTGAGAGTTAGAAATGAAAATATTAATTGCTAACTGGGTACCCCCTACTCAATTGAGAATGCATATTTGTAAAAACACCTAACATATTTTCGAGCAAACTAACAAATTTATAAAGTATCTAAGGATAAGCCATGATCTTGAAACAAAGTAAAGAACTGAAACACAATGGATCTTCATCCCATTATAAAATCAGGCTGTGGCCATCAGCAGGCAAAACCATGCTGTCTGTTTTTAGAAAGCATTAGAATGTTACCCTAGTAGATTACGCTGGCCAAAAACGTTTTTGCGATTTGTTTTAAAACCTTACGTGATAGGGGTAAAGAATTCAGAATTGATTTATCATGCCAAAATTAGTTAAATCACCATTCATACTTGAGACAGCAGAATTTATTATTATTAATTTTTTTCCGCAGGCCTGTGTAATTTCCTAAATTTTGTAAAGAACAAAGATAAAAACAAAAGAAAAAATGTTATTAAAATTACACATTAACACTTCAGTATATAAGTAATACATTTAGCTTACATATTAAAAAGCACATGTACTAAAACCATACCTAAACCATGTGTTATATGTTAATATGAGCAATAAACGTCGGGGCGGGCTTATTGCAGTATTTGAAGTTTTCAACAGTTTGCGGAGTGGCATGTGAATAATAGAATTCAATCACAACTGAGATACGATATTGGTCACCGTGCAGCGTCCGGGCACGCTAAACGGTTACTGGCCTTGTAAGCATTCCAAAAAATGGTTACATGTGAACACGAGAACCGGATCGCTATTGAGATTACATTGCTCTGTTGAATATGTTGGTGAAGGTTACATTTTGAAAAACATTCTTATCGGCCAGCAATGACTGTGATAGTGTGATAAAAGACGTACCGATAATAAAATCTTATTTGCAGCGCTAATAATTACCTACTAGAGACAGGAAAGTTATGCTCTAATAATCCCTGTAATATGCAGGCATTGAAAACTTCCATGATATGCACATAATTATAGCTATATAAAAGTTTAATATAAAATAAATTTAACATAATTTTTCGTAATCTTCCCGTGAATAAAAATATTGTGGAAATCAAATTCATTATTTAACTCCCAAAATTTATATTTAATATTGAAGAGTTATGATATATTTTCCTTAAAAACGAAAAAAAAAATTATAATGATATTTACATTTTCAATTCTCCAAAATTGCAACGTCTTTTCTGTTGCAGTTTACGACCACCAAATGTTTTATGTTTTACAAAGTTAGCCGCCATCTGTTGCTTATTAAAATGATTGTGATCTCGATGTTGTAGTAAAATGAAATTTAAAGCAGGAAGTTTAAGATATCCTTACAACGAGAAAATCTTCTCTCCACCTCACAGTAACTTAAGGGTGCAAATACGAAAGCTGCAGTTTGATCTACTTTTAATATTTCACTAGGAAGTTCGGAACGCTTTCCTATTAAAATTTCTCCAATCTCACACATTTGATAATATTCTGGGTTTTTTAAAAGGATTCGACCTACTTATTCCTTCACTACTTGCCAAAACTACAAGTACAGAATTTAGTTTGGAGACAGTGGTTTTAAGTACATTAACGACTGACACAAAGTAACAGCGGAAGGGAGATGAGAGAAATGTGCAGATATATAAGAAAGGTTAGTTACTACTTCTGTGTTCTTTAATTTATTATGAACAATTAAATGATAAAGAACAATTTGGGTCAGATATATTGACCTCATTTCTGCTCTCACACATTATAATATAGAGCTGCACATAACCATGTTACTCAGGACGTTAAAACTGCATCTGGTGAAAGTGTAATATTCGAGGATGTTGCTTGTACTGTTTGTTTTCTTTAGGATGCCTTAACAAATACTTGAGTTACAGACAATATCAGCTTATCCACAAGCGGAAAATTTGCATAAACGGTTTCTGGTTTTAATCATGTATCTCACAGCATCGGTCACAAAAAGTAATGCACGTTCGCTACAAAATGTCATCTGAACATAGCAAGTTCATGGAGTCGACAAAACATTTGGAAACAGAAGCTTCAAGATGTTTTATTATAAAAGAAAATGGAGTGGTTAGTTCATTTTTATCGAGAAATATAAACAATAAAAGTTGCAATAAATCGTACCTCCCTGTCTTGTGTTTCATCGATTGACATCAACACAAAATTATTTCAAATCTGTTCTGTAATATTTTCAATTGCAAGATCGAAACATCACTTGATATAATTCTAAAGAGAGTAGATTGATCGGTCAATTTTTATACAGGAACACTTTTCCAAGATTTAAGTTTAATATTGTATTTGTGTTTATTACATTCAAACGTTGAAGTATTAGAAAATGCTTATCACAACTAACCGCTTTCTCAAACGCTCGCAATACAAAATTGTTCCATCTATAGCTAATAAATATGCTTCAAACTCTGTAACCTCCTACTTTTGGCTTGATTACATGAAAACTCTAATTCAATTGGAGAAAAATTGCAAACCTGTAGGAATACTTTCGGAATTGAATTTCTAAAACTATTAACTATTGAATATTTTGAAATGCTCTCCTTTGTGTCAATTAGTAAATTACATTTTTACATATCTTAAGAGATACTAAACAATAAAATTTAAACTAAATTTAATTTTACTTTTGAGTATAGCCACCATACTTGAACTAAATTCCGAGAACTCAACAGCCACCTTCATACAGTGAGGGAATGGTTACAACCAGATGGTTTTTCACCAATGTGAAGTGACCTATTGATTGTGTTGCGTGTGAGCTTCCATCAGTGTTGCCCAGTTTCTAAACTGACTCTATGGCACATGTTATTCGGAAATGTTGTATTTGTAAATAAAATATGAAGATAAAATAATGAAAACAAAAATATATTTATAAAATATAAATGTAAAACTAGCAAATATGCAGCGTAGTTTGCAAATTGCTGAAATATTATGCTTATTAATAAAAAAGGTGAAATATCCACTATATACAACATAAAATGTTGCTTATATTGTTGGAAATTTAGTAATTAACTCACATACTTTGTGACAGCAGATAAAAAATGTATTTTTGCGCTAAAAGCCTGCCCCTATTAATTATACAAATAAATTAAACATTTTATAAATATAGTTCAAGGACAATATCAATACAATTCATTTCACTGGGAATTGATACTTCGTGGGTGTAGTTCATGTCCTTTTTGACTTATTATTCGTTTTCACAACTATTGAAACTGTTATACCTAAGTGCAGTTTCCACTACGGCGTCAGAATTCATCTCCAATGGGTTTGTATGCATTTCTGTTAAGTTCCCATATTTTTTCTGCATTATACATGTAACTGCTCATCCTCCATACTAAATACATGTTCACATTCAGGAGTGAGGAGCTCGATGTTCCTTCTTCGGGTATTTAACGACGTTCACAGGATTGACTTGTTTCAGCCCACTCATATTTGCCGTTGTACTTCCCTGCGGGACACCAAATGTCTAGTTCGTACAGTCGCTTGAGCAGGGTTACCTTGTGAGTGTGAAAAATAAAGTGCAGATTATATTTGAGTTTTTAATTTGATATGTTAATATAATTAGGTGATTTGTTGCTCGTTATTTACCAAAAAAGTTTCTTGTACATTTTCGGTCAGTTTAGCCGTTTGAGCGGCTGTGAATGTGAAAAACTACAAACTACGGTTTTGCAATATACGTTAAATTAAACATAATAATATGTCAGTACTTGAAATGGATTTAATATTGCTATCGGAAAAGATTAAGAACTTGCCTATTTTCAAGCGAATTTGTTAACTGACAAATTGAGTTACAATTTCCTAATTCTGAGTAATTCAGGTGTTTTGTAAATTTCGTGTTGTCGAGGTCTATAAAGGACATTATCGCGAAAATTAACACTATTTTTGAGGTTGGTTACAATTTCAATAATTTCACGCCACGCTACTGCTAAAGTGTTAGCTCTTTGTCAGGAATCATTTATCATAGGACTACTGAACTTAATACGTATTCTACAGTCAAAATCCATTAGTTTAATGAAACACTATTAGATCCAAAGAAAAAACGCTTTACGTATTAAAACATATACGTCAAAGTTATAAAAAATGATAAAGCTACACATTAACTTTACTAGTCATATTCCGCAAACACTTTAGGTCAACATCCCTTACATTTGCCCTTAAACCTTTTTTTTTTAAATGGAGTCCATCAATTATTGATACTCAATTCTCATAGTTTTGTCATCCATTTACAGATGCCATATAAAAACTGGCGAATTATTGCTGGTGTTACCAGTAATTTAGGTCATTTGATTTTTAATCCTTCAGAATATCCCAAAGCGACATATCACATGGTATAAGAATGCATGAATTAGATGGCCATTACATTCATAGAATCATCGTTTAAGGTTTTTCAGCTCTACACTATAATGAGGTGGTGCAACATCCTGTTGTTGTTATTATTATTGTCAACTGTATTTGTACAAAACGAGGAATATTTTCAAATTCTGGAATACACAACTCTTATTACGTCTTAAGATTGTGTTCTCGTAACAAGTCAATCAGAAAAGAAAAGCATTTACTCCAACTGCCACCCCAAAGAGTGAAGCCAAATTTAAGACTTGCATAAAGGTTTCATAAGGGTTTTTACTATATCAGTAAACGCATTACTATGCCGGCTTACATGGTCTTTGGACTTAAAGAAGGCTTCATTGGTCCATAACGTGGTTTTTTAAAAGGCAGAACAACCACATTTCGTACGAGAAACCATTTGCAGAATTTCGAAAATCTTCATACACATTTGCTAAAGATTTTATCTATGTTATCTTCGTTTCAGATCCTATAATAGCTTCTTAAAGGGTGATAAGTGTTTCGCAGTTCCAGGTATTTCTGGAGAACTTACATGGACTATGACACAACTTTGAACAACGAGATTTTCTTACGCTCTAACAGTTTGTGGGTAGATCGGTGTGCTCAAATCGTTTGTTGAAATTTCCCATTGCTTGAATTTCGGCGGTTAATATCAGGAAGTTTGTGTTTAAAGTGTGCTATTTTCAATGTTGTGTTTTTATTATGGTTCTACAAACATTGTAATAAAAACACTACATTCTGTAGTTCATTTGTGATTTATATTACACAGAATTTGCAAGAACACGCGCAGTTACAATTAACAAAAAGTGAAACACCAACAATGAGGTAGAATGCCCGGGGTCTATACTTTACTTTCGTTTGTTCAATAACAGTTGTATATACATTTGTGTGAAAACTGCTCTGAAACAAATCTTTGGGAACTGTATTATTTTTTTCGAATTACTTTATGGTAAATCCTTTCGGCAATAAAATGAAATGCATAACAAAATTCAATTATGGGGTTTATTATCATAATATAGGGCAGAAACATATACTAAACACACAACACTTCTTCCTGATTGTTTTAAAACGTTTTATGTACAATTTACATGAATTTTAAATTATTATTATTATTATTATTATTATTATTATTATTATTATTATTATTATTATTATTATTATTATTATTTTAGAATGGTGTTTAGCGTCCGTTTTTACTACAGAGACACCACAGGCGAAGGACACTGATGATACACGAGATGAAATTGTTTTGGGAAAGGTTTTATTTTTAAGAAAGGAATCGTTCCAGGCCTAAATTTAGGGCACCTCCCCGGCATTTGTCATTTATGAGGACTTAGGAAAACCAGGAAAAAGCCTCAATCAGGACGGATGGTCCTGGCGGGATTCGAACTCCGGACCTCCCGCTCACGAGTCCACGCCTTAACGACCTCGTACACTAGTGGCGGTTTTAAAAATATTATGAAGTACATTAACGTGATCTTGTATACCAAATAAAATATTCTCTCCTTACCTCTGATTGACATTATTTTTAATATTCTATTACTGAACTCAAATATAAAGCAAAAATTATACTTTTATACTACCTTTCGTTTAAGGAAAGATCAGGACCAAAAACCGTTACTTTGAAAAATGTTCCTACTCAATGTGTATGTTTGTGTATGCACTGCACTCTTCTCAAGAGGATTGAGGCCGGGTTCTGTATTACAGTGAGTCAGCATATATTATTTCTACTATTTCTGTGGTGTATTGCAACATGCATGAACTTGAAAAAAAAAAAAAAAAAAAAACTGCGCACCCTGCATTCATACACTTCACGCATTTGTGTCCTGCGACAAAAAAGTTTTGACCGACTAAAAATGGAATAGTGACGTGGCACAAGGGTCAAATAGATAACGAGCAAGTGTAACTTGTAGTCCAGAGAGATGTTAATGATAAGTAAATAATAACCGGTGGTTTTGTGACTGTAGTTATTCGTGCAGAAAGCTCAGACAAGTGTAAAACAGCGCTGTGCCGGAAAAGCTGTAGTTGAGAACGAGATGTAAACATGTTTCTGAATTCATACAGCTTCTGAACTTTAATTACTCCAGCAGCTGAGAGGACCGTCAGACTGGCAGTGTGACAGTTTGAATTACTCCAAACTTTGCGTAGTTATTCTGTTTATACATAAAATAGCATAGTGCTACAGTGAATCCGTAACCCAAGGACTGAGATATGTACAAAAAATTAATTGTTGCCTTTTTATTTCAGATATATTTCATTTATAAAAGTTATTTGTCTACTTTAATGTGCAAGCTAATTTCTCTAGTAGAAACCCTCCTCTAGCACGAGTGTGAAAGAATTCACACACAATCCTTCCTTTGTTTACCAAGATGAGAAGATCCCTGGTCTAAATCTCTTACATTATATATCAGCCTTGCGTGACATCTGGGAATGCAATCTTCCTTCCATAGAAAAAAGGAAAAGACCAGACTTTTCAACAGTAGCTTTGGTCGTGTCCCTCTGTATATAATGGTAATGGACATTTGTTGCGGCAGGTGTACAAGTACACAAATGTTAAGTATAGCTGCCTTAAGGTAATACATGCTAATAAAATAAAGATATACAATACCCAAGAAAGGTAATGATTCCTATGAATGGCTTCGTATATATGCCGTGGGTGTCAAAAAATATATACACATAAACACAGTATGCATCTATTTAATATATTTCAAAGTTGAATCGAAAAACAACAGTATGTGTAGTATGATGTTCCGTAAACAGAAGTGACTCATATTGCGTTATGCTAGCGTTGCTACAACAAAATGTAGTCAAGATTATCGTTTGAACAGCGGAAAGCAATTTTGAAGTTTTATTGGAAAACCGAGAATGTTGTTGAAGTTCAAAGGCAATGCAGACGTGTGTACAGAACAGAACCGCTAAAGCGAGTAACAATATGCACGCATTCGAGACAAATTTGAGATTCAATCAGGGGTTCAACGCACTCAGAAGTGTATCGACGCCGATGGTGAACATTTTGAGCAACTGTTGTAACTGTAAAGTCTAAGATGATTAGTGCTCATCATTCTCTGTTTGTGTGAATTCTTTTTTGTTATGTTAACACAGTTTTGTGTTAATTGAAGTGTGATACATTTTTGGCACCTTCTGTATATAAACACCAATAAACTTGCATCATGTACTTTCTATGAATAATTTCATATATGTATATACAAACTGCGTTGAACTCTTACTCCCGAGTCACTCTGCTTCCCAACTTCGGTCTCTTCTCTATAGCCATCAACCTTCCCTAGAAATATACCCATTTCATTTCTGTCATGTACCAACAGAATTCAGAAATGTTCATTTCTTAAAAGCTGCATCCTGCCTAGTATCGCTTTCTCCCCACAGTGGGAAAATTCTTACCCGGGAAACAAAGACATTTCCTTTCCCAGCCCCTAATCTCAGTCATGCGAAATCATTTCTTTCTTCTATCTCACAGACATCTAAATAACCACCATTCCCCTCCTTGATCTATTTGAGCCTGTAGGTTAAGCGATACCTTTTCTGCGCATTGAGTCTCAGTATTTTGCCTCTCTATATCTCACAAATGTCTGCTATTGCCCGTATGTTCTGTCCCCTTAACCAAATGTACTTCTAGGCCTTTTCTTATTTTTGATGCCCAACACATACCCCACATTCCCTTATTTGCTTCCCTAGACAAACTATGAGAAGGAGTGCTCAATTCCCGTATTATTTTTAACTAACACTTGATTTTTCTTATTTTTAAGTTTGCACTTTCGTTAAATATACCAAATTCTTTAAGAACCCCTACATTCGCTGCAACCCTCCCTATCTGTAGCAACTGTTTTAGAAGCTGCGTTTGTATCTGATTCAGTTTCTCAGTGTTTTTCCATTCCCAAAGTTCGGTCCCATGCATCTTAGTTGACCTAACAACCACTCTGTATACCATCTCCGTTGTTCTAAACGGTGTTTTTGGTGTTTTTACGAAAATCTTTAATACTTCCATATTTTTTAATATGCACTTGCGTTTTGTGGTGCCTATGTGTTTTACCCAGCTCCCGTTCAAGTGACCTCCAAATATGTCTGACCTGAATAATACTTCCCTTTTCCGCTGCACACCACGCCATTCTTATCGCCACGGGGGCCAGGTCGTTAAGGCGCGGACTCGTCAGGGGGCGAATCCCACCAGGATAGTCCTCCCTGACTGAGGATTTTTACAGGTTTTCCTCAGTCCTCATAAAGGCAAATGCTGAGGAGGTACCCTAAATCTAGGCCTGGAACATTTCCTTCCTTAAAAAAAAAAATCCTTTTACAGTTTATCATTTCATTTCATGTACCATCAGTGTCCACCGCCTATGGTGCCTCAGTAGTAAAAACGGGCATTAGTACCATTAAAAAAAAGTTATTCTTGATCGTCAATATTTTCGTCTTTTGCTAATTCATAGCCATTCTACATTTTTACAATATGTCTCCAATCAGTTTAACTGTCTTTGTAGTGAATAATTGTGGAGATCAATACCAGTCGGGGCAGAGTTTCTGCAACACACATTTCCCTACAAACTGAAAAGGAGAGGTGACAGGGTACAGCCTTGCCTCACTCCTCTCAGTGTTACGCGTTTTGAAACTTTATCGTGATCACGTTTTACTTAGAACTGTATTTTGATGCCTTAATATTTTTTTCTAAAACTCCTTTTGTCCATAATTTACTTCACAATGCTTGTCTTTCCACGTAACGTTTTTTTTTTTTTTTTTTCAAAATCTATAAAGGCACAATGTAGTCTCCCCCTCTTGTCTGTGTTTGTTGCACTCTGTATCCAAAACAATTCTCCCGTGCTGTGTCCTTTGCATAAAGTTGCTTAGAGAGCCTATTGTATTCCACTATCCATTATCTAATTCTCTCGTACAAATTTTTGAAATAAAATTTTCCCATTATTATGGGAAGCGCCACCTAAAATTATCCAGTACTTTTGGGCTTCATTTTGTACAGATTGAGCACATAATTGCCGTTGTCCATTCCTCCTGATCATTTCATCTCATGTATCACATAGTTCTTCCCTCTGTGGTGCCTCAGAAGTAAAATGGCTATTAAATATTATTAACAAGTACTGTGATTCAAGTTTTGCCAGCAGAAGGCTGACAGTACAGTGAAATTCGTCAAGTATGAATGTCGTGTATGGTGAGAGAGACGTCGAAGACAGCAGAGAAGGATTGGGCACGCATGCAGTCGCAAGGGATCATTGCCAAATAGATAACCTGTAAGTAGCGATTTTATTAGTTTGAACCTCACAGTAAATTTCTGAAGGGCAAATATGAAACATTCATGCTTCGGTGCTGAGCTGATTCTCTCGGGAACCACACGATTCTTCTTGTTTGACGGTCTCAGAGGCTTGGTGAAGCTGTGGAAAATGAGTTTGAAAGCCCAGAGGGACTTGTTCCCGTAATACATTGCAAAAGTATTGCTGCTCTGTGTTTAGTTTGCAATTCTTTAAATTGATTTACATTTATAAATGAACCCGGGCGGGTTTCAGTTGATCGCGGTTCATATGCATATAAGAGGATTTAATGGCTCTTTAGTTACTCCGAGTTGAGGTAAATACTTGCTTAGGTGTTAAAACAATTTGCATTACTTGAATCCGCCGGAGTTTCCCGTCTTCCAGTATAGAATACATCGATTTATCTTATTCGGTTTTTTGTTTTACTGTTCACGTGAGTCCAAAAATAACCGTCATAAGTTTTCTTCTCTATTTCTTTTCTTAAGTTTATTTGAAATGAGAAAGGAAGCTTTGATTTTTTTAATGGTTTATTTATGGACGCTCTTTAACATCTCAGGTCATCAGCGTCCCATTCAACAAAGGGCGTGAAACGGCCGACAAATTTTGCTCAGAGGCCTCTCTTTCAGGCTTGAGGTTCTTTTTTCGTGCCGTAAATGTACGGCATGTGACCCCCAGAAACGACTAAAGGAAGCATAAGTGGATGATTGGATGGAATATGTAGACCACTTAATATAATAATAATAATAATAATAATAATAATAATAATAATAATAATAATAATAATAAATCCTTCTGCCCTATGGAGCAGGTGTTCACACCGCAGCCGCTAACTAACTTCTGTAAATGAAGCATCTCCACGAGGAAAGCATCAAATGGATGATACACCAGGCAGCCAGGATTCCGAGGAGGCGATACGGGGGCATTTGGGGTTCCTAAGGTTTCCGTAGATGACAAGTTCCAGACGCCCGCGGGCCATCGAGGTATCCTTTAATGCTTCCAATCCTGCAAATGATGCTATGAAATACAGAGCAGAAAATTCATGGAGTGTAAATGTCCATCCCAGCATTTTCCTAGGGGACCAAGGGAAACCACAAAAAACCCAAGCTCAGGATGACTGGCTTCAATGAGTCTGGGACCTCCCGAATACAAACCATCCCACTCGGCGGTAGTAGTTGTAATAACTGTCTTACATCAACTTATTAAGGTAGGTATACTGAAAAGTACACAGGTTTAAGGATTTACATAATAATTACAACAAGTAAAATTATACACAAGGTACTTTGGGGAGTACTGAGCTAATAGTGCAACGAAGAAACATGAACGTTTATAGCACGCTTATTCTCACATTGCATAGGGAAGTAGTTGGGAAGCATATTCGAGGACCTTTATATATTAATTATAAACATTTTCTTTCATAAATCTTCATGGCAGTGGCAAATTCAAGATATCGAATTTGTAAAAAAAATATATTCTAATTCCTCCTTATTCCCCAATATGGCGTATCGGGCCGAGATCGAGCCATGGCCAACCACAACAATTATGCTTACCGCTTGACCTGTTCTGGTCTATCAGACACGCCTCCTTTCACGACGGAGGGCAGCGGAGAAAACCGAGCCCAATACCAGCGAACTAATGTAGTCGAATAAATATCATGTTTATGCAGTCATTCTTCGTTGTCTCCGCTGCCGAGCGTAAAAGGAGGCTTGACTGATAGACCAGGACGGGGTTCAAGCTGTACGGGTACGTGACTCAACAACCTCTGCTTTCTCTATCTCCGTATTATAACTTCATTGATAGAGGACAGCATTGCAGGGAGGCATGTGATCAGAATATACCGGCACCCCACCGATAGCCTAACACGCAGTTTTCAACACCGAAGAACGCCATCTCGGCACTTTACCAATTATCCAGACCAGGCTGGGTGAACCCTGTTCCAGACCTCCGTAACTTAGAAAAATCCTAAGAAGGTAGGGGAATCGGACCCGAAACTTTCGGACTTGCAGTCAGTAACACTAACCACTAGACCAAGAAAGCGGTTAAAATCTGATTCCACCATTTTTAAAAGCTGATCTTTCTAAATATGCAATCTCATGACTCCTAAGCCAGAGGCAATAGCTGACAATAGCTCTACCTTTTGTTTTTGGTGGTGATTAGACTTTCAGCCTTTCAAGAGATTTAACAGGAAAATTACAGCTGAATAAAAGGATTTTCATTTACATGTAGCCTGGAACTAGAGGTGTTGTAGGTGTGCTCATTATTTTAGCATATTTCACAGACCGTCTGATTTGAGTGTAAATGTCTCTGCTAGTGGTGTAAAATATTACGTAACGGTCATCTTTATATGTAAACGTGAGGAATTCACTTTCGGTGACACATTTTCACTTGCTGGATTTGAACATAACGTTAATATTAACATCTTTCTGAAATAGTTATAAAATGCACTCTAGTTATTTTATAGATAAAATGTCATGTTAAAACAATGAAATATGATATAATGTGACACCCAGTACGTTTTGCTGTGGTTCACTCTCTGTTGCAAAATTAGGAAAGTAAGCCATTGCTGTTTTGTTCACTCTTGAATTCTTTTCATATTCATACTTAAGCAACATACGAAAGATGAATTTCAATCTCAAGGAATGATTTTTCCCATATAAATTGTAACAGACAAACACAGTGTAAAGACGATTTTAGATTATGTAAGGAAATTATGTTTACTTATTTTTCCAAAAGAAATACATGTATTAAATATTTAATTTTCCTTACTTCTTGAAATGTCTTTATATTTGCTTTTGCTTAAATTTTTCGCTTCACCTTACCTCAGTTCTCGATACTCCATTTCAGGCATTAACAATAATATTCCTTTGATTTGATAGTTTTTTTTTCGTATATTGAAATCATCCTACTATTTCTTTGAATTGCAAACACAACGTTTTATAGCATTATCCTCTCTAATGAATTAGTTTTCTGACATTAGTCTGTTCTTTTTAAATAGCTCTCTCATATAAAGTTGATTTTATTTTAAATGTAAATTTTTACTTAATATACACATTTCTTATTACGTAATTGTAGATTACTGGTCTACGAAATTTTTGCTGAATGAAACCTGTTCATATTTTCTGATTTTTTACCACAAGGAATCTCTCAAACCAACTTTACTTTTGTTTCATCGTGCTACAGGTTTTCAGAAATCGTATTATAGAAAATAAAAAATTTATTTGTCCATTCAGCACATATATAAAACAAATATTCAGGGAAATTTAAACAAAATGAAAATGGTTCACTTTATGAATGGTACAGAGGGCTAAATCAGAAAAAATTATTTAGTTCCTGGAGAAAAAAAGAAAATATGAAGAATGATCCATTGGTTTCTCTTCTAATATCCTTCTCCCACCACTCTATATTAAGTTAGGCCTGATGAAGCAATTAATTTCCGCTCTTAATGAGGATAGTGATTGTTTCAATTCCTTGTTACAAAGTTCCCACAGAAAACTGAAGTTAAAATAGCAGCAGGTATTTTCGATGTACCCCAGATTCGTAAGCTTATGCAGGATGAGACCTTTCCTTAGTCCATGTCCGAGTTAGAGAAGTCAGCATGGTTGACATACAAAAAAGTGACAGGAAACTTTCTTGGCAATAAGAAATCTGAGAACTATAAAGAAAATGTGCAGGAAAAGATGCAAAATTTTAGAAATCTAGGGTGTAGAATGAAGTCAAAGTGCATTTTCTCAGCAGCCATATTGATTACTTCCCTGTGAATATAGAGCAATAAGTGAAGAACAAGGTGAGCGGTTTCATAAAGACATTAAAACAATAGAAGCGGCCATCAAGGCTCGGGATGTGTAAATGATGGCTGATTACTGTTAGTGTTAGGAAGGAGACGCTAATAAAGAGCATATGATTTTCAAAAAAAATAAAGCTTTATTTTCCCTAATAGTAAAATAATTTGTAAATCTATAATTGTTGACACATAACTCTTTTTTCATTATATTCATTAATATTTATATGAAACTTACAAAACAAATGTGTGTTAGCTACATATCTTAAAATTTAATAAATTTCATAAAAATATGAATACATAATTACATTTTATGTGATTTTGATTAAAACCTAGCCCGATAGAGTAAAACTGAAAACAGTGCATTCATATTACATATATGCTGATGGAAAAATAAAAAAAAAAACATCCTTTTGTAAAAGAGCTATATATTTTATGACTTTAATTTCTTTTGTTTTTAAGTGAAATCTGTCAGTTGATATTATACAATATTTAGTATTTAGTTCTATGAGTACAATAAGTTTAGCCACTTATTACATTGAAAATATTCAATTTAAATGTGTAATGGAGAACTAAATGGAAAACAAAGTCAGTAGAAAGTTAGATTCGTTTATATAACTTTTTTGCATACTGTGTAATTGTGTTACTTAAAAAACATGATTCAGTAATGGCTGTAACTTGTTCAGAGGCCCCCGGAAAAAACAGAACAAAAAAGAAAAATAGCGTTTCTGTTGATGTTTTCCCAAACTGTTAGCACTGTGCGCACTGAATTGCGTCGATGCCAATTACACATCGAATTGCATTAACTAGTGGCAGATGCGTTCGGAATGCTGACAATGCTTTCGAATATAGCTAATGCAGGGTTGGTGTAAAGTTCAATCAAGCACACCAGGTTACTGTTTGTTTTCATTTTTCTAGGTCGCTGTTCTGTCCAGCACACAGTTAATTCGTGAAAAATTACACACATTGTCTTTAACAGGCATAATTTACTATAACTTATATATTTTCATCATGTTATAAAGCGGTATAGTTAGGAACACGTTTTTAATAGTGTTTAACGCCCGTTTTAACTACTGAGGTATCACATGCGATGGACACTTATACTACACGAGATGATATGATATATTGTGCAAGAATTTTTTAAGGCAGGAAGTGTTCCAGGCCTAAGTTTAGGGTAGCTCCCCGGCATTTACCTTTACGAAGACTTAGGAAAACCTGAAAGAACTTTAGTTAGGAAGGACTGTCCTGGTGGGAATCGAACCGTAGACATCCCGCTCATGAATCCGTGCTTAACGACCTCGCCCATCGTTAGCATTAGTTACGTAATGATAAACATCTGAACCAAATATGACTCGGTTTTATTATTATTATTATTATTTTAATTTCATATATTCGTAACTCTGTTTAAAAAAGAATCGCCATTACACTTTCTTTTAGAGTTCTTTTGCTTCGAACATTTGTTAAGTTTGCATATTATTGGTCGTTACCACATATCTTGTATTTATGTGCGTGCACAACTGCAAATGTTTAGCAATTTCGTGAAAATAGTAGAAACTAACTCAACACTTTTACCTACAATTTCTAGAATTGTTTATTCGCAATACAAATGCATTACTACGTTTATATTTTAAAAGTTTATATGCCATTAAGGTAGATAAACAGGATATTTTATTGCCAATTACACAAGAACTTCACTGTAGAGATGCTAATTTCACTTAAATGGCAATGGAAACATTGAAAAGACATCTTTGGAGCATGCTGTTTTACTCTCTTTGGGACGAGGTCTTTGACATTTAATTTTAGTATGATTACAATCACAAAACAAAGCGCGTTTTCTAATGCTGCTCTCAAGTTTTCCATTTATTGTTGCACATGTTGAAAGTTTTAAATAAAATATAAAATACTTAATCAAGCGGGATGGTGTGGTGTTCCTGTTTCAGTACAAGCTGTTTAGTGATAGGAGAGAAGTGGGTAGCAAGTAGGTAACGAAAAAAAAAAATGAATTTAATACATGAGTTTCCTTAAAGCCAAAATATGTTTAAAAGAAATTATTGAACATTATAATCAAATAAGCAAAGTAATTGGTTCTTCGCCGCAAATATATAAGAAGGTAAGTTTTCCTAACTACCTGAGTAAATGAATTGACAATTATATTGATAAGTTTAAATAAGGTAATTTAAATGCCTACTAGAGATGACAATCTGACTAAATCCTGATGTTTAAGACTCCGGCAGTATCGTTGTTACACCTTACTCGTGAGGTAAATGAGAGATAGGTTGATGTTCATCACAAGTCTTCTGTAGCCGAAGACATGTCGACTATATCTCCTCTGCCTGGAGTTGGCGTACACCTGTCGTCCAAAGCAAATGACACGAGTCGTCAGGAAGTGATCTTTCTTGATGAAAAAAAAAATACTAAATGTAACATACAAGATAAAATGCTTCAATAAGGAATGTTTTCTTTTAGTTAAATGGGCATTCCGTATCGTTAATGGAGCTACACATGTGCCTTGCTAAGGTCTTATTATATGACAAACGATTTAATTTATTTCTAATCTACTGTCGTAGGTAGGCCAGTAACTGTCTGGGGACCTCCATCGGGAGACCTTGGGCAACATATTGGTGATACCAGAGGTGGTCCTCATGGGCCCGTGGAGGCCTCGGGTGAACATTGGTGATACCGGAGTTGGCCCTCGTGGGGACACGGGACTTATCTTCCGGGTGTATCGCCTCCTGGGATTCCTAATAGCCCCGGGATGCCCTCTCCATGCCCTTCCTTCCTCCCAGAGCCGCCGCCTTGGGAACATATTGTTAATATGACCAATGGTGACCGCAGTGCAAAAACCCTACTCTGTAGCGAATAATTCTAGCCTTAACACACTCAGGGCCATAGACGGCAAACGACGTTTAAATCTTCCCTCATGCTATGGGCCTTGGAAGACCAGCGACGTTTTACTCCATACTTGCAATAACTCTCTTTATATTTCGAGCCCAGGTGTTAGTATGATTTAGTTATTTTTGCTTCCTATAGATGGAACCAGAGTTGTTATTCCCTTTCCATATAAATATTTATCCCTGGTGTTCATGGAATAAATATTTCAGCCTTGCCTCACACCTTGAGAATGCAGTGGTGTCCTATCTCTGTAGTACTTTTGTTACAAGCTTATAAAAGAAAGCAGTTTCTTACAGACGGAGAAGTATTAGACATTAGACATTCAAGTGATGAATTAATCCTTGAAATGCATTCTAACAGCAGTACCATTGAAATTCCGACAGACCAGAAGAACAAAGCCAGGCAACAGATACACAACATTTTAGTTATTGTCCCAATATCCTACCATTTGCATCTAATGCAGACCTAAATATTAAATTAGAAAATGAAAGAGAAGTGGGTTACGTAAATGTTCTCTTGAACGATGCATGTTTTAATATATACGAACAGATACATCTGTAACTGAGTCAAGTGATAAATGTGGCGCCGTGACCTATCACAAAAAATCAATAATGTAAACGTGGAATGCAGTAGATATTGCTACACTAAAGATATACGTGGTATTGACTTCATCACAGAAATTGTTCAGAAACCAAACTTACGAATGTACTGCACTGTAGACCCTGTTTTTGAAACTGCGATGTTTACGAAAGCAATGTCTCGAACACGCGTTATGCACATTCTTTTATTTCCCCATTTCAGTGACAGCAGCGTGTATTCTGATAGTGCACACAGACTCTATAAAATGAAACCTTTTTACAGAAACTGAGTACCCATTTTATGAAGATTCTTTTTTGAAGGAACAGTAACTAGCCTAGTGTATCTGAACATGATGCGCACATCCAACTTACCCGGCATTCATACACTCTCTGGAAAAGAGTAATTTTACTTCCAACAGAATGGTGCACTATCACACTACCGCCCGAGATGTACGTGCGCACCTTGATGACAAAATTCCAAGACACTGGATAGAACAAAGAGGTCCGACTGAGTTTCCACCGCGTTCTCCGGATCTAACTACGATGGACTTCGACCTATGGGGAACTCTTATGGATGTTGTATACGGTAGGAAATCAGCTACACTGCCAACACTTATGGAAGAAAAAGAAAAAGCATGTTTTGCAATCGCTGAGGACACTTTCGCAAACGTTGCTCAATCAGTAGTTCAACGTACGCAGAAGTATATCGATGTAGATGGTGGGCATTTTGAGCAAATGTTTTAACTGTAAAAGTCTAAGATGATTAGTGCTCATTATTTTCTGTTTGTGTGAATTAGCTTTGTTATGTTAACATAGTTTTTTTTTCTTTTCCTGAAGTGTGTATACATTTTTTGGCATCCTCTGTTTACAAATTACTCAGAGAAAACGTATAATATAAGCAAATCGATCTGTAGGTAGGTAGGTGGGTGGGTGGGTGAGTGGGTGGGGTTGGGTGGGTTTTTTGGGTGGGTGGGTGGGTGGGTGGGTGGGTAGGTAGGTAGGTAGGTAGGTAGGCAGGTAGGTAGGTAGGTAGGTAGGTAGGTAGGTAGGTAGGTATATTTCAATAGTAACAAGGACGATATTAGCATCTACAGCAGTTAAAGCCCAAGCGACTGGAGTATTTTAAAACTGCTATAACAAACAAGCTGTGGTATGTAAATCAAAAGTATATCCAAAACATTACACGTAAACATTTAAAAAAAAGATGAACTGGAGAAAATAGCCGTTATAATAACCATCTTAAACCAAAAAACATTTTACCAAAGGAGTTGCAAAGATAATGTTCAAAATTTTTCACTCATTCACTCTTCAATACACGGGTTAAGCACTGATATTTTTAAGATAAAATCAAGATTCCTAATGGATTGTTTTCTTACTTAACTTAATTTAAAAAAAGGAAAACAAACGCAGCACTGTTTTAATAAATCACGGATGCTATTATTCAAATATACGGAGCTAAATTAACAGCCTGGTGTAACTGGTAGGAACACCAACACACTGCATAAGGTGGTAGGGATAATTAAGCCTTGCGTGAAATAATTTCTATATATATATATATATATATATACAACTCACTCTGATCAGATCTACAAATAAAAATATTATAGTGATCATGTATTTCATACTTAGACTGGGCTAAAGAATAGTGTTCTCAGAATACTAGTCATATTCTTTAAAGTGTTCTTTGAGAATTATACTTTTCTATAATTTACATATAGAAGAGGTAGAAAGAGGACTCAGAAGAATTGGCCTGGGTTCAATATGGCAACGAGGCAATGCAAATAAGAAAAACATATGGAAGAAGGTTAAAACAAGGCTAGAGGGTATCAGCAGGCAGGAAATCGAGACGGAATGTAACACTAAAGTCTCCTTCAGCCTTTCCATTGAAATGAAATTAACTTGGAGTAAATAGTTATACTTGCTTGCTCTATGGATGAAGGTGAGATCATGATTTAGACTAGGAAGTTGGATGGCTCAAAAAATAACAGTTAGTTCTGGTAGGAGAATCTGTCCATTTTGTGGGGAGTATGAGGAATGGATACATATTCTGTACCCATTGGGAATACCTGAGAAAAACGCTGTTTCCTAAAAAAAATTAAGGTAATTAGAGATCTTTTGGCATTCTGGGACTGCTTACGAACCACACTAATTTTCTGAATATGGGAAAATTGCTCTAAGCTAGAAGAAATTTATTTTCTGGTGAGAATGTAATAACTAATGTAATTAGTAGTAGCATTTATTATTATTTATTTCAATTAAACTAGCATTAAACATATATTCCACATCACAGTCGCATGGGTCTCAACAACATTGATGCTCTTGTATAATATTTAATTTCTGAAATTAATGCCAACAAAATAAACCAACAACTAATAAAACCTCCCAATTCTTCAATTCTAAAGACACAAAATAACCCATGTGCAAGAGTTGTCAGAATATTGCTTATCCTAGAATAGATTCTATTTTATTAAAACCCCAATCTCATACACACACACGAAACAGATATACAGGCAATAATTCTGATATTTATATAATTTTTCTTATTATTTATGTACAATGTTTATAGAAATTTCTTGTCCCTAAAACAACGTATTTCATTTAAGTAACTGCCCAGATTTAGCCAGTTTTGTCTATTTACAATTTAGTCGCAACATGTAAGCCTCGCTCTTCTGGAAGTCAAAAATAAATCCGGCGGAAATGTTATCCCAGCATCTTCTATCTGTGTACACTTAGCCAAAATGTACACTCAGTCTTCCGGTTTCGAGCATAATGAGCAACTCCACGTGCCGTCTTCGTCAACAACCAGTTCCAGTCTAAGCCAGGCTATTCCCGACCTCTGTTTCTTGTCTAGTTCTATAGTATAGGTCTCTTTCCCCTATCTAGTTTTAATTTCGCTCTGCAAGTCCAGAGATGACATCTGCATGCATCGCGCTTCTATTTCCTGCCGGTTTATGTCAGACAGGCCTCTTTTGACTTTTTAACTACACCATGCCTGTTTTCAATACCCTTCTGCCAAATATCGTTTAAACCAATTTTTGATAATTCCTGCTGGACAACTACCGCCCACAATTATGGATAATGCATGTTGTTTAATTAGTACCGGCAGGACATTGTCCTCAGGGTTGTTTGTTGTTCTTTAATTATTCTTAAGCGGTATGTAATTGCATTTATTTTTCTGTAGACTGCACCTCCCAGCATCCCCCCTCCAGTAGCACACCCTAGTTCGATGTGCTCCTCCCCAACCCTAAAACTCGCTTCCAGAAATAATCTTGTAATTTATTTAGACAGTTTATTTTATCCCATCCCCAAACCTCAATTAATAGCGTAATTATAAAAAATGTGATATATCTGTAAATATCGTTTCTTTATTATTATTATTATTATTATTATTATTATTATTATTATTATTATTATTGTTTTATTTATGTTATTTGTTCCTCTTTCTAATTGTGTATCACACTTACAGTCTACGACCATTTATATAATATATTTTTAATATGTACATACAATTTTATAACAAATATACAGCTACTACTACTAATTTCACAGCACAATATTTGTTAATTTTTGCAAACACGTGGCTTATAGAAAGTATTGAGGAACATATTTTGTAGGCAAATGTGTACAGCATTAAATGAGTGATGTCTAGTAGACATCCTTAAATGAACTATGGCATGAATAGGTTGCTAAGAACTGAAAACAAAATGACCAATGATAATATTCCGTTTCCTAAGTGTGCTGGTATTGAATTTCTGGTTAAAAAAGGAAATCTTGTTGCAAAAACAGAGACCAGGTGCATGCATGCCTAGTGTTAAAAGGTGGGCAAAACATTGTATAGGGCACGAGCAGCCAAGACCAGCCTTGTAGTGGTTACCCAACTAACTGCAACAAGAAGAGAGTTGAGATCATTACCGAAGACAGGCGTGTGACTGTGGACTAAATAGCGAGAACACTTGGAATAGGGCAATATGGTTTAGTAGATGATTAAAAGGTTAGACTACCGCTTGGGTCTCGCCCACATTGACCGAAGACACACGGATTAGAGCAAAAGTATCATCTCAGTACTGCTTAAGAGATATCAAAACAAAGGAGGAAAAAATTGTGAGTATTGAGACGGGTATGAACCTACTTATCACCACATTCACCCTGGAAAGAAGCGGCACTTTATGAACAGCATTCGATACCCATTAGCAAACAGCTCCGATTATCCACTTTATTAATAACATACTGGTAAAGTGTATATCGAATTATAATTATCCATAAGATCTAAAATTTTGGTAGCATATTATATTAATTATTTCTACATTTTAATAGCAAAGCACGACTTAAAATCGAATAACCAAAACCTTTTTTTTTTTTTTTTTTTTTTTGGAAAGTCTTTTGTTCCTAGAAATGTTTCATTGAAACAGAAGCAGTTAAACACAGAAGTACTTACGAGGGATACGTTTTAAGTTTTTATAAAAACTACGAAAGAGAAAAAAAAATGTTTGGATAAAACTGTTTTTTTGCTTTTCAAAATATTCGCCTTTAAGATTTATACACTTTTGCATGCGTTCAAACCAATTCTCGAAATATTTTTTGGTATCTAAAAATATGGTTTTTAAACAGCGTTTTGAGGTGATGAAAATCGCTGTAAATGCATTTTTGTTTGATATTCGGGGGAAAAAAGTCGTTAGGCGATAAATTATGGGTAATGAGACATTAATTCCATGATTTTCCCATTCAAATAATCAAATGTTTGATGTGCTGTTTGAGAGCTGGCATTGTCATGGTGGAACGTTTTCGGTTGTTTTTCCTGATTTCGTCGCTTACTTCTGGCAAACTAATTGTTGTGTGCCATCCAGCATTTCTTTTTGGAAGTGATTTGTGTGGGATTCTGTTCTTGGAACACCCAAATAGTGGATTGTTGCTTAGTTTCCGGTTCTCACGAACATATCCAAGTTTCGTCTTCCGTTATGATGTTGCAGTTCCTCGGTGAAGTTTTTAGAACTTTTCATTACACCAATTAACATGAGCGTTTTTTTTTTTTTTTTTTTTTTTTTTTAGTTTCCACCAAATTATGCGGAATCCATCGGGAACAGCTAAATTTCCATGCAAAAATTTAATGTACTGCATTCTTAGATATGTTTTTGGATGCCTCTCTCGCTGAAAGTCACATGCCGATCTCCTTCAACCGCGTTGCGTACAGCATCGATGTATTTTGGAATGCCAACAGATTCACGAAATTCAGTAATTCAATAGTAAACAGTCTTTTCTGACGGTAATTCATTACCAAAATTTGAAGGAAGCGATTCTTTGCATTGCTGTTGAGTTAGACATCAATGAAAATCCTCACGAGAAATTTCCATTTTTTCCAAAATTGCTTTGTTTAAACGTTCACTGTAAATAAACTAGTCGGTCAATTTCTAAGCTGCAATTGTTTTCACAATAACAAAATGTAAATTGTTGCGAAAATAGAATGACATATTATAATAAAGAGCCAGGTTTGGTTAAAGTATTTTATAAACTCATTACTTCACATGGTGCAATAAGGATGTATAGAACTGTGTCATTCAGCTCCAGTTATTTCCTTTGGTTTTATGTGGGTAGTCTGACGCAAACGAGGACAGCATAGGCTATCTCTCTATATCTGGTTATGTCCTGTGTGTAGGCGAGTACCTATAGTATAAAATACCCTCCATAAATCAATGGTATAGGCAGTTATATTAAAATCATCACAGATGTATCAACGGAGGCTCTATTTGAGGATGGATTGACATCACCCAAACCCAGGCATCTGACTTACATCCAGTCAAGGTAACATTATTAAATACTTGTATATACTTTCTGAGCACTTTGTAGTGTCTTGCTTGCACCATTGTGTGTTCTTCTCCACTTATATTAAACCTATACAATATTTTTATAAATCGTGTCTTGATACTTGAGTCGCTAACCCCAATCTTTAACCAGCTACACTTTTAAAGTAATATCCTCACCCAGTACAAAGTAGGGCTTTAAAAATCTTAATAGCGCCATTTAGTTGTCGTATGTAAAAACTTGAAAGTTACCCTCATACATACCGTTTGCAATCCTAGGCTGCCTGAAGTTAAGCGCGTTTCTTCCTGGTGTTGTCCAGTCATTTCTTTAATGTTCTTTGAGATGTGGGAGGTGTTATGACCTTGGAAATTGTTACCCGGAATGTATTCTTGCTACTATGCTGCATGTGAGCTCTTTAGAAACCCTCAGTACGCGGCATGCTGCATATTTTGGATATAGCCGGATATATCGCATTCTGCGAAAATAATGCAAATTATCCAATTGCAAATGCTGTGCTGGACATGTTTTTATTGAGTGATTTTTAATAGTTTTTAAAGCCCGTTTTTACTACTGAAGCACTGTAGGACGTGGACACTGTCTATAAGAGATAAAATGTGTTGGGAAAGGTATTTTTAAGGAAGGAAATTTTCCAGATCAACGTTTTAGAGCACCTCCTTGGCATTTGCTATTTATGAGGACTGAGAAAAACCTGGAAAAAAACTCAGGGAGGACGGTCCTATTGGGAATAGAATCCCAGACTCACGAGCCCGCGCCTTAACGACCTCGGTCATCCGTGGCGGTATTATGGAAATAAAACTCCAGATAAACTGTTTAACCAGGCGGTTCTATGCCACATTTATAGCTCGTGGAGGTAGACTTAGATTTACTGCTCTAGAGCGTTTTCGTCTTTTTATTTCAAACATATATAAAATATACCCTAGTTACTTCAATGCCACATTTCAAACAATTATTATTGAGTATTTTAATCAAATGACTGAAGTAAACATAAAAGATAGCGAGAAAACTGATTAACTTTTGAGTGATATCATCCATATATCTTCCATAGGCGGTATCGGAGAGGGTGCAACCCCTAAAATTGTACATTTACTTCCTTGAAAGTTAGTACAACTTTGCGCGCATGCAATGTTCATTTATGCCATTACTTTGGAGAGCGCTTTGTAAAAAATAGTGTATATGAAATTATTTAGTATTTTAGTTTTATTTACGATGGCAGAACGATTTATCTAGCACTTTTTGATATAATATTGCAGAGCGAAATTAAACTAGATGGTGGTGTGCGCCTTCTTCACGACAAAGCGCCTGTGCACACAGATCTTATTGCAAAGGAAGCTGTGAAGAAACGTGGCTTCAAGGAGATCGAAAATCCACCTTACCGCCCAGATCTAGCTCCCAATGACTATTTCCTCTTCTCAAAAGTCAAGAAGGGCCTTCCAGGAAGGAAATTTATGTGTGACGAAGAAGTTATGGATGCTGCTTGTAGGCATTTTGCAGACAAGACTTCTGACTATTTTTGGGGGGAGAGGGATTGAAATAATAATTCAAAGATATTGCAATAAAGGGTTAACATAATGAAAATATATTTTTTTCTTTATCATACTTATAAAATTGTTAGACCGGGAAACTTATGGACCTACTCTAATAAGACAGAAGTAGTTTTTGATTTAAAACATAGCCGGTGTCTTTTCGAGATATCGTAGTCATTTCTTGAGAGAGAAATACATTCTTACTCAGCGTGGAAACTTAGAAACCAGTAATGGCTACGAGAGAGTGTAGTGAACGCAACATATTCTCTCTCTACCAACTCCCAGAAGATGGCGTTTTGACTGCTGTGTTGATAGAAATGTGTACAGAAAATATGCACACATACATTGAAGCATTGCAATTTAGTACTCAAACAGTTAATTATGACAATTTTGCTTGGGTTGTAATTACAAAGACAATTTGTGAAGTGTCTCTTGTTTGAGAGACCGCTGTCACGGGTATAACATGACATGCCGTTTGAAATCAGATATCAGCAGAAAACGCAGTGAAATTCTAACGAGGTGTTATACCGCATACAGTCCCGGCGACATTGCAGACTTTGCAGTATTATCGTGTGACATGCCTGCCTAACGTTTTCACCTCTGAAGAAAAGGATGACTGCATTACACGTTTGCTATGAACGAATATACGAGTAGTCAAGATTAATAAAATGAATAATATTTACTTTGAAAAAAATAACAAATTCAACTATTTCGGTGCTGAATTGTGCAAATGCGTTTAATATTTTCAAATGCTATAATTACCGGCAGAAAGAAAACGTCAAAATCAAATTCCCCGTGTTGGGTTGATATATAGCCTCAACTTTCCAATAATTGTAAATACACATAATTGTTATAGAAACAGGCAAACCAGCACAGGAACAAATTAAGATACACGATATGGATATTTGGAAATATTAAAGAAACATGTTTTCATATTGGAAAAAAATGTTAGTACAGGCCTGGAAGCAAAATTTATGAAAGTGAACTTTGTGTTACAAATAAAAAATGTACATATAAATAAAATGCAATGTGGAAATTGTTTAATTGAAATGAAAGTCCAAAATATGCAAATCCTCAGCGTGAAGTAATAAAGAAATTGTGAAACTAAAATGTGCATAATAGGGGATTTTCAATAGGTTAGATCAAAGAAACCTAAGATGGTTTATATATTTGCCGAAAATTTAAAGTGACAGGTTGATTGATTTATTTAAGGACGCTCTTTAACAGCTCAGGTCATCAGCGTCCCATTCAACTCAGGGCGTGAAACGGCCGCGAATTTTGCTCAGAGGCCTCTCTTTCAGGCTTGAGGTTCTTTTTCGTGCCGCAAATGTACGACACGGGACCCACGGCTTTACTTCCCTTCCGAAGGAAGCCATACTTAGGATTTTTACGCCCGAAAAAATCCATCGGTCCTGGCCGGGTTCGAACCCGCGTTTTGAGTATAGGAGGATACACCACCAGGACCGACTAAAGTGACAGGAAAAAATACAAATGTTTACATATAAAATCTTCCCCAAAATAACGGTACATTTTTTCAAATGTGGATTTTATGGCTGCACAAAATTATATGTTACGTAAATTCGTATTTTTCCTTTAATGTTATCTGTAATATTTTCATTGTCGAATAAGTTACAGAATATTCAATCGATTCACAGTTACTACCATGCATGATAGGGCACGGATTAAGAGTGGAATGCCTAGGGTTCCATTCCTGTAAGGACCGTCCTCCCTTACTGTTTATTTTGTTTTTCAGGTTTTCCTCAATCCTCATAAATGGCAAATGCCGGAGAAGTACTCTAAACTTAGTCCCGGGAATGTTTCCTTCCTTAAAAATCCTTTCCCCATTTATCATTTCATTTCATGTATGATCAGTGTCCACCTTCTGTGGTGCCTCAACGTTAAAACGGGCATTAAACACTACTAAAAGAAAAGGATATACCGTGGTAAATACATTTTCATTTCCTCTCCTAGTTGTTAACCTAATTAAATTATTGTTAGCTGTTAGTGACTCTGGTTTGCTGAATTTCCCGCCAGTTTAATTTTATAATGAATTTCAATAAAAATAAAAAAAATTAATAAAATTACTTATTAGTTATCTGTGACTCGTTCTCAATACGCAGTAGTGATAAATGTTAAATCAGCTGCTGTTTCACCATTCCTTAAAGCGAAATATGAGTTGTCTATTCCGCAAATTATACGTCCATTCTAGGACAATAGCAATAATAATAAAAATCAGAAATACTCCATCCCTGTACCTGGTTTCCTACACCGGGACGTGTATTGCAAACTCTTACACTTTATTTCTAATTTACCAAATTACATTCTTACATGATTATTTTTACACATGATTCTTATACCTAGATTACAATTATAATTTACTAAGTTTACTAAAATAATAAATTTACACTTTTGATAAATAACAAAATTACATTCCCTTCAACTACTTCCTAATTGCTGGAAAGCAGCTACTACTTCTAATACTTCCACTTAACCTTTAACACTAAATTATTAAACCATTATTCACCGTTATCCGGTGGGGCGAACTTGTGAGTGGGAGGTCTGGGGTTCGAATCCCATCAGGACCCTCCTGCCTCCCTGAGGTTTTTTCCAGGTTTTCCTCAGTCCTCACAAATGGCAAATGGCGGGGAGGTACCCTAAATTTAGGCCTGGAATGTTTCGTTCCTTAAAAAAAATCCTTTCCCATACTGCATTTCATCTCATGTATCGTCAGTGTCCACTGCCTGTGATGCCTCAGTAATTAGTAACAACGGGCGTTAAAAAATATTAAATAAAAACAGTATTTGGTAGAAACTGTACTGGTAACCAGTATTTTTCTTACATACTCTTACTTTTACTTTACTACTGTGTATATGTTTGTATAAAACTGTATTATATATCTATAGATCTTGTATATATTTCTTTATTTTCTATATTCATCTTTATAAATATATTCGTGTAAGTTTAACATTTATATTTTGTATTAGCCAATTTTACAACACTGATTATCTTCTCTATTTGCAAATATAATTGACATTTATCAATGCAGCATTCATCCTACGAGTTCATTACTTTAACATTGTTAACAATATAATAGTTATTATTATGATAATTATTATAGCAAGTTTTATTATATTTTATTTACTTCCTCTTTATCTTCATATTCTTCTTCTTCTTCATTCTTTCTCCATACCCAATTTCCACGATCACTTTACCCTCATCTATATACACAATTCTGTTTTATATCCTATAAAGTTGCCTTTCGCTACTCCACTACACTTTACACTTCTCATTTGCATTTGTTTATTTATCCTTTATACTCACATTATTACAAGTTTAAAACTATTCTTACAATTTCACCACTAACTTCACTTCACTCCACTTAATCCACATCTTCTACTACACCATTACACTTCAATACCCCTCTCAATCTTTATTAAACTTCTCCATTCTTCCTAAACAAGCTCATCTAACTCCCATCCTCTGCATCTTCACTCAGGCCCCCAACAACTCCTTCAGCTCCTGCTTCTCCTGCTGCCTCATCATATTATTTCTCTCTTCCTCTTCTTCTCACCGTAACTTCTTTCTTCTAACTGTTAGTTTGTTTATTATATAACTTCTTCTGTCTGCACACAATTCTGCTTGAAGACCTGAAAAGTGTCCTCCAGGTGTGCGGAAAATAACGCAAAAGTTTCTTCCGGCAAACAACTTTGAAGTGATTTCTCCTGCTCCCTACTCACCTAATCTTGCTCCGAGCTATTTTTTTGTTATTGAGAACTCCGTGGTCGCACATTCCCCAGTCAGGCCGCTATTACACCTGCGATTTTCCAGTGGTCAAAACAGACTCCTAAAGAAGCGATCATAGTTGCCTTGGAATCATGACGTTGACGTTATGAAAAATATTTACATCTGCAGAGAGATTACGTTCAGAAGTCGTAGAAGTTTAAACATTTTGGTGCAAATAATTTGTCGGAAAAAAAAAATCGGATACCTTAGGACTTGAACGCACCTCGTTTTTCTTCTTCTTCTTCTTCTTCTTCTTCTTCTTCTTCTTCTTACCCGCAGTTTTACAGAAATTGCTCATAATGCCTACCATGAGCTCTACCATAAGTTTCCAAGAGCCGTATCCTGAGTGTCTCTCTAGGTGACCGATACACGAATGGCTGAAGTCGCAAAGAACAACTCGTAAACAGAAAGGAAAGTCTATCGCTCAAATGCCGACAGAACTGTCCTCTATGAGTAAGGTTTCTCAACTCAGCCCGCATTATGGCAAATGCCGAGAAGTCCCCTAAACAGAAGCCTGAAATGCGAACTTCCCCCAAAATGTTTATTTTCTTATCAGTTCACCATCTGTAATGTCACAGCAGTAAAGCCGAGCGTTAAATCCTCTCCAGATGTTACTTCGAAGTAGGTCGGCAATATACACTGATCTTTAAAAGACCCCGTATGTGCAAATCCAATGGACTGACTTCATAAGTTGATTCTTCTCCACCTTAAATTTATTTAGGCATCGCTGTCCTAGGTGCGCTGTAACAACGAGAGAAAAAAAAGTCTGTGCCCTATCATGCGTTTCAAGCCTAGTTCAACTTCTTCCTTAAAGCATTTAATTATCTATTAAAATGTCTCATTATTATATTCGAAGCAAAATAAAAGCACCTGTTAATGAATCAACAATTACACAAATATTGTGAAAGCTTTGCACTCCATTCTATTGGCAACTGTATAGCTGACAGATTTCTCCAACTATAAACCAGCAGTAACTAATGACAAAGGTATATATATATTATAAATGTAAAATAAAATAACTGTTGGAACAATGTAACTAAAACAACAAGAACTAGATAAGCAGAAATAGATAAAACACTTAAAAAATCACACAATTTTCGTTATATTTCGAACAACTCGCGTTCTCCTTCTAAGGCAGAAGACAAGTGAAGGAAGTAAAAATTATTGAAATTAGACGGTAGCGTAATACGTGGAAACAAATTAATCAAGCAACAGGATGGTAAGGGAGGGGGAGAGAGGGAGGAGGAGAGAGAGAATATACTGTTGTTTCGCTCCGTATGATCAATCATAGACGTTCTGGCTGTCTCTCTTGCCAGTTGCCCAGCATGCCTTCTCTCACTGTAAGGATGTCAGTGGAATGTTATATTAAAACTTATTGATGCATTACCGACCCTTTGTATAAAGCGCGTATACCACAAGGTTTAAATTTTACTTATTAATATATAAAGCACTTATACCACAATGATTAAACCTTAGATATATGTAATATAAATGAAAAATAAAATAACACAATTAAATGTAACTAAAATAATGACTAGATAAGAAGAAAAATGACAAAACACTTGAAAAGTCATTGGTTTACTATCGCAATATTTCGAATAGCTCGCTTAGGTAAGAAGACAAGTGAACGTAGTGAAAATAAATATTGAACATCGAAGGAAACGTAATGTTTGGAAACAATTAAATAACAAGTGTGTGTGTGTGTGTGTGTGTGTGTGTGTGAGAGAGAGAGAGAGAATGCAAAAATATATTAATAAGTATATATATATATATTTAAATAAGTATATTATTTAAATCTTATATTAATAAGATTTAAACCAGGTGGTATAGGCGCTTTATGTAAAAATATAGCTGCCGTTTCTCTATCTCTGAGTGTAACTTTCACAGCATTGTGTAGGTAACGCGTCAATAAGCGTTAAATTAAAAGCATCATCAAAATCCTTACCGTGGGATAAGGCATGTTGGGCAACCGGCAAGGGAGACTTGGTTTTAACAGAACGTCTATGATTGTTCATACATAGCGAAACAACAGTAGAAGTTAAACCAATATAAAATGCTTTGCAAAAATTACAAGATAACATAAAACAATTGGCAAATGAAGTAATCTTAAATTCTATAGATGAATTAGGACTGTGGCACAAATGAGATGCTAAAATTAGCGCACAGGTTTTACATTTAAGGCATTGGCAAGGATATGAGCCTGTGACGGGACGAGGTAAATTGAAAGCAGATAAGTTGCGGCTAAATATACTGTTAAGGGGTGTTCTAAAATCAAGGCGGAATTCAAATTTAGAATAACCACTTAAAATGAATGCATTAAAAAGTATAATGTCATTCTTTCAAAATAAGTTTGATGATTTAAATTCCAGGCACGTAAGTAGTAACAAGGCTAATGAAGTTCTTATTAGAAGTTATAAGTTTACATTGGGTTTTTTTGTGCACTGGGATGATATGGGATTATAAAAGATAGTAAAGATATTTTTATTCTTGAAACTTTTGATCAAGAGATGAGGTTTCAAGAGATGAAAAGTTGTTACAAATATTGTAGCCACGAATTGAAGAGAAAAAAGAATATATATTGATGACAACTATCAAAATGAAAATACTGTTTAAATTAATGTGCACGGACGTAAGAAAAGCGTTGCTGCATACAGAAACATTAATATCTAAGTTCGTAGCAGCATTGGGAGAGAGAAAAAGTGAACTTAACTGAAAATAGGGAGTTTAATATCGAGAAATTCTGAGTTATGAGTCCAAAGCACGAATATATCATCAATACATCTCAGCCATAATAATGATGCCAAAGGTTCAGAGTTGTAATATTTGCAAAGCATTTTATATTGGTTTAACTTCCACTGTTGTTTCGTTACGCATGAACAATCGTAGACGTTCTGTTAAAACCAAGTCTCCCTTGCAGGTTTCCCAACAAGCCTTATCTCACTGTTAGGATTGTGATGATGATTTTAATTTAATCCATTTAAATTCAATTGAAGCAGGACAGTAGCCATACTTTTAGCAAATTACTTGAATTAGAGTGTGATTTGCTGTGAGGTTATTTATATGTTAAGATTAGTAAGTAAGGGTTTCTCGATCCTAGTAATTCTATTATTAATTTCTTTGTCTTTATAGTGCAGGTGAAATATTCTAAGCATTTCAGCAAGGTTTCTTAATGTCTGTGTATTAATAAGCTATTTTTAAAATATCTGAATTTTCACATAAACTTTTGAGTGGCGTGTAGATCAGAGGAAAGTTAGATTGTGATATTTGTAACACGTGCTTGATCGGTTGCAACTGTTCGTCTAGTGTGTGAATTGGCTCCTTTTTCCATTTATTAGTGCGAATTTAGGTTGATGTGATTAGTGGGTTTTGCAGCAGTTTCTTCCTCAACTGTAGACTGAGATTTCAGAGCGATTATCTACAGAAGTGGAGGGGTCTCTGACTGAGGAATAAAATGGAATTAGTTTTTTATTTCCTGTAGGTATGTGCGTGGGAGGAGTTTGAATGTTTGTTTCCATGGTAACCTGACAGTTGATTTCGAGATGGTGTCCAATTTGTTTACACATATTCTATTGGGTGTTATAATGTACGGAATTGTTCAATTTGATATATTCGTTGCCTGCAACTAGAACGCTTAACAGTCCATGAGTATTGTGGCTGTAATTTTAATGTTGAAGTTCGTCTAGAGCAATTTTGTTTCATATGGTTGGTTTCCCCGCAAACAAAACATGTCTGTGGTTCACCAGGGTATGCTACAGCTGCTGTACTATATACAGCTTGTATTGCTACCGGGATATCATTTTTAATCTCCTTACGTACTGCTTTAATACCATTATTAACTCCTGGAAGCACCTGCTGAATGCTCCAGGTATCATGTACTGTGCCGTATTTACTAAGAACTGTTCTCACAACTGAGCTAGGGATTTCAGGAGGAAATTTAAAAACAAGTATTGTTATAGTACGTGAATCTGCTGTTACACTTTAACTTTAGTAATTTCCCCTGATTCATATTGAAATTCGGCTTCCCCTCGACGTTTATCAATTAGATTATTATATAACGCATATGTCATAACCTTCAGATAGGAGGGTAGGCCCATAAATTTCGGGCATAACCACTTTCTAGGTTTAATAAAGGCAAAAACTATGTCACTTTTCAATGTAGTTACACTTTGTTGCAATACACTTCTCACATTTTTGAATTAACATTTAAATCTCCCCTCCCGAATAGTCAGTTGTCTTGTCTGCAAAATGAACTAAATAGCATCCATCACTTCTTCATCACACTTAAAGTTCCTTCCTTAAAGCTTCTTCCTGAGTTTTGAGAAGAGGAAATAGTCACTGGGACTAGATCTGGGCTGTAGGGTGGATGATCGATGTCCTTGAGCCACATTTCTTCACAGCTTCCTTTGCAACAATAGCTGTGTGCACAGGCGCGTTGTCGTGAAGAAGGCGCACACCGCCACTCAGCTTTCCTCTCCCATTCTCTTTTATGGAAGCACGTAGTCTGTGCTTTAGGCCAACATAGTACTACCCATTTACCTTGGTGTTCCTCTCCTTGAAGTCAATGAAGAATATTCCTTAACAGTCCCAAAAGATTGTGGCCATGGTCTTCCTGGTTGACTGAGTGACCTTGGCCTTTAGAGGCGGTGCTTTGCCAGATTTACGCCACTCCATTGATTCTCTTTTGGACAAGGGATCATAGTAGAGGACCACAGTTTCATCTCCTGTAACAATGGTTTGCACAACTTTCTCTCGTTGTCACGGCAGAGCTCCAAAAATGCTGACAACAGATGACTCGTTGCTGCTTTTGGACTGAAGAAAAAAATTTAGGTACCCATCTTGCACTAACCTTATTCATGTTGAAATGTTCATGAATAATTCGAAGGACTGTTGTTTTAGAACCTTACTGCTATTTCTGTAACTATGAGCCGCTGGTCTTCTATAATTTCTCCTTCCACAAGAGCGATGTTTTCAGGAGTGAGCACCTCCAAAGGCCGACCTGCACGCCCTTCGTCTTCAATGCTTTCTCGGCCCATTCAAAAAGTTTGGCCCATTCTTTTACAGTAGAATATGAGGGGGATGCCTCCTCATATACGTCGTCCAATCGCTTTTTAATTTCATTTGGAGTAAGTTCTTCTTTGGTGAAGAACTTAATAACAGCTCGATTCTCCATTTTGATTATGTCAATCTTCTACACATAGCCCTCTTTATGCAAATATATCTGAGCTACTGAATACAGCGTAGGGGAAGTTACAGCTGCAAGTATTTACTTAACAGACACAGTATGACATCAGATAAAGGTTTTGTGAAGGCGATAATCCTTATCGGCGAGGCCGGAAACTTACGGACCTATCATCGTACCATGAACATTTAAGAATACCTTCTTCAGAATAGTTTCAGTTTTCTAATGTCTTTAGGTACAAAAACATTCATTAGTTTTTAGGAATAAATCTCAAGTAATTTGAGGATGAAATGGCAGGGTGAATCTGATTCAATCTGGGTGTTGTTGCAAGCTTACCTACCCATTTGGACTTACCGCACTCTGTTTGATGAAAGGTAAGAGGTAGAGATGTTTTAGGGATTTTGGCGGTTGGGTGTTAAACCACTGATGTTACATTCGTTACTTAATTTCTGGGAGGTATTTTATTTTGGTGTTTACTTCTAAAATTGATTAAATTACGAATTTACCTTCTGGTCAGTGGTACTTTTCTTCTCCGTGCAGGGTGAATGCTGCGCCATGGTGGGAGTAGCTAGCCTGCTTGCTTACTTTTTAACCTTGCTGACCGTTGCAGTCGCAGCGCAGCTGTTCCCGAGTGTGTGTTGTGTTGTTCCTTTGTTAATTTGACAGTATACACGAAGTGCAGTATATAACGACACAGCATATATTTATGTACGATTCACATGTGTTAGCTCAGTGGAGAAAGAATCACAGGGCCAGTTTATTTTGCGCATACATTGATTTTGTTACTTATGTGAATGCCATGCTAATCCCCCCTTTTTTCAGAGAATTAACCGACAGGAAGTGTGATCATGCGTTTTTTCAACAGGACTCTGCCACTGCTGACACTGCGAATAATTCCATGTGAGTGATTCACAGTTGTTTTCACAAGAGAGAGTTACTAATGGAGATTTTTAGCTCTTCGAGCCCCCAATGTGCAAGACGAAGGATAATATTGTTCAGATTTATCAAAAAAAAAAAAAATAAATAACTCAGCGAGTGATGAATAATTTCATTTCATAACTTCTTAGTAAGTAATGATTTGCTTAAATTGGTTTGTGAATTGTTGTATGGTCGGTCTGTTTTATTGTTTTACCCTGCTGCTGATCACCGAGACCTGGATAGCCGTTAACCGGCTAATGAGCGGTGCGCTCGCCCATTAGTAACTTATTCCGGGGGAAAACAAAACTGATCGCATCGTATTTATAGCAGGGGGAAGCAAAAATTAAAAGTTAGAAGTCAAGAAAATGTCCTCATATGTTCACCTGTATTATAATTGGTGCATATTATATTATGAAGTTGATTATTATATTAAAAATCTAGATGTAATTACTTCTCATGTTTTAAAAGAGTACCCATCTGTCGATGCAAACGTTAAAATAAATCAGTTTAACATGATCTATTTAATGATCTCTAATTTCTCTAGGCGATCACCTCCAAATTTATCTACAAAGGTTCACATTGTTAGTGGGATTTTTTTTTTAAAGCTGTAAATCATGAATTTGCTGCTAACAATTTCGAATGCCATATTTTAGTTTTGGTTGGAAATTATTTCTCTATTTCCGATTTAAATTGTTCAGAAAATGACCGCCTATAGTGTGCACTCTTACTGATATTGTATAAGACAAACATTATTTGTAGAAATGTAAGAAATCAAATAGATTGCTTGGTTTTTCGCAGAAGCAACAACTTTTATAAGACAAGGTGCCGCTTCCTTTACACAATTGCTTTGCGCATATCTGTCAGTGGTGTAGAGGTTACAGAAAATAAGAAGCAACATTACCCATAGGTGCAAAAAATGTAAATACCTAAAAATTATGAAACCATCATTCATCTTTGAATCCAGTTTTCTCTAATAACTTCTAAATTATTGACTGTTGTTCAATGAACATACACAGGTTGGTCAATGACAAACAGAAACTCTAGTCCGTAAATGGCCCGTGACAATTGTGTAGCAGGAGATGGGAGTTTTGAAAATAAATAAATAAATAAATAAAAACAAAGCTGCGTGCTACTGGTGTGGAACAATTGAAGTCTCCTGATGAACAGAAGAGATTCAGTTGCTGTTATTGCCGTTATCAATGAACATTCGCAAAAGAGCACTACACGTGATTCCCTGATAAGGCATGTTTTACTTAAGAGAAAACGTCTATCATCATAAGGACTAGTGAGTTCTTATATACTGCACAAGATGCCTCTGTCGCTGCGCTGAATTATTGGCCCCACCTTCGTCCATATAACGGCGCTTACCGCATTGTTAATGAATTTGTAAATCACTTGGACGACGAGGAACTCATTGGTGTCTATTTTGAGCAAATTGGTGCCATCTGCAGCATTTTCAGTGACAGGTACTCTCTTTAAACTGCAACAAAACGTTCGGTGGAAATTGAGGCTGTAACTTTTAACAGGTTCCATAACATGAAAATACGTGGGAACTGCTTTTAACCCTAGTCATAATGTTCTTCATGCACTAAGGCTACTTGTGTATAACGTCAGCGAATATGTTTATTCGTTTTAAAATTATAAAACAAAGACGGGTGCGAGAAGGAGTTAATATCCGTAGACTGTCTTATGCTCTGTCCAACGGGCCCTTTTATGGTCAATTTCCAAATTAAATTTTAATTAATACTTGTAGACTTTTTTGGCGTTTGGATAAAGAGATCGTCCTCAAACTTAGGAAATTATTATAGCGGCATTTTATGCTACAAAACAGGCCGCTTCCTTACGATTCATTTTATTTTACTGCCATAAACTACTTACATGACACGTTTCACTAAGGCGACAATGAGACACTTAATTTGCGCTATAATCCCAACAAAGCTGCGTCGCCAACAATGAGCAAACACTTTATAATAGTCTTACAATACGAATATATCTACTTCCTTGCGAACATTCAGAATTACGTTTTGAGTGCCTTGTGTTGTGATAAATTGCACATTCAACACGTTTTAAGTGTTTATGTCATTACTTTTTAAAGTGCAAGTTAATAATCGGTTATATTTTGAGCATAAACTCTTCTTAAAATGGCAAATGAATGGGAGGACCAGCATTGCTTTATTGAAAACAAAGGAAAACCCGTGTGCTTAGCTAACTGCTCTGTTTGTAAAAGATGTGCTGAGCAACATTTTTTGAGTGAGAAATGTAATTTAATATGTTTTTCATTCTAGGTTTAATATCATTATTATCACCCGAGAGGGTCTGAGTTTATCAATAAATTCACGAACGAAGTTAGTGAATTTATCTGGAAACCTCAGAGCCTCGAGTGATATTTATTAGGACTATTTCAGGAATAAAATAAGAATTTAAATATAATTCCTCTAACTTTGTCTTACAAATTGTAGTAATTGATATTTGTATTTAACCTTTTCAATCAATCTTGCAGTAGAAGAATGTCGATTGTAATTAATGTCAATAGAAAAGAGAAAATACGGGTTTAGGACTATTTCATGAATAAAATATGAATAAAAGTGATATATATATATATATTTGAAATTCGTACACGGATTATTTATGAATATATATTCTATTCAGAAACCGTGAGGTTAAATGGACAAAAGTCGACTATTATAATCGCCACCGTTTTCATTTTCTAATAACAACCGCGAAAAAAAAAAAAAAAAAAAAAGATAATACATAGTTCTCTATTTTTCTTTGAATTCTGTGGTTTGCAATTCCTAATGATAAGATCAATTTGCACATTTGACACATCACCAAAACGCTTTGAAGAACCCTCCATTTTGCGTCAAGATTGTCCATTGTCCATGCTTTTGTTGCTATCAATAGCTGCCCACCGCCTCTAGCAAAAGTAGACAGAGATGCGTGTTCAGGAATTACATAGTGGAGGTATAGAGATGACTACACTGACCACAAGACAAATGCATGTCACGTGATAAAACGAATTTGATAATTTTTTTCGATAATTCCACTCTGTAATCCGGCTGTGATTGGTCAACATTCAAAGTTTTGTTTCATTTCATGAGTCAATTTTAGGATGACATGAGTGAAATGTCGTTATAATTATTAGTTTTAGTCGTCTCGTCGCCGTAGTTGTATCGGGAGCAGTAGTGCTGAAGTAATGGAACCGTAAACTGGCGCCACTGGTGTTGCAAATGTTCCCGAATACAAACGAACCATGGACAGCCCTGGTTTAGATATTTATCCTTTGTTCTAAGGTGTGACGTTTTCTATTTTACACTTTCTGTGCAGAAGCCCGTTCTAATATTGTTTTAAGTATTGTGCGGCAACTTGAAAATAATGATGAGATGCTATTACTGTTGATGGCGAGTTCTGCAGCATACTGCCGAAAGTGGGAGAAAGTTTGAAGCTCCCCCCCTCCCCCGAAGCAAATGACACATCTGACTTGCTTGGTGCAGAGTTTCCGTTCCGCAGCAGAGGACGCTACAGAACAATTGCCTGCAGCTGATGCGCAATTGAATCGACAGTAAAGATTGTGTTCAAGACTGTGCTGCCGAAAATGCCTTTCCCTTCAAAGCCGGTCATTACGAGTCGGAATGTGTTAATATAGTGGCTGATTGTTGTTTAATTTCTTACGTTACTTTTGGTAGCTGTGATATTAACTGTCCATTTATGGTGAGAAGTGGTGGAAAATCGCGTATTTTGGACATTTTTAATGCGCATGTTATATAAAAAGAAAATAAATATAAGCAATTATTTGATAAACAATGAAATTTACCTTCCTCAATGCTAAAACTAATTTTTACAAATGGTTACATTCTACAATAGAGGAAAAATTTAAAACATACCCTAGGAACAAATATACCGACCTTGGTTATAACACAGGAGAATTTGATTTTCTATGTATTTTATTTTTAAATACTATGCTTTGCTGCTAAACGCCACATCCCTGAATACGAAATTAGCTTTATAAGAATATGAATTTAGATACAGAGGATGCCAAAAAATGTACACACTTCAAACAAAGAAAAAACTGTGTTAACATAACAAAACTGAATTCACACAAACAGAAAATGATGAGCACTAATCATCTTAGACTTTTACAGTTACAACAGTTGCCCAAAATGCCCACCATCAGCGTCGATAACTTTTACATACGTTGAACTACTTTTTTTTTTTTAATTGGTTTATTTATGGACGCTCTTTAACATCTCAGGTCATCAGCGTCCCATTCAACTCGGGGCATGAAATGGCCACAAATTTTGCTCAGAGGCATCTCTTTCAGTTTGAGGTTCTTTTTCGTGCCGTAAATGTACGACACGGGACCCACGGCTTTACTTCCCTTCCGAAGGAAGCCATACTTAGGATTTTTACGCCCGAAAAAATCCATCGGTCCTGGCCGGGTTCGAACCCGCGATCTTGGGTTTTGGAGGCAAGTATGGTAACCACTACACCACCAGGATCGACGCGTTGAACTACTGATTAGCAACGTTTGCGAAAGTGTCCTCAGGATTGCAGCACATGCCGTTTCAATTTCTTCCCGAAGTGCTGCCAGTGTAGCTGGTTTTCTACCGTATACAACATCCTTAAGAGTTCCCCATAGATAGAAGTCCAAGGAATTAGATCCGGAGAACGCGCTGGAAACTCAATCGAACCTCTTCATCCTATCCAGTGCCTTGGATAGTGCCTAGAGTTTGTTGCTGTACGAGGTCTCCCAGATCTGCCCTTGTGAACATCGCATTCAGTACCACATTTGTCTCGAATGCGTGCAACTGTTACTCGCGTGGGTGGTTCTGTTCTGTACACACGTCTCCATTGCCTTTGAACTTCAACAACATTCTCGGTTTTCCAATACCACTACAAAATTGCTTCCCGCTGTTCAAACGATAATCTTGGCTCCATTTTGTAGTTGCAACGCAACCATAACGTAATGTGAGTAACATCTGTTTACAGAACATCATACGATAATCTTGGCATCATTTATTCATTGTTGATTTACCTGCCACGTAGCAACGCTATCATAATGTATGTGAGTCACATCTGTTTAAGATCTGCGTATGATAATCTTGGCTTCATTTGTTCGTTGTTGATTTACCTGTCACATAGCAACGCTATCACAATGTATGTGAGTCACATCTGTTTACAGAACATCATACTACACTACACATTACTGTTGTTTTTCGGTCCAACTTTGAAATATATTAAATAGACATCTAATGTGAAAATTTGTACACATTTTTGGCACCATAGGTATTTAATTTTTTAACATTTTTTATACTTTATTTTTCAAATATTAGGTGGTTTTTTTTTCAAGTTTTAAGTCATTTTAATCCCTTTTTTCACGTTTTAAGGTCCTTTTGGATCAAGATTTGCAATTGTTATCCATATTACTGATAATAAAATTAATTATAATATTATTTAATTACGTTTTACTCAGTCATTTTCACCGCTTATAATAATAGATGTCTGATCTTTTATACATCTATCGCCACGCGCCTGTAGGAACAAAGCACTATGTCGCTCGGCAATGTACAAATGCATGTTGAAAGTCTGTGTTTTACTGCTTGTAGTCGCGGCATGTTTTTGATTTATTTTCACTGTCTCACTTTGCGTTAGTAAAAAATCTTCAGAGGAAAGGATTGCATTTGAAATCTGAGAGTTTTTTCCTAAGTACAGTTAAGTGTTATTTTGTGAGATTTGCAAAACAAAGGTATCGGCTGAAAAAAAGATTCACATTACAGCTGGAACCGCAATTATTGTGTGTGGGTTATTTTGGATATATGGATGGGTGATTTATGTTATTTATTTTAATCAGAAAATTAGATGTCTTGCCTCGGCGCTTGGAGTCACGAGTTCGATGCTCCTAACTCTCTGGTTTCAATGCAGAGGATAGGAATCTCAGGGAAATTTTGGATTGTTTTTAATGACGTTATGTCTTTAGGGAGGAAGGAGATTGTTCACTGTAATAATAAAGTTCGGCACTGGATGAACATTTAATTTGTTTGACAATTTGGAAGGTTCTGGAAGATGCTGTGCTACTGCAGATTATAATTAGCTATATTCACTAGCTATTTATTCACTTTATTCACCTTACCCCAATTGTGACTATTGTAACTATTACGTTGCAATACCCGACTGACTCTCACTGACCGAACGATTTACTTTGACTCTTCCCGTCGGTTTAACTATTCTGCTATGGCACTGAATAATACCTATACTGGCTTATTGCCACTCTTGCTGCTACCGTTCTTACTGTTACTGTTAGGACTGCCTCCTGTCACGAATGCTTCAGAACTTAACTTCTCATAGTTAATATTAAATCTCTTATGCGATCTGGCTCCTCCCTCGCGAAAATTTAATTCCTTTAAATAAATTTAATTTGGTTCCTTCTAGAATATTATTGGATCACACCAGTAAATGGTTTATTACTAGTTTGCTTCTATGCGTAGGCTTTTTTAACATGTTGGTTGGTTGAAGATTCTGGGTTTTACCAGGAAACATTTCCTACTCCCATGCTACAAAATAAGAGATTTTACCCTTCACTAGATTCTTGCGATTAAGCACGTTTCTACAATATATGCGACCTCCCTTTGAAACAGCTAATATTTTGGATTCTGTGAAGACGCGTGTTTCTGTATGCGGTATTTCCTTTTGACTGCGAGTACAGTTATAGGAAGCCGTTTACAGCCAAAGACATCTGGCTCCCCTTAGAACCGGCGAGTCTGTCCGGGAGTGTTTACAAGGTTAAGGTTTTAACAAAAGACCCTTTTCTCAGGTAAAGCTAATATCCTCCGACAAAGACAGCATTTCAATTACCTGAGTTTGAAAGTAACACTCAGCTCTTGTCTCATAATGTTATCCTGAGATTTGAAAATGGGAAGCTGTTCCCGCAGGCAGACGTAGATGATACTTTTGTTTGTTTTATTTACGGACGCACATCTGAGGTCATCAGCGCCCCATTCAATTCAGGGCGTGAAACGGCCGACAAATTTTGCTCAGAGACCTCTTCTTTCAGGCTTGAGGTTCTTTTACATGCCGTAAATGTACGGCACGGGAACCACGACTATACTTCCCTTCCGAAGGAAGTCATACTTAGGAGTTTTACCCCAGAAAAAATGCATCAATTCTGGCCGGGTTTGAGCCCGCGATCTTATGTTTAGAGGACAAGTATGGTTACCACTACACCACCAGAACCGACGATGATACGATAACTGCTTATTTTCAGGAGTGCGATGTTAATGTTGCTGCTGATATAATATCCGATAATGAGAGCAATAATATCAGTTCAGATGACAATGAAGGAAATATACCCGGCATCCCATGATTCTCCGCAATTAAAGTTTGCCAATTCTCTAAATATTAATACATACACTGATGTTTCAGATGATGAAAATAGTGATGATAACAACCCTGGCTCCCAAGAACATTTCGTATTCTTGTTAAAATTTCGCCAAGAAAATTACAAAGACAATGAATTTATCACACGCACAACAGAGAAATAGATTGCATTCCGTGTGTGCTTGCATGCTAAATATGCAGCACAACACATAAAAATAATTAAGGCAAATGTAAATAACATGTATAGTGCACAGTTAGCAGAAAGCGTTTTATTTGTTTTGTGTTACGTCTAGATATAATTTCAGTTCAAGTGTTTTTCTTATTTGTATTACATTATCAGTACCAGACAAAGTATTAATGTTAGTGTTGAACATTAATGCGCACAAATATATGTAAATTTGAGTGTATTAAATGAGAAATAAGACATCGTGCAGAATAAAATATAATATTTAATATGATGTAAAGTCTGCTTGTGTCAGTGAGTACATTTTACTAGTACTCTTCTCTTTCCCTACTTGTCCGAGGTTAGGTCCATAAGTTACCGGTCTCGTCACACAAAATCCTTATCTGGTGTCATACATTGTCTGTTAAGTAAACAATTGCAGCTTTAACTTCCACTCCGCTCTGTTCAGTTGTTGCATAAAGAAGGATATGATTAGAAGATTGTGACATGTTCAAAATGGAGTTTCGAGCTGTTACTAAATTCTTCACAAAAGAACGACTTACTCCAAATTAAATTAAACAGCGATTGGACGGTGTATATGGGGAAGCACCCCCTTCATATTCTACCGTAAAAGAATGGGACAAACGTTTTTGAATGGATAGAGAAAGCATTGAACACGAAGGGCGTGCAGGTCGGCCCTTGGAGGTGCTCACCCCACGTCACTCTTGTGGAAGGAGACATTATGGAAGTCCGGAAGCTCAAAGTTACAGAAATAGCAGCCAGGTTGGGCCTTTCTAAAACAACAGTCCTTCGATTTATTCATGAACATTTCAACATGAATAAGGTTAGAGCAAAATGGGTGCCCCAACTCCTTTCCTCAGCCCAAAAGCAGCAACGGGGCATCTGTTGTCCGGCGTTTTTGGAGCTCTGCCGTGTCAACGAGAAAAAAGTTCTGCAAACCATTGCTACAGGAGATGAAACTATTGTGCTTTACTATGATCCCTTATCCAAAAGAGAATCAATGGAGTAGCGTAAACCTGGCGAAGCACCGCGTCTAAAGGCCAATTTACTCAGTCAACTAAGAAGATCATGACCACAATCTTTTGCAACCCTTCATTGACTTCAAGGAGAGCAACACCACAGTAAATGGGGAGTACTATGCTGGCTACTGCACAGACTACGTCCTTCCATCAAAGAGAAAAGGTGTGGCGGTGTACGCCTTCTTCACGACAACGCGCCTGTGCACATATCTCTTGTTGTGAAGGAACTGTGAAGAAATGTGGCTTCAAGGAGATCGACATACACCTTCCAGTCCAGATCTAGCTCGCAATGACTTTTTCACCTTCTCAAAACTCAAGAAGGATCTTCTAGGAAGAAAATTAAGTGTAGCGAAGAAGTGATGACTTATGCTCATGACTTATGCTCATTTTACTGACAAGACCTGTGACTATTTGGGATTGAAATGTTAATTCAAAGATGTGAGAGGTGTATTGCAATAAAGGGTAGATATATTGAAAAGTGAAATATAGTTTGTGTCTTTATCATACCTACAAAATGATTAGGCCGGAAACTTATGGATCTACCTCGTATGTTCGCATATTTCCTGCACTTTGCTAAACCATTTGATTAATCTGAATGATCTTTTGCATAGGTGATAATTTAGGCTGATAGTTAAACATTTAGACAACATACTTCTTCCGCTAATTTCATTCTGATATATTAAAAAATCCAAGTTCTTCAAGTGTTAGTTACTCTGGATCATACTTTAAACTTCCTCTTGAGAATTAAGCGAAAATGTTATATTTATGACCATCCTCTCTATTAGTGGGATTTAATCCTTTAGGTTAGTGAGAAACCCCGTGTCTTATCAAAAAGTTACATTTTTTTTGGCATGAGGAATACTAAAACCGCATTAATTTTCTATAATGTTTTAATTTTATCGGTTTTTTTTCTCCTGTAGGGACTAATAAACATACGAAAAAGGTATAATGATCGTGTCAAAGCTTTTTAAATTCATATTTTTCTTTTTAATATTTAAGCAGATAAACTAGGTACTTATTTCCATTCTTATAACAATTTATACTTACTTTCATGCATATCCAGTTATGTCCTAACATATTCCAGCCTCTTTACCAGACACTTGCTGAAAGAATTTGCCGATGGTTGGCACTCTTAAGTGACACAATTTAACAGTATATGTGGATAATATTTCATTTGTACCATTTCGTAAGAATGCCTTTAATACACCAAGATTAACCCATGCCAAATATCATTTAATGTTGCCTATTAGTTTGAGATCGATAAGGGAAAAGTTGGGATGAAAGCGAGTGAAATGCCCATAACATTACAAATAATTAGATATTATGGTTTAACATTGTGAAGCTGGAACTAAGAAAGATCGAATGCTGAAAATTAAAATTTGTCGAGATTTAGATCAAATACTAAAAGGTTATTATTACTGATATAACATCACTAGGCTAGTTTAGTTCCTGGAACATTTAGCGAGTTTGCGAAGCAGTCACAGAGACTTAAGGACAAGAATTTGTCATTTACAATTACCACAATAGCACACAAACTACATTTACAAAAATATTGTATACATCTGCATAAATAGTAACACGCAACACGTAGAACTCAGGCAGGTCAACAAAAACCAGAGAAGCAGAAACAGACAAATCACTCAATCATACAAATTTTACTATATACATGTTTATATATGTTTGATATAAAATCATTGCGGTGTTTTTAACTCAGATTAATATATTGTCACTCATATTCCTTTACAGAATAATACAATTTTTACATAGGCATTTTTCAAGAGCAGATTTAAAGGATTTACCATTGTTAATTAAGGCTTTTAGGCTAGAGGGAAAAGCATTTGATACTAAAATGCATTCGTAATAAACTCCTTTTTGATGGCAGGAGTGTGTTAAAACCGGTCTGTGTAGATTTGCTTTTTGTTTAGTACTCTTGTCATGTGTATATATATATATATATATATATATATATATATATATATATATATATATATATATATAGATTTTGTACAAAGTTTTCTTTAATTCTTATATAAAAATTCATGACGGATAACATATATTCACATTTCTTAAAGAGGTTTCTGCATGAATATCTAGTATGTCGGTCCTGGTGGTGTAGTGGTTACCATACTTGCCTCCTGAATCTAAGATCGCGGGTTAGGATCGATGGATTTTTTCGTGCGTAAATATCTTAAGTATGACTTCCTTTGGAAGGGAAGCCATGGGTCCCGTGTCGTAGATTTACGGCACGAAAAAGAACTTCAAGCATGTAATAAAAGACCTCTGGGCAAAATTTGTCAGCCGTTTCACGCCCTGAGTTGAATGGGAACTGATGACCTGAAATGTTAAAGAGCGTCCGTAAATAAAACAAATGAATCAATGCCTGGTATGTGTACTAGCGATTATTCATATGACTTTTTTCTGTAATAGGAAGACAAACCGCCACGGGTGGCCGAGGTCGTTAAGGCGCGGGCTCGTGAGTGGGAGGTCTGGGGGTTCGAATCTCGCCAGGACCGTCCCTCCTGACTGAGGTTGTTTTCCAGGTTTTCCTTAGTCCTCATTAAAGGCAAATGCCAGGGAGGTACCCTAAACTTAGGTCTGGAACGTTTCCTTCTTAAAAAAAAATTCTTTCCCAATATATAGCTTAATTTCATGTATCATCAGTGTCCACCGCCTATGGTGTCTCTGTAGTAAAAACGGGCGTTAAACACTAATAAAAGGGGGAGGAGACACGCTCACTTTTAACAGAGTTTCTGCAAAATATAAAACCATATAAGACCATATTTCAACTCAGTTGAAATAAACATAATAAGCTATTGTCAAAGCTAGAGGATTTCCTATAAGTAACTCCCATACTATGACGAAAATAATCAAAACAGCATAATAAATTCCCTAGCATTTTATTATTGAATTGAATTGAATAAAGTTGTTAAGGCAACCAAAAAGTGTTTAGTGAAAAAAATGTTTTTCGTTTTACGCTGGGGAGATATAGTTTAATGCACGAATCTGGCTGAACATTATTAAACCTACTTCATCTCTTTTTACAGTAGCTGTTATGATGTCGTTTAAAAAGATCGTAAAACTATATAAAAAATAAATAATTCATTACTTTACCCTTTTCACATTGGTTTACATAAAGCTGACCTCGTTTTTAGGAACACAACAGCTAATAAAAGTGAACAGATAATGAAAGCCTTTTTTCTAACATGACGTGAAATAAAATAAAATTCTATAATGACATTTTAAGGGCATGAGTTGTGATAAAACTAACTACGCTACATTATACTTAAAAGATGGGCCATAAAATTGGATTTATTTTGCTGGTAACACGCCGCCACTGCTCCATTTACAGCGCTGAAGTTCAGTGAACAAACAGCGCTGTGATTATCACGTTCTATCTTTAAAACGCCCCCCCCCCTTCTATATCATATTAATGGACACTCGTGCCCATAGCATTAATACAAAATCAATCGACTGTGAAAGTTTGTCCTCGTATGACATTTGTTTATATTAATTGGTTTAGTTAAGAGCATTATATAGACCTTCAAACACAGACATTGTAGACATTCGGCGCCGTTGCCAAAACTTTAAAATGTATATCTGTTGTAAACGCAGTGTGCTATTTCATAACGAACAGAGTTCCGAAACCTGTCCTGCGGTAATATAGAGGACATCCGCATTGGCACAGATGTAGATAATCAACAAAAATGTTTCATTGAATGGATCAATACATTGTAAGAAAAATCTGCTGACAGTATTCACATTTTAAATTTTCCCAACTCGAAGGGAAAACTTCATTCAATTCCATTTTATTATCATATTTCGTTACTATATCTTCTTTTACAGTAATTACTCCCATCTGTTTATACACTTACTTCCCCTGGAACTTACAAACCAATGCCAAAGTCAGGAGCCATTTACTCTGAACGCGCACCTAATACACATTCGCACTAAATTGCTACCTAAATGGTTTGTCAGTTCTATGTCACGGCACCTCGAAGACATCACAAACACAGAAGACGCAGACACACACAGATACATGAAATGAAGATTAATGATGAAATGGAAGGGTAATCCGTAGCAATTGATTATCGGCATTCGTCTTTTCTTAAAATTAACTTAGAAAATAAATAGAAAACCTCAGTAAGGTTAGCCATCAGTACAGTTTGAACCTATAATATCTCAATTACAAGTCCCAAGCGTTAACATCTCAGCCAATATCTCAGTATTCAACCATTTTTCACAAATATTTTAATACGAAAAATTTTAAATCATTATTAACTGCTGCTACAGCTCTCTGACTATCTCACACACAGAATTATCTGTAATTGTGAACAAGGAAAGATTGTTTAAAACGATAAATTAAGATCATTTTAATCATCAAACGAATCAATATGTTCATTATAAAGGAAAAATATTTCACCTGCTGGCCTCTGATTTTCTTCGCAACTCTAAAGCTAATAAACATGTTTTGTTAAACACAACATATACTTGCATTGGTGTGTGAGAAGCTAGTTAGAAAAGGATTTGAGTGACGGCGCTGTATTCTTGTAGTGTTCACCATTCATGGAAGTTATATACAGTACTCTCTAGCCATGGAACATTGCGTATTTATTTCACAAGCAACGAAAACGGTATCCATAAATGAGTGGCGGTAAAGAAATTGAAAATCGGGAGTCAATGTAGGATGTCCACGAAGAAGAACGTACGTAACTCCCAAAGCAAGAGTCAGGATATTAATAGCAGATTCGAGACCTCTACAAAAGTCAAAAGTAAACGAAAAAGGTTTTGCATAAGCACACATCGAGCTGAAATTAAAATGTATTCACATCGCTAATGCTGTACGGATGCCAGGCGTGGCCGGCTACAAATAAGCCAAAGGAAAATGGAATGCAGGATATAAGGAATAAGAATAAGGCACAAAATATCTACGAAGCATTAGCCTTAATAACATCAACAACAGACGTCGCAAAAAGAGCAGCCAGATTGCAGTAGAAATGAGGAGGCCACATAACGAGGATGCAGGACGACAGATGGACGTATAAGACCACCATGTGGGACACGCCCTTAGGCAAAGGACACAGAGGCAGGCCAAGGCGGAGATGAGAAGACTTCTAGGTGGCACAGGCAGATCGACAATGATCCAGAATAACAAGAAACAGGAATACATTGAAAACCATCGAACGTTAACTTCGAAACGAGTGAAATCTGATGAACAAAAGTGTAACAAAGTGTAGCATACAGTATAATACTACTGTACATAGCATTAATGCGAGAATAAGAGCTGCCCTCTTGTAGAAGATATTTGACCCTCTTAGAAACATTCGAGATTATTATTATTATTATTATTATTATTATTATTATTATTACTTCGCTCTACCACTGAAACCTCTTGAAGCAGAGAAAGGATTAATCCTGCCAGTGATTCACCAGTTGAGCAATTGGTGAAAGTGTATATACATTTTTTAGCACCTTCGATATATTATAAACGCATGTGCCTATGCACGTTTATGTTTAAGTATTAGTGTTAGGTGATTGTATTTGATTTGATTTTATGTGGAAATTATTTTTCTAACTATCTTTATAATGAATAACATTTACGGAAACCCCATATTCACATCGAAGTCGAACAAATAATATTTGTAAATATCGAGTAATAAATACTCGTTACTATTACCACAATTTTGGAAAATAAATGCAATATTACCACCTAGTGAGATTATAAACTGCATAAGTTTATAATTGATCTATCCTTATAATTGATCTATTCCTGATCACGTTAATACTTAAAGAATGATTCATATACACCATAGCAACTAATGTATAATGTATCAGGTATGTTGTTTTTAATTTTAATTGCGTTTTTATATGGGACAGTGTAAATAAACCCCTTTGCCATTTATTGAACGGGAACGCTGCGATAAAATCAATACAAATTCAACTAGCGGCCAATCACAGGCGACACTAAACAGCAGAAGCAGCAATTTGGATAGCCGATAGGGTGTGAGCATAGTAGTACCAACATTGCAGTGCCTGACTCAGCATTGCGATAGTACTGCAGGCAGTGATTAATTGGCTGCGGGTTATGACAGTGCTGCAGAAAAGGTTGTTAATGCTTGCCACTGTACTTACAGACGTTCACGTCCTTGATACCAATCGCATCCGAACACCTGCAAACAAAACAGTAAAAAGTAATTAATTAACCCGCAGATAATGTGCTAAGCTTATGCTATATAAGAATCGTATTGATTATGCTAAAGTTATATTAAAAGATCTTATAAAATATTTGTAGAGTTGCGTAATTAAACCATTTTTAATTTTTACCGAACCTCCATATAATACGCGAAGCTCAGGTGTTGTCTTATCTCAAAGTATTACAACTGATATCATTGGAGTGACTGTACGCCTTTGTGGTGTCTGTGTGAATGATTAAAAAACGTAAAAGAACCTCAAGCCTGAAAGAAGAGGCCTCTTGGCAAAATTTATCAGCCGTTTCACGCCCTGAATTGTGGTACGCGAATGAGCTGTGATGTTAAAGAACGTCCATAAATAAAACAAATAAACAAATTACATTCATTACGAGTTTATGCACTAAAAAAAAAAAAACACTACCATCAATGCCAACTATTACTGCCAAACATCGAGTTTATTACGCAGAGCCGTGAAAACAAGAGACATGGAAAGTTAAATAATGAGAGTCGATTATTTCATCATTTATTGTTTATTTGGTATAAACACATACATTGTTATGTGTAATATCCTATCTGAGAGTGAGAGAGAGAGAGGGAGAGGCTCCTGTTGCGGTCCATATCTGTTATCCTTTTTTTTGACCGAAGCCATCAGGTGACGTCATGCTGTAGAGGAAATGCTTATTAGCTCGCGTGTGTGTTTTGTTTCCTTGGACATGCGTTCCATTTATAGCCGGGCCATAGATCGCTTGCACTGCAGTGAACTCGGTGTTATTCCAGTAGCGCAATAGCGGTGAATAACCCGTTCAAGGTTACGCTAATTGGATCGCTAGCAGTACCAAAAAGCCTGCACAATTACGATAACAGAAACGTTCGGTGTCACACAATTAGACAGAGGCACAAAAGCGCACCCGCATCGGATGGTGTGAAGATATGTATATTATGTATGCCATTTTATAAAAACATTGGAAGTATGTCGTTAGAGATAGGAGTTCAGATTTGTTCCATTATCTACGTTCAGAATTTTACCGCGAATAAAAATACTGTCTTCAAAGAGATTTACTTAACAAACAAAAAAATCATGTGTCAAAAAACGTCATAAACAATAGCAGAGCCACTGAAGAGAAAAAAAAAAAATCACCAAGTGACAAAAATCTTGCCATAACGATTGAATGTTATCGTATTACACCATGATAAAGTACCCACCCTTTATCAATCTCGCGTGACTCAAATTGACCTGCTGGTAGTTAACAAAGATACCGGAAAGTGATATAAAAAATGTAACTAATTTATCTATGTGTTTAATAACCTGGATTGTAAATATTGCAGTAGAACGATAAAACCCTGGTAAGGGTTTTTAAAATGCCCAATATTAAAAAGTTTCAATAATTAATATTTCATAAAGTACTGTTAAGAAGTTTGAAAAGGGTCAAGGAAGCGTTATTACTGCCATGCAAATCTATTTTTTAAACTCATGTTTTAATCATTTTTATTTAAAAATAATATTCAATAATTTTCTTACGATTAATACATAAATAAAATAACAATATAAAAAAAACTTCATGGAAAGCCTAGTTTATGCTTTTACACTGCTGGGAAATCCTTGAAAAGTCTTCTACCGAATAAGAGCTTGTGCTGATATTAAAACTCTAACACAAAATTAAAATCCATTAATTTTTATTGTTTTATGTTAATCCCAAGTGGTGATTTAAATTTACAGATGTTTCTTAAAAGTATAATTTACAGTGCTGTTTTCTCAAATATTTCAGTGACAAAAAATTAAATGAATTTGAATTCAACACTGCAAAGAAGAAGAATTTAATTTTATCTTTGCTATATATTTATAAAATTATTTCAAATTATTTTCACTTTCAATTCAGAAAAAAAGCAGCATCATATAATTTTAATTTCAGTGTTATGAAAGCTATTTTAGAAAATAAATGTTTATACAAATTTCAAGATGAAATAAATGACATCCATCACATAACTGTAAATAATTAGGAAAGCTATGGATAGTTTTATATAAATTAAAAAAAGAATATATGAATACATTTTTTCCCCTCCACTGTATGTAGGGCTTACACTTACCGAAGCCCGGGGGCCTGCCGCCTGTCGAGGATCAAGGTATTCTTAAGACACACACATAATAACACAAGCACGTAGGCTTTCAGAGAACAACACTGGTGGCCGAGTTCATTGTGGCGCAAATTGGTGAACCTTATGTCTACGGTTCGATTCCTTTCAATATCTCCTTTGAAGTTTCCGCCCAGATTTTCTAAGTCATCAATGGCAAAGGCCTATAAGGTATACTATACCTTAAAGCCCTCTTCTCTCCAAAATTCTTTTGCCAATTTTTTTTTTCCTTTCCTTTTGTTTTTATTTTTTTTTTTTTTTTTTTTTTTTACATTTCATGTATTATTGTTTCCCGTATATGATGCTTCAGTAGTAAATATGGGATTCAAAAATCTCTCTTAGTGGAGATCTAGCCCAATATGATAAAATTATCATTGTTTAAGTCGGACCTGGTGCTCGATGAATTTTTTCGACCGTAAAAATCCTAAGTTTGGCTTCATTTGCAAGGGAAGTGAAGTCATGGGTCCCGCGTGGAAGATTCACAGCAGGTAAAAGAAAATCATAACTGAAAAAAAGGCACCTGAGCAAAGTTTATGGGCCATTTCACACCCGAATTGAATGGAATGCTTATGAACTGAGATATTAAAGTACGTCCGTAAATAAACGATATAAATAAATTAAATAGTTACTGGAAACTCCTAAGTGAAATTTTTAAGGTTAAGTTAAAATTTGTACACAATATTTTCAAGTTTTTAGTATTACCTGTACAAAGATTGGTTTTA